>JAWZYV010012576.1:0-254091 GCA_038373885.1 Cheiracanthium punctorium | reverse complement strand
GTTTTGATTTTCCTTTTCCTAATTTAATGAAAACTTGGAGTCTCAAATCAATTAGTATGTTCTTAATGCTGTACGGATTTTTAAAAATCTGACATAAAATTGTATGCTATTAAGAATTGTTAGTCATATATGATATTACAGAACCGTATCCACATTCATGACTACAAGGCATAACCCCCCTCTCCCACAAGCGTCTAGATAGTGGAAACAATCCTGCTTCTCATCTCTTTCCTTCCCAGTGCGCATTCTGTGTCGCGCACGATGTCGAATGGGGGTGGACAGCATGAGACCAAAGCACACACACACACTTCATGAACGATTGATTATGTTTATATTGACATCGTATTCAAACAAATGTTTGTTTAAAAAATTTTTAAGTTACCTCACTTTATTGTGAAATAAATAATGTTTTAAGATAGCTGTAATTTGCCTTACGGTCTCTGAAAATAGTGTTATTGGCTTTCTCTGACAGTTTAGCGTGATATTCGCATAGATATCGGAAATTTGTTACAGTTATGCTTGATGAATTTAATGTTATAAATTTGATGATTAAAATAAAATAAAATTTTTAATGCTTTCAGGAAGTTTGCTGTGAGCAAGATTCAGAACAATAAAAAAATATGCTAATAATTGAAATAATTTTTAAAAAAATTATTCATACACAATCTTTTTTGAAAGGTAAAAGAAAAAGGATTTTTTGTTTTGTTTTTCTTTTGTACACCTTTAAAAGAATCATATTTAAGGTGCACGAATTAGTGCCCTTAGCTCAATAATTGCAGTAATATGGGAGTTTGATTGATGTGTTCATTTGACAATAATAAGAAAGCGTGTGACTGTGTAAATGGATTGACTTTGTTGTGTTTCTGCTAAATGTTTTCAATTTAAATTAATTTTGAACATTGTTCTGCTGTGTTATGGTAAACTTACACGAGGGATATCTGCCTCAACTGGAGAACTTTTTAAGGGTAAACTGTTTTCTATTGCTGAAAATATTTTCAAATGGGTCATATCGGAATTTTATTGAACTTTTTTTGAAAGGGCAGTTACCCCCCCCCCTTCCTGCTCCTAGTTAGTTATACTATCATAATATTTAATCTTTAGCTTATATAGATTTTATACTTGATATTAATGATCCAAACTAATGTGGACACAATAACATACTATGTAAGGGCGTATATATGCATCTAAATAGGATTAAAATAAAATATTTAAAATCATAATTTTTTACAATCTAATTCAAATCTTTTTTCAAAAAATAATGAATTTTATATTTTGCTATTATATATGGGCATGCATCTAGGGGAGGTCAAATGGGGCACATGCCCCCCCCCCCAGCCATGCCTCATTTGCCAAAAATTAAGGTTCGTACTGTGTGAACTAAACTTTAGTTGTGGCACTGATTATATGTATTTTTGTTTTTATGTGATTAGTTTACTTTAAAAAACAAGAAATTGAAAGTCTTTATTTTCTTTGGGAGTGTTTCTTTTCACTTATGTTGAAATGGATTCTCACTGGGTCTTTTTGTTTATAGGTCAACTCTTAAAAGTTGATTTTTTATTTAAAAAAATACCAGGCCCCTTGTAAAATGTATTGCATAAAAAGAAATTGCTTATCATTAAAACACTTTAGTATGGTGCAATAGTTTAAAACAACCAGTTACAATGAAAATTGTATGAGTGGTACAGATTTTTAGCCTATCTATGTAATTTGCCCTGAAAAGGGCCTTTTGCTGCTTTGAAAAAGCTCACTCCCTGAATCGGACATCGGGAATAGAGCAACGAGGTGCGAGAAACAAGTAGCAACAGCTAGCAAAGCGAAATGCAGAATATGCGAGAAGTTTCCCCTCTACCCTCTTCCGTTCCCACCCACCTTTGACATCATGCGCGACACAGAATGCGCACTGGGAAGGAAAGAGATGAGAAGCAGGATTCTTTCCACTATCTAGACGCTTGTCCCTCTCCCTTTCACAATTCAGTATCCACCCTACCTCTAATACATGCAGAAATGTTTTATTTGTTGAGCGAAACTGTCCCTTTTCTTAATAATACTCTCACAGTTTTACATCAAGTTATGTTAATTGCAATAATAGATTTATTGCATCCTTTTTTTTGTTGTATTTTATTAATATGAGTTCAATATTTGATAAGTTATCCTTCTAAATATTTATATTTCATCAGTCTTGCGTATTTCAGTAAGGTTTTTTTTTTTTTTTTCAGTTTATCTTAAAAGTTTAATAAGCTATAAGTTTTATAAAGAAGAGAGCTTTATACGTTGTACATGTATCTAATAAAAATTTTAAAAATTTAATCAAGTACCTTTTATATTGTAGCATAAATAATTTTTACTAATTTCATGACAATTAGTAAACGTCTAAAGTGTATAGGTCTAGGGTTCTGGCTTACCGCGCAGCCGTTTTCTCCATCTGTAATGTGAATTCGGGTTAGGATCCCTCAAAAAGTCCTCCACCCAAGGCATGCCTAAATGAAGCAGTCAATCCTTGTGTAGATCTGCCTTCACCACAAAACATAAATAGCTTTCATGATAATTTACAGTGAAAGTAAAAAGTTTAATATTTTTAATATTAAATAAAAATCATAATCACTTGCAAACACTATTATCGAGGATGTCCTAAAAACCCTGACTTAGAGTTTTCTTCTTTGAATATTGATCATAGACATATAGAATAAATTAGATAGTTATTTTATGGTATCAAATAAAATGTTCTGGACATTAAATGTAAATAAATACAAACTTATATTTTTTATACAGCCCTCTTACAAAAATTCCCAATACCCCATACATTAATGAGGTGATGTAGAAAATTTCAGTTTTCTCATAAAAAGGCTTGCAGATATATTTCATCAAAGTTGGTGAGGGGGAATAAGCTTTGCAATACTAATAATGGTAAAAATATAATTATTAAAACTAACCTAACAACAAGCCTAATTAAAAATTAATTTTAATTACAGTTATATATAGCCGATATTTTACATTTTAAGAAATGAGTTTTAAATAATTTTTAGTCAGTTTCCTTTAAAAAGGTTTTTTTTTAGCATTTAGAAATAAAAATTTGTTTTAAAACAGTACACTTATACCAACATTTGATTTAAAAAGGTTTTTTAAGGAGGTTTTTTTAAATTGACTTATTAATACCATAATTTAATTCTGAAAAAAAAAGCATGTCTAAAGTAAAAGTAATATTTAATTTAAATACTTTCAAAAATAAAAATATTTATATGTAAATGTATATACTTATAAATCATCCATTCTAAGAATTATTATTTAAAACCAAAGGGTTAACAAGATAAATTACCATGAATCAGAATAAACTCTTGCACTTATAAAGAAAACCAGTAATAATAAGCCATGGCTGATTACAAATAAGACTGAATGTGGTAACATATTACAGAGAACGTGCATGTTATATCTGTGAAGTCTTAGATTCTTTTTTTAGGCTTGCCTGTTAGGTGAGAGATGGTATTTAAAATTTTCGAAACTGCAATAATTTGATACTGAATGACTAATTCTGGACTTTGTCCTAAGAATACAAACAAATTGAACAATCAGTTGATTAAAAAAACGCTCTAGTTAGCATTATTGTTATTATTACTCCTTTGTTTATTTTCTATTTATTTTTTAATCTGGAACAAGGAATTTCTGTAGAGTCTGAATGGGAAAAAATCACACCGGCTTTTTTCCGGTGCGCTTTTTACCGGGTGTGCTTTTTTGCGCGATTCGTTTGTTATATGTATCAATGTACCAAGAATGTTTAAATATTATTTTCCATCATGTCCCATGCATATTATAGATAAAACTTTAGTAGTATATAGCCGGATATTCGGCAGAGAAGTTTGGATATCCGGTAGTTATGATTCAGATATCCGACAGTATTTCGTATATTAAAAAATCAGCCGGATACCGGATACTTGCCGGAAAATATTGGCTATATAAGAGTGTGCTTAAAATTAATAGTTAATTAGTTTTGTTAGAATAGTTTTCATAATTACATTTTTATTATTGTTGATATTGCAAAGCATATTGCCCCTGACCAACTTTGATTAAACATATCTGTTGCTCGTATTCACGTTACATCTGGAAAAAAACAGCTACGCGGTAGGCCAGAACCCTTGACCTCTTCAATCGTTCACCGAATTGTCATAGAATTAGTAAAAAGTATTTATACTATTACGTAAAAGATATAGAGAAATTTCAGTTTCATAAGATAAATTTATATCATATATAAAGCTTTCTCTTCTTTATAAAACTTTGAAAATAAACTTGAAAAAACTTGCTGAAATACCCAATAATGACGATTTATAAAAAATTAAAAGGATAAATTATCAAGTATTGAGCTTCACACAGGAATAAAATACAGCAAGAAAAAAAAACAATAAATCTATTATAACAATTAATATAAGTTGATATAAAACTGCGAACGAGTTACATAATTAGGAAAAGGGAAAGTGTTATTCGCTATTGTTCACCAAATAAAACCTCTTTTGCATAAAATCTTTTGTATTGCATTTAAAAAAAAAAAAAGAAATGAATATTTTAAAGACACCCTATTTATGTACGACCCCACGGATTTAAAGCGCACGTTTGCCTTATTACTAGATGAATCATCGGGTTTCGACGCTATTTTTATGAATTTGAATTTGTCTAGTTAAGTGTACGCCGGGAGAGGAATAAACATTAGATAGAATTTATCGAAAAATATAGGTTTGGAGGCGCGAATGCCTCAAAACATTCTCAGTCACTTCCACAATTAGAAGATAATTTTTTTTTTTCCCGTGCAGTCCATGTGCAATATTTGACCCCCCCCACCCCCCCTTTATTCTATACCCACCCTGTGTTACATTTAAATAATTTTCATTCTATTCGCATAGAACATATGTTAAAGTGCATATGTAGTTGATTTCGACCCCCTCCCCCCATCCATTCTCAACTTGGCATGTTAAACGATTTTTTAAATCCTAGCAAAATATGCTTTAACGTGCACGTGTTTAAGCAAATTCAACATTCGTATATAAACCCACATTTAATAGATAAATGTTAGTACTAAAGTCTAAATTAACCCCCCCCCCCCCAAACACACACAAAAAAAAACTTTTGAAAGTGATATTTTTACCTCAATATACATCTATAATACTATTCATCTGTTCAATATTATGTACTTTGACATTTGCATTTCATTTCAGTGATCATTCATCATCAGAATTAAGAATTACTGCAAAATTAATTAAAAAATTACTGCACAACTATTGGGTTGATAGGAAAGTAATGTCGTTTTCTTACGTAGAACTAAAACAAATACATTTTCAACAAGTATTGACTTACAAACAAGCTGTGCCTAGGCATAGGACCCCTATTTGTTAAATTTTAAAGGGATAATTTTATAAATAATATTTTTTTCTTTAAAAAGCACCCATCACTTTTTCTCGTGTCTACCCTCATTGAAGAGTATTCGAAATGTTCTGAAATGGATTTTTAGCCTTTCGTGAAGGCTGCATTTTACAGCAAGAATGTTTTGGATTTCTCTTTTGAGATCTTGTGTGCACCATCTGTACAATAATAGTGCAACAAATCTATGGAACAATTTTATTTTTATAAAAACTTTGTGACTTCAAATTTGACCTGCACGGGCCTGAAAATTGAGGCCCGGCCCGGCCCCGCCGGAGACCGAAGATTCTTGAATTTGTAGGCCCGGGCCCGTTTCATATTTGAAACAAACATCACGGCCGGCCCCGGCCCGTACGTGCCCACAGTTGAAGAGTAAAATTTCGAAAATTCCAGGAATTAAAAAAATATGTAGAGACTACCAAATAGATCGACAACTAAATATTTATCAGGTATTTTATATTAAGCAAGTTATTAATATTAACTTTTTTTGCGGGTTGCAGGAAGGTGAAAAATTATTAACCATGAGTCCGGGCCGGCACCACGTTAACAACATATTTATAAATCCCGTACCCGTGGGCTTTCACAAACCGGACCTGCCCTGCCCGTGCAGGTCTCTACTTCAAATAAAGGCCACCCAGTAAGTTGCACTTACAATGAGTCCCAAGGGAACTCGGAACCCCGAGCTTCATGCTCGGAACTGTCGAAACACCTTTTTGATTTCCCCGCTCATTTCACTTGGCCGTCTTTTGAAGAACTTTCCCAGACTTTCGGACAATGATTTAAAGATAAGGAAAATGTAACAAAAGAGAGGAGAATATCTTGAAAGAGGGAGATTACAAACTGTGGCAATTCGACGGTAGGTTTCGAAGGATGGGATGAAAAGAGGCGTTTTCTGTAAATTTGCAGTGTTTTATAAAACGTGTCTGTAAGCTATTCGGTATAGAAAAAACATGCGATATAGAAAAAAGTATACTAATAATACTATTAAGATATCGAATAATAAATAATTCGATTTATAAAAAAATAAAAATTTTAATTTTGTAGGAAATTTTATCAGCTTCCATTTTTTAATTGGCGCATACTCTCAAAATTGGTGCTCAAAAGTGAAAATCTAGAAAAGGGAACTTCGAGAGGGGAGGGGGCTAAGAGGGGGGACGCGCCACCCCTATAGGCGGAAATTTTCTGTTTCATACAAGTACATGCCCAATCAGTGTTTTCCCCAATTTTCAAACCTTTATGAGTTTTTTTCCTACATTTTTTCTTGCACTCTGACGCACAATGCACTTTTCATTCGAATTCCCTAAAATTTATTCAAATTTTCAAATTGCTACAACTTTTGATCATTTAAAAATACAATTACAAAAAAAAAAAAAAGCAATTTAAAGGTAATTGAATATTTTACAATTTTGCTTTAAATCTATTCCTGTAAAACTGATGGTAGAAGAGCTATAAGGCAAAGCTAGTGAAAAATAGTGATAAAAAGAAGCGTTTCCAAAAATTAGCGATTTTTTCTAAAACGTATATCTTGAAAGCTTTTGCATGCAAAAAACAAAACAAAACAAAAAACTAATAATCTTGTGGGAAATTTCATCAGTTTTCATTTTGTAATTGCATTTTTTTTTTTTTTTTTTTTTTTGCGAAGACGCACGGTTTTTGAGATAAAAGTGAAAATCCAAAACAGGGACCTTTTTTTTGGGTGGGGGGGGGGAATCGGCACCCCAAGAGGGGAAGACTTTTCTGTTTCATACAAGTACATCTCGAATTAATGTTTTCCCCAAGTTTCAAAACTTTATAATTTTTTTCCTAGATTTTGTCGTTCTTTGGTGCGCAATGTAGTTTTCATTCAAATTTACTAAATTAATTGAAAATTTTAAGTTGCAATAACTTTTGATCGTTTAAAGATGAAGTTACAAATGATAATTTCTTTTAAAGGTAATTGAATACTCTACAACTTTGCTTTGAAAAAAATTCTGATAAATTGAGGATTGAAGAGCTATAAGACAAAATTGGTTATAAATTGAGATAAAAAGAAGCGTTTTCTAAACATTTGCGCCATTTTTAAAACATATCTCGAAAGCTATTGCAAATAAAAAGAAATAACCAAATACAATCTTGTAGGAAATTTTATCAGCTTTCATTTTGTAATTGACCCCCCCCCCTTTTTTTTTTTTTTTGCTAAGATGCATAGTTATTGAGATAAAAACAAAAATCCAAAAACGGGGGTCTTTTGAGGGGGCAAAAGGTAGGACGGGGCACCTCAAGAAGGGGGAACTTTCCTATTTCATATAACTACATACCCTATTAGTGTTTTCCCCAAGTTTCAGCGACATTTCGAAAATTAAAGGGTACGGAAATGTTGGAAATTTTTCGCCGTACCTAGTCGTACCCATCGCGGCATGACTTTGGAACTACACATACAATATGCGAAAAGATTTTGAAGAATACAGAACGCTTCGAAAAATTCAGATTTAATACAGTTAAGCAAAATGCTTTTTAAGTGTTTTATTTAAAAGAATATAACAACGCCCCCCCCCCCCTTGTGCTTTATGCAGTACAACAACTTGTTATTGCATAAACACATGCTCAAGAAAATAATACAGAAATAATGCAACTAGTTACACTACTATGCAATTTATCTTATTATGCGATTAGCTTCATTAGTATGTTTCATAGAACGAACTCCACTTGTTTTTGTTGGGGAAGGGAGGGAAAAGAACGAATTGCTTTGAATGACAATAATGAATGAATTCAGAGTATCATCTCTCACTTTACCAGATAACACTGTATGAAAGATATACCCCCATACAATTTGCAAAATATGGCGTTATAAAGAATTTCTTGTAACTGACACATGTGTACTTCATGCCTAGTAAGAACTGGAATGACGATCAGGATTTCCACAACTCCTAGTACAGCACATATAAAAGGCGCACAAGAAATCAGGTTCTGTGTGTGTAAATAAAAATCTAATAAATAGGGATGCTTAAATTCCAGCGTAGGGAGAAAAAATAAAAATACAAAAAGAACGCAGGGAACTGCGTGAAAACAAAAAAATAATCAATCAAAAAGTGTAATGATTTGTAAGTATACAGTTCCAGATTAAAAAATAAATAGAAAATAAACAAAGGAGTAATAATAACAATAAATGTTAATTTCAGCGCTTTTTTAATAAACTGAGTGTTCATTTTTTTTTTTTTTTTTTTTTTTGTATTCTTAGGACAAAGTCCAGAACTAGTCATTCAGTAACAAATTATAGCAGTTTCGAATATTTTAAATACCATCTCTCACCTAACAGGCAAATAAAGAGTCTAAGACTAGCCAGATTTAACATGCACATTCTCTGTTATATGTAATCACATTCAGTCTGATTTGTAATCAGCTATGGCTTATTATTACTGGTTTTCTTTTTAAGTGCAAGAGTTTATTCTGATTCACGGTAATTTATCTTCTTAACTCTTTGGTTTTAAATAATAATTCTTAGAATGAATAGCTTGCTGAAGTAATGATTTTTTTTCGTTATGTTAATGATGTAATTAACCTTATGAAAAAATTTAATAATGTTCGTAATGCAATTAAGAAGATACTTATTCAACTGGTTTACTTTCAATACATTTCTTTTTAAAATAATTAAAATGTCGATTAGTCCAGCCGAATTTTAAAATTTCACGTTGCTCATTTTCAATAGCTACAGAGAAATACTATACAAGTTTTTAAAAATAGGTTTTCATAACGTAAACATTCACGCTAAAGAAATATTTATTAAAAATAATTCGTGCCACCTAAACTTTTCAAACATAGTAAATTTCTACAGGGTGTCCCGAAAAGGTGGTAATGGGCTTTAATTCTTTATCTATGAGAGATACGTGGGTAACGAGAGGGTGTTTTTCTTAACAGAGTATTATTTCCGACCTTATTTTGAACATTATTCCAATTTACACTACCCAGTTATCTCTAAGAAGTAAGGAATTAAATCCCATTACCACCTTTTTGGGACACCCTGTATACAGAAACTGTCGAGGCGCGTCCTGTAAAAAGTAATTTACTTAGAGCGTTAAAGACTGTTCGATTTAAGCAAAAAAATTAAACAGTAACGGTTCGTTTTTTAACCATGGGCATCGGCAGCATAGAGCGTGGAGGCACTTGCGCCTCCCTGAATTTTTATATAGTAATTTTTATATTTATATTATGCTGGATTTTTATTCTTAATTTAATTATTTCCCTGCTTTTCTCTTCTTTCCAATATGGCAAACATAATCTATATTGCACTGAATCTTAAGCCTTTTTTATGAGAAAAACTGAAACTCCTACATCACTTCATTAATGTATAGAGGTCTTTTGTATTTATTTAGATTTAATCTCCTGACATTTTTATTCGGCACCATAAAGTAACTTTATAATTAATTCCATATGTCTAAGGTCGATATATAATGAAGAAAACACTAGGTTAGTGTTTTTTAGGCACCCTCTATATTATGGATTGGAAGTGATTTATGATTTTTATTTAATATAAAAAAATATTAAACTTCTTACTTTCAGTGTAAATTATCATTAAAATTATTTTTGTTTTGTGGTTAACCCTTTGAGGCGCAACCCTTTCCCAATGCTGAAAAAAGGGCAGCCGTTGCCATCGCTCGACTTAACTATCAGCAAGATGGCGGACGGTCAAAACGTTCATCGCGTACGACAGATCTAGAAACCCTTTTTTGGCGCAGCTGGCTGTGCGGCACAGTGCACAAAATTACTGTGCGGCACAGCCAGCTGCGTCAAAAAGAGGTCTCTAGATCTGTGGCACGCGATGAACGTTTCGACTGTCCGCCATCTTGCTGGTAGTTAAGTCGAGCGACGGCAACGGTTGCCCTTTTTTCAGCATTGGGCAATCTATCCAGCTGTTCTCGCATCCTTCCATTTTTCAGCAGATGTCAGTGCTGTTAAAAATAATCGTGACACTTTTTTTGCGGGAAATGGCGTGCTAAAAAGTAAAGGATTCTCTTGGAGCTATGTCACCCGCAACTATTTTTATAGAAATCATAAATCTATTCTTCGTGACTGGCAACAGTCAAAACGTCAGAGTTTGGTGTTCCCAAAGCGGGAACACTGCGCGTTAAAGGGTTAAGACAGATCTACACGGAGGCTGTCTGCTTAAATAAGGTATGCCTTGGACAGAGGACTTTTTGTGGGGTTCTGAAGCGTCTGGTGAAAACAGATACGCGGTAGGTCAGAAATCTAGAGCTAGATACTTCAGCCGTTTACCAAATTGTCATGAAATTCGTAAAGAGTATTTATACCATAATGTAAAATGTCAAAAAACATTTTTTAAAGCTTTATAAGATAAATTTATATCCTCTAAACTGTTACTCTTCACAAAACTTATTAAACTTTAAAATTAAAACTTGCTAAAATACGCAAGAATGACGATATCTAACAAAATTAGATGGATAAATTATCGAATATTGCGCGACTTTTACACGAGTATGAAGAAAATAGAGCAAGAAAAAAAAAAAAAAAAAAGATGCAGCAAATGTTTCATAACGATTTTTACAACTTGATGTAACTGTGAGAATTACTCAATTAAGAAAAGGGAAAATATTAATCACTTTTGTTCACCAAATAAAACTTTTTGCATAAAATAGTTTGTATTTCATTAAAAATATATTTTAAAGAAATCCTAATATTTAGAAAGAATTTAAAACCAGTACAACAGATTGGGAATGCGGAAAATTGTTTAAACCAAGCGGTTAAAAAATAACCTTATATACATTAAGCAACCCTGATAGTGAACTTTAAAAAAATATTTTGTCAAGACACAGACTGGAGTTCCTTTTCGTTTTTTAAATGGAATGGTTAAAATGACCCGTCAAACAAATGCTAAAAATAAAATTTTGGTAGAAAAACCTAGAAAAACAATAGATTTCTAAAGAAGGTTATCTCCTCTCCCAGACCTACTGAACTGCATTAAAATGTACTCCTTTACTCCAAAACCAAAGAAATTTAGGCATAAGATCCAATTAAATACCTTCCTCGTGTATATTAGAAAACAAAGAATGCTTAAGTCCCTCTAACACCCCCCCCCCCCAAAAAAAAAGTCCATTCAATACTATACGTTTTTTCCAGGTGCGCTTTTTTCCGTGATTCGTTGTATGTACTATTACACAAGTAAACACGGTAATACCAGTAATTTTCCAGCATTAGAGAGTGCAATATTATGTAGTAAACTTCCTCACATAACAGTAGTACCTACACTTTCATTATGAAAAAATTGGCAAAAAAAGAAGCGTGACTTTTACATGAGTAAACACAGTACATAATTCATTTATTCAGATGTAAATGGAAAACCTTCTTGAATCAATTTCCTATGGACTGAATTCGTACAAAGGTCACGCCTCTTAAAATAATACGTTAAATAATAATTCATATTTACATCTACTCATCTTTAATATTATATTTAAATTCCTTTATTCAAATATTAAAAAGAAAATCCTCTTTAAACTTCGAATTCGTAAAAGGTACATGCGCCTTAAATGATCTGTTCTTAAACGAAAACCTCGAAATCATTTCTTTACACAAAGAACAACACAGAAGAATCATCATCCCCTGTCTTCACTCCATCCGCACAAACGAAAACCAAAACCTCGACCTCGAACAAATTTCACCCAGAAGAATAATCCCCAGTCTTTACTCCATTCACGCACATCGGGAAAATCATCTTTTCTTTCTCCCTTTCTGAGTACAGTAAACCTTAATCCAATCGAGATAGCGCCACAAACATTGCCAAGCAGCAGGTGCTTACGCGCATCCTCATGCGCATAGCATTGGCAGTGCTTGGCATGCTTGTTTCGCGCCGCAGGGCGGCTGCCGTACCTGAGCCCACATCTGAATTATTTATTTTTAATATTTAATAAAAGCTGGCCAAAACTGGTGTTCTAAATTTACTGCATGTACCACTTTTGGCCACACAATTCATTATTTTGCTTTTGCCAAAAAATAAATGTATAAGCTTTTAGTTACAAAGAAAACAACAAATTTAGTTTTGTTTTTGTTTACATAATAATGGCTCCAATTAAGAAGAAAGGCGGTGGTATTTCTAAGAGGTTTTGCTATTCTCCATCTAAAATACCAAATGCAGTGAAGGCTGTTCAGAATGGTATGTCTGCATTTAAAGCAAGTAAAGTTTTTGTAGTGTCTCGGTCTACTTTATGTCACAAAGTTGCAGGTTGGTCATATTGGTTCTGAAGCAATATTAGGAATGGAGACAGAAAATGTATTGGAACAGTGGATTTTAGAAATTGCAGGAATGGGATTTCCCATCACTATAGAACAGCTTCTTGACTCTGTTCAGAAAATTGTTGAAACGAGCAATATGGAAACACTATTTCATAATGTGCGGCCAGACAGAAAATGGTATGAATCTTTTCTTAAATGACATCCAAAAATTAGTTCTAAGAAGGCTGAGTATTTAAATAAAGCATGGGCAAATACATATACAGTACAGGACCAATTATCCGGAATCAGCAACCCTTTCCGGATAACTGAATTTTCCGGTTTTCTGGAATCGACCAGTAGCGCCATCTATTGGCAGTTTTCATATTTAAAAGTTTTGTATACAACCTACGTTATATCGGGAGCATGAAGCTCTAAGGAGAGTCATCGGGAATGGGCGATCAGGCAGGAAAACGGACCAGGATCCATTCTCACCGGCAGGGGGCGCAGCGCATCGCTTGAATACGGATTTAGCGTTGTTTTGATTGTGAATGAGCTATATTTTTTTTTTATAAAATAAATTATTTTGATAGAATATGGGTCGAGCGAGTCACTGCTTTGCACCTGGATGTAACAGTGGATATCCAGAAGCCAGGAAAAGAAATGTATCGCTCGGGAAGAAAAATCCAACGTTATTTAAAGCTCCAAACAGCATCAATACAGCATCACCATAATATTTCTTTCATATGGCCCCTTATAAATGTATAACATAAAAAGTAACACTATGTAAATAGAAAACCTTTTGCACATGTTAGTAGCAAGGGCGGCTCCAGACTGAATTTTCAGAGGGGGCCATTGAACTTTTTAGCTGGGTATATACATTGTCCAAAATTCAAATTGAATGCATGAAGTCGTGAAGTACGCGAAATCTATACAAAACAAAACTTCGAAGGGGGCCATGGCCCCCATAGCCCCCTCACTGGAGCCGCCCTTGGTTAGTAGTAGTGTAATGCTAATGTGAACACTTTAAAATACGGCCCAATAATCAAATTGAAACAGCAGTATAACACTTTGAAATTGTCCATTTTTTAAAAAATAATAACAGTTTTATGAATAATATTTTCCTGTTTATTTAATTAGGATGGGGGAGTGGATTTTATATTATATAAGAGATACACAAATGGCAGCGAAATTGATAAATATATAGAATTTTCTTTTTAAACACAAAAATTTTCAAAACCAATACGGGAATAGATATTTTTGGCACAAGTCTGCAAAACTTATACAAAAACAAATATTTTCAAATTAAAGTCTGTTTTTTTTTAAATACAAAAATTTTTCAAAATTAATGAAATAATAGATTTTTTCTGATATGTGAAAGCTTTCAAAACTGATGCAAAAGAGTCAATCACTGAATATGCGTGTATTTATTGAATTAATATCTTTTTTTCCTTTATGCTTTTTTATGAAATTTTTCGTAGTACTGAAAAATGATACTGATACTGAAAAGACATTGATTTTTATATAATTTTTTGTGGTACTCAGGTCCTTATTATCACACGGGCAAATCGGGATTTTGCCCAGGGCTCCCCAATTTCAAATCTTGTTCTGAAATATCCTATCAAAATTTTATGAAAAATAAAACAAATTTCATAGATTCCCCCCCCCCCCCCCAAATTCATCAATTCCTGGGGCCCTTGTTGGTTATAATCAGGCTCTGGTGGTGCTGAAAAACGGCGTTAAATGTTCTTCTCTTTCCATATTTGTTTTTTGGTTTAACTAACCAACTTTAAGACTAAAGACAAAATAAATAAATAAATAAAATATAATGTGGAAGAGTGAGTATATAAGAGGAATTTATAGCCTGAAAGAAGGCAGGAAATATTTTTTAATTTTTAGCTAATTGCTACCAAAAATATTTGTCAAAAACTGATCTATTATATCGTTCGTATGCAGTTTTAAAGAGAATTTATTTAAATTATTAATTAATTTATTAAATTATCAAACTGATGTTACATTGTTGTAACTAAGTAATATAGAAACAAAATTATTATATATGCATATTAATTATGGTATTCAGGGCCGATCCCAGAAGAAAATCTTGGGGGGGGGGGGAAGAGAAATAAATTGCCGACTGAAAAAACAAATTTGCCAATTCAGTTTCCAAGTTGGTCACCTTCCTATATTAGACAGTTTTCCGACGAACAGAACGTACCCATAACAGAAACAGCATAAATACCTCTGTAAGTTGTACAGAGGGAGCCGCTAACGTTCGACTTTCAGAGGATTCACATTATTTACGCATTAATGATCAGTCTGGTTTTTACATTAATAAATTGCAGAGGGGAGTACGCAAAAGGCGGAATTTTCTACAAAAAGGCTAGATTATTATCACTTTGTCAACAAAACTCCACATTTTTGTTGGGGAGGAATGGTTACATTCCTGACTCTGTCACAAGTAATTAAATTTTCATAAAATATTCATAACTTTTAATTGAGTCATAAAATACTATCTCCGGACTGAAGAAAATATTTGCTTATCCGTATGCGACAAAACTATCAGGCCATAGTTTGGGTTGGTGAAAATGAGTTTGGGGGTACCCTGAATGGAGTCTTTACATTAACTTAAAAAAAGGAAAGGAAGCCATACAGAGAGCACTGTTTATACTTTCAACACTGTCTTATTTGCGTATATACTATTGTATACCTGCCAATTCTACTGGATTTTTCAGGAGAGTACTAGATTTTGATGGTTTCTCCTGGTCTCCTGATTTTACATTAAATCTCCTGGTTTTCTAACATTTTGAAACTTTAATAATCGATACATTTATTTCTCCACCAATTCTGAAAGATTACCACTCTCTGGGTCTATTCATTCAATATAGACAAATATACCATGGTATTTTGGTCCAATAATAAAGGTTTGTACTTATATTTATAACACATTTGTGAGCGATTCTTGAAGTTTTCAGAATTCGATGGCAAATCGTTTAATTGTAACATTTTTTGAGTTCAAAGTTCCAAAATTTTACTACTTCTTTTAGTCTTAGATTTTGTAAAATTTCGAACATTTGAGAAAAACTTGTGAATGTAAAGAAACATTGACGTTTTATTCATTTTATATTAAAAGAATTCTATTTCTGAGCTCTTTTACAAATTCTATTTTTAATATCGCGACCTTATGTGTGATTAAAATTTCAAACATAAGCTGTTATAAAAAGCTTTTCACTTTAAAAACCATAACTGTGTCGTGTTATGTCAAATTTTATTTTTTTAAAAATGATACATAGAATAAATGGTGAAATTTAATGTGTGAAAAAATTTTGAAGAATGTTTTGTGACTTAGATAAGTAATTATGATTTTAAGATTATGATACCACATAAATATACTGGATTTTCTTAGCTAGATGTTGGCTGGAATACTATTGCACGGCGAACAGTTAACTGTTTGCTCCCGGCATTGTTAACGACGCGATGGCAGAGATTCCTCCTTTCTGCATCCATCGTTGCTTTCCGGCATGAGTCTTAGAATGTTTCTGCTCTGGCCACAGCCTTGCACAAGCGCATGGCTAGGCCATGCTAGGGCATTCAAAGATGCCGGAAAGCAACGATTTATACAGGAGGGAGAATTTTCTGCCATTGTATCTTAGCAACGACGGTAGTGAACAGGTTAAAGCAAACAAGAAACTAAAATATTGTTTTAACTACTGCTCTTAAAGCCTAATCTACGAGTGTTATTTTGTTAGCCTTGCATAGGTATCAACGCTACGTCCACCCATGCCGATGGATAGAATGCCCTCATAAACCTCAATAATACACTCATGTCCATAAATTAAGGATAATTCAGAATCACACAGAAATTGATCTCTAAAATAAAAATTTCACCTGTGGAATGATCACACACATCTTGAAGAAGAATATGCAAATTACAGGAAACCACCAGATGGCGTGGATGGTACGTCACAATGACGAGAGTGTAAGAGAGGGGTATATAAGGAATGGTGGCAAAGAAGTAAAATTGTTCACAAGTGCTGTGAAAGCCTTTCAGTGCAAAAACCGCATAATTATGGCACAAAGGAGGCATTTGGATGATGTTTTACGTGGCAGAATTATCGGACGACTGGAATGTGGACGTACCCAGCTGGAAGTATCCGAGGAACTTGGAATCGCCCAGAGTGTCATCTCCAGGCTTTGGCAACGATTCCAAGATGATGGTAATGTGAGTAGACGTTACAGCACAGGTCGCCCCCGAGTTACAACGCCGAATGAGGACCGCTATTTGGCAGTTACTGCCAAAAGAAACAGACGGAGTACAGCATCAGACCTGTCTCGTCAGCTCTCTTCAGCTACCGGTACGACAGTTTCAAGGCAGACCGTGTACAGACGCTTAGGGCACATTGGTCTATATGCTCGTCAGGGTGAGAAATTGGGAACAAAAATCTAGGCGTCAATGACGCCTAACTTTTTTTTCCCGGTTGCCAAACTGTCTCGTTCAGGTGCAGTTTCGAAAACCTTTGTTTTGTTTTATGCATAAACTATAAACAGGTAGGCTTAATGATTATGTACAGTAATAATAAAGATCAGGACTATTAAAATTAAGATAGTAATAAATTAAATAGTAAGTAAATATAAAATCAATTTTTATAGCTTTCCACCTATGCATCCAGAATAAAATATTATGATACATTTTACAAGAACATGGTCTTTAGTTTTAGTTTAGAAGTATTTTATAAATTGTTGCTATATAGCTACAATGCTTATGGTAGATAAACTTATGCAGTATACGTATACTAGCTTCAAAATGTCACCTGATCAACCACCACTGTAAGCACACAGGTAGTACATATTAAAATTGTGAAAATATGTATTTGTATTCTCAGTGGGTTGAACTGATTTTGGGAGAGGGTCTATGAAAGTTTTCAATGTCACCAAGAAGGATTCATTATTTTACATAACTATTTTACTTATTAAAAATTATTTTTATTTAAATTACTTAAAACATATTTTAATACAAACTGAATTTTATCTTAATTATTAAAATTTTTATATTTAAATAAAAAGTTTCTTTTTATATTTTCAAATAACTAATTCAATTTAAGTTTTTTTTAATTTACATTATCTCATAAAGGAGTTTTATTTAAAAAAGATAAATTTTATTAAGTTTAAACCATCAAATAACATTTTTATTCAAATAATATTTTTATTTGAATTATCGTAATTTAGGCCGGAAGTCCGAAATTTATAATTTCCCAAAATACAGACGTGTTGCTAATGTCACTCCCCCCCTACCACACGCACACACATAAATAAATAAATCTTCTTTCGTTTTTTCACAAAATTGTATTAATTAATTTCAGTCAATCCATGTATTGTTTTAAGTCACGAACTGCTGCACTTAGCCAGTCGTTATTGCGGCGCTGCAACGCGCCGCGGCAAATAAAATCCAAGATGGCGTCCGGACCGGAAGCTGTACTCTTCCGCTGTAAATACTTATATTTTATTAATAAATATAACTAATCCAAATAACTTTTACGCTGCCTTATTTCAAAGGATCTCGCGCGTTCATCAATATTGATATCAAGCATTATCATCGCATCTTCCCACACTGCCGTACCATACAAGCCGAGCTACCGCTAAAACACACACTTGCAGAAAGAATCCAATATGGGGAACGCGAGCTCTTAGTTTCCTCCGATCAACCTCATTAATGTTCATGGAGTTAAAAAATTATCACTAAATTTTTTTACGTTTCTCTATTTATTTACATTACAAAACGTGCGATTTAATTATTACACATCAGCAGAAGACAAGAAAGTGGACTTCCGTGCATTTTTCAACCACAGAAGACTGCAGAGGATCGTTCTCTTTCTGCCACGTGGAGGTGCTTACGAAAGCAAGTTTTTTTCACAGAAATTTACATTTGTATTTTTCAGAACATTTTGAAAAATAGTCGTCTAGACAATAAAAAAGACCCCAGAATTAAAAAAAAAATTCCTTTTTAGCGGTATTTTTGTTTTAAAAAAGTCGCCGTAGTCGGCCGAGGCCAAAATAGTCGCTTTTTAGTCACCTGTGGCAGCCCTGTATCGGGCAAAATGTTAGGCGTTAAAAATGACGACTGGTTCTTAAATCTCGGTCGTCAAAACAAAAATTACAGTTGCAAAATACGACTAACGACCGCTAATTTCGCGCCCTGATGCTCGTAGGCCTGTCAGATGTGCTCCACTTACCGCAACTCACTGTCGCCTGCGATTAACCTGGAGTAGAGAGCATGCATTGTGGACACCGCAACAGTGGTCTTGTGTGATGTTTTCCGACGAGTCCAGGTTTAGTTTGGAGTCTGATTCTCGCCGGACATTCATCTGGAGAGCGCCAGGTACCCGTTACCACCAAGAGAACACCATTGAAAGACACCGTTACGGTGGTGCAGGATGGCTCGTTTGGGGAGGAATTATTCTTGGTTCCAGAACTGACCTGCATGTTCGGAGTGTAACGATGACAGGGCACATCTATCGGGATGTCATTCTGGAACAACATGTACGTTTGTTTCGGGGCGCCATGGGTGCTGAATTTGTGTTTATGGATGACAATGCCCGTCCTCACCGTGCAAACATTGTAGACGAATGCCTTCAATCGGAGGATATCACCCGTATGCATTGGCCAGCATACTCACCGGACTTGAATCCAATAGAGCATGTGTGGGATATGCTTGGCCGACGAATTGCAGCCCGTCAACATCTCCCACCTGTCTACCGGAACTTCGGAGAGCATTGCTTGATGAGTGGTGTAATATTCCCCAAGATCAGATTAATCATTTGATACGCAGCATGCCTAGGCGTTGTCAGGCCTGTATTGCATCGTCCGGGAGACATACTCCGTATTAACCATCCTACTAACCATGTTATACTGTTTTTTGTAGATAGGTTCTTTTTTTAAATTTGGTCAAGGGAGTAAAACTTGCAATTTTTATTAATTATGTCAAACATATAGCATCTTTTTTGCTCTTTACTTTTTGTTTAATAAATAGACTTTACAAATAAGTCAAATTTGTTTTGCTTCTTTCTCTTTCTTTGCCTGACCTTCATTATCCTTAATTTATGGACATGAGTGTAAATACCAATTTCGTTTTGCTTGAAGTGGATGAACGTTTCTAAAATGTACTCTAAACATTCTCTGCCCATAGGTTGTAAAGCATTGGAATTATTTTGTGTGTTCCTGTAAAAGAACTATAAATGGTACCTACATCCTTTTTAATAGGGTACATGGTACGGTAATTTTCATTATCACATAAAAATTCGATCGATGGATGTATGCGGCAGTTAGAGCACGAGCAGACAAACTGAAAGCATAAACATTTCAAGTTCTTTGGAAAGCGTTAAAAAATAAAGGCTTAAAAAGAATGTGAGGCTTAAAGGGAAAAAAATGGAATAAGGAAAGTAATTCTAGCTCGAAAAGTTAATTTTCCCTGTAATTTAAGAGAAAATGGAAAATTAAGCATATTGATTTCGAAGCTCCTAAGGTCGCGACTCCCCACTATTTGCTATGCCATGTCTTCCTATTTTAACGGGCCTTTGATCTATACTCTTGCATTTTATCTCTTCTAACTGACCTATTATTTTTCTAAAATCAAATTAAATTACAAAATTGGGGTTATTTCTATATGAATGATATGAAAGTAAATTATAATAAAAAGTAGTACAAATATAATCTAATGATATGAAAGTAAATTATAATAAAAAGTAGTACAAATATAATCTAATCGGCGATTACCTTTTTATTGGTTTTGACGGAGCTCCAACAGTTTGTATAGAAATTCTCTTTCCATTATGACAGTTATTTCGTGTTCTTCTTTTAGTCATTATCAAAGCAACTACATATCAAATTTTGTGCACTGTACTTTTTGTCATTTTCTTTTGTTTACAACTACTATATGTTTCATGTTTTTGTGTACAACTGGTTTCAAACTTGTCTTAAATGCACACTGAAGCAAACTTTTACTTCATTTTATTAAATGCTAGAGATTTTTTTATTTATTTATTTTTACCAAATTGATGTATTAATAATATCTTAAAAGCTAAATATGGTTTTCTTCTAATCAAAGTATGCTTAGATTCCAAGGTATGCCAAGGCTCCAAGTATATGTTTGACTTTGGCTCGGTTGCTGTCTAGCTAACCGGAATAGGGGGCTACTGTTCAAAGTGAATTTCTTTTTCCCATGCATTTCAAAGAAGCAAAGAAAATACATCTATTTCCCAGAAAAGACCACGCTGGACCAAAGGGTGGTGACAGCCTCAGGCCAGTTGCGGCCTTCTTGCGATATTTTTACTTCTTACAGAATGGTATTTCGTAATTTGTCTCAGGGCAATATATAAGACTGGAACATTTTCGTTGTTGTTGTTGCTAATGCCCTCTGGCATCCGCGGGGCGGTGCCAGATCCCCCATATAGGCAGGCGATGAGCGGAAGGGGAGTCTTCCATTTTAATGAGCCCCAGTCGGAGGAAGTCCGACTCAGCTTGGAGTCCCCTAATTTTGAACCAATTCCAGAGGAGGGACCCAACCCCCCTGAAATCCGCACCCCCAGAGGTATCGTTTAACAACTTGGAGGACATTGGAGCCACGACGGATTTTACGTGCACCAGCTCCCATTAGCGTACACGCTCCAACAGCAGTCGAGCCGAGAGGAAGTTGACCCTCCCAAGCACTGGCCAAGCTGGATGCTGCTTCCCTTGCCGTGTTCTTATTGGAACTGAGTTTAGCGCCCAGACCACTGTGGGACAGAACATTCTCGTTCTCATCCTCAGTATTTCTCCCATAGAGATGTGCACAGAAGATTCTTAATTAGATTACTATGGACATGTGAGATGACTATTTGCATAGGGAAAAATGCCGAGGCAGGTGCTATGGGATGTATGTGGTGTCAATTGCAGAGAGCTGATTTTCCGACTCCTCCTTCTGTGTATCTGGCCACCCAGTGCCGAGCTCTCTTTATACATTCCCACTTCTTTCTTTTGACTGATGCGAATGAGAAAGGAATTTCTCACTCGGTTTGGTATGCATTGGACGAAGTAAAAGTACTACGACGTCAAAGGGACAAAAGTTAGGAAAAGTTCCGATTAATAACTCTTTTGAATACTAAAATGAGAAGTTTGGAATAGCAATTTTGCCGACTGCATTTTCAGTGGGGGGGGGGGGGGGGGTCTCACTCCCCACACCCCCCCGTGGGATCGGTCCTGATCGTATTTATTTATTCAAATGTTAGTGTATACTTCATGAAATTTCAGCATAAATGAATAAATCCCAATTAGAGAAGCTTTAAATCGGAAAGCGCGCACGCGCGATGTTGTTTTTCGCTGCCGTCAATAGATGGCGCAATCAATGGTAGCCGCAGTTTCGTTGGCAATTCTCATACTGCGTAGTTGGTCCAAGTTGGATAACAAGCCGATGTTTCTCCTCTCGAGCTTCATGATTGGGAGCAATCTATAACAAAAACATAACATAGCAGATAAATGTACCTTAAAATTAGAGTTAAATTAAAAAAAAAAAAACTTACCTGTGTATTGTTTAGTAGTTTCAATCATATAGCAATAAAAAAATGACAAAATTTTTCTCTATCAACATGCACCCCCCCCCCCCTGCCCCCGGAAAAAAGATATCTAAAGATTACTTTAAAAAAATAATAAAAATAACTGAATTAAGCAGAACTAATTTTTTTATTAAACATTTCATGTACTTTTAACTGTTTCAAATTAGTTTTCTGCTTGCAGTTCCGATATTTAATTTATTTTATAATATAAATCATGATTACTTTACACTAAAACAATAAATTGGACTGTAAAACTTTCATCTAATCTGAAATTTACCCAAACTAAGAATTTATATTGTGGCCTACGAATTGAACTGTATCATTTGAATCATAATTTGCACGTGGTGCCGCTTATGATTAAGTAGATCTTCTCAAATCCGGAATCGCTGGGACTTTACCGATTCCGGATTTCAGAAATTTCCGGATTATAGAAACTCAGTAATATCAACTATAAAAAGTGCTGCAAAAGCACCCTCATCTATACATATCAGTAGCATGTATAGTTTCTATTTGGGGGGGGGGAGCGATCCGCTATTTTAATGATAGTTGAGTTAATATAAATGTTTTAAAATACATGTTTTATAATAATTGCTTTATATTTTCGGGCGGGGCGCGGCCCGCCTCTGTCCCCTTCTTAAATACGCTCCTTATGTGTATCGTTTATGTATATCGTTTAATACTGAACAAATACCCTTTTATAATTTATTATTACAGTAAAACATACAATTAATTGGCATGTTCAAGAAACGCTGATCACTCTTAAAATAAACCCAAATGCAACAAATATCAGAAAAAATAAAACATCACACAGCATTCAAAGCCTAAAACAAACAACTCGATATTTGCTCATAGTCATATTACGTAATCAACTTGCTTCTGGCCCAAGTGTTTATTTAACTCTCCCCCTCCTCTTCTTTACATTTTTCGCTCTTTCATTTTAACAGCTAACTTTCTGGCCTGCTTCGGATTCTGCAAATGTGTATGCGCAGTGCATACACATTTGCAGAATTTGTATGCACTGCGATGCAGTGCATACATGCAGTGCATACATGCAGTGCTGCTGCTGCGATATTTGATGCAGTGAATATAAAACCTTCTTTGAGTAAAATAAAAAAAACAAGCATAAAATGTCTTGAAGTCTTCATTATGTTTGGTGCTGTCATCTATTTGCATTTTGAGGAGATACAAAAAAGCATTTTTTTTTTTTTTTTTTGTTAATACCGATTTATTATTATTTGGAAGGCCGAATTTTGTCCGGATTATAGAAATTCCGGATTTGAGGGGTTCTACTTACAATACAATTCTAGAGAGAAACTATTCAGAGTCTATTCTTATTAAGTTTTTCTGGTTGAAAATTTGGTGGCGCCATCTATCGGATAGAAGAAAAACTATTCTCGGCCGATCTTTATTTTTTCTGGTTTTCCGGTTTTCTGGATTCCGGTTAATTGGTCCTGTACTGTATATCACAGAGGGGTCATACCATGTGAAATCAACACAGAAAATGGCATTTCACAACCCGACCTCCTCTGATTTTTTAAAAAATTGGCACAGTTATTGTCCACTATGACCTGTAGCCAGATATCAAATTTCAAATTACTATCGTGTTTTTACTGTCGTGTTACTATCGTGGTACTTACGTATCAAGACGGACACCACATATGCTTGGCGATTTCGTAGTCGCCAAGTACGGCAATGCACGAAACACAACAAATTTGTTTTAAAAATCTAGAGTAAAACGTACATTTTGCATTTAAATAAGAACCTGCTTTAATTTGAAGGTTTCCTCATGTACATACATATAAAAACTTACACTTGAATATTAAAACTTACTACCATTTTCAATTGACATTGAAGTCCGTTTTAATAAGGTTGTTCCCATATGACACATACGTATTATAACTGACACATACGCAGGGTTCGTTGATATATATCAATGGATATATATTGTGATATATATCATGATATATATCCGATATTTATTTTATAATAAATATTTTGATATTTTCATATAAAGTGTGGGAATAAGTTTACCGATTAGGGCAGGAAAAGAAAAGATTTTTCTTTTATAGTATCCTTATTGTTTATTATTTTATCGTATATATTTATCGTATTGTTTATTCCTTCTAAAGAAACTTTGGTGATTCCAAGAAATTTCATCCTCCTTTTTACCAGAAGGGTGTCACTGCTTGAGTAATCAATTTTAGAAGGGGGTGAAGTGGGCAGGACATAATCTTCTCAGACTTTCTATATCATCCCTATTGAAAAGAGGAAAGGGGAATGACTTTTAGAATAATACTTTCCTTATCTAAGCGATTGTTGAAAATCTAAAAGCAGGGATGAGATTGGCAAAAGAGCAAAAAAGCTGAAATCATACGAGAGCAAAAAATTTATACATATGATATTTATATCTAATTAATGTGAAAGTTTTAAGAGAAGAAAAACATTGGAACATGCTACAACATAAAAATATCACACAGTTAACTCATAACTACAATCAGGAATTCACAAACAGATTTTCAGAGAAAAAAAGACAAAGTGATTTCCTCTTTATTCACAAAAAGCTGAAATCAGCTAAAAATCTGAAGAATCTCATCCCTGTAAAAGAAACCCTTGTAAATTAAATGGAGTTAAGTTTAACAAATGCATAGATTTCACTTGGAATAGGTGAAATTCCCTATAAATGGAAGATGACACCTTAACAGGAGAATGATGGAATGACAACAGGGGAAATTTGGTGTAAATTTATAAAGAGCACAAACTTGAAATTGATAAAGCCATTTTCAATTTAGTCAATGATGTAAACCTAATGGTTAACTGTTCTGATTACATAGATATTTTAGGACCCATTTCAAAGGCACTTTATGAGGACCAAAGTGATTGATGTACAATGTGTTGCTATGTTTTGCAAATTAAAGGAAAAATTAAAAGTATGTGGCAGGAAAGATATGAGAAAATTCTCAGACAGAAAAGAAATGGCTTTATTATCGGCACATTTAGCTGCATATATGTTGGACCACAGATATTGTGGGAAAAAATTAAGTTAAGATGAAACCCACATAGCTTTTAATTTCATACGTTCAGTTGATAAAGAACTTTTTCCTATGGCTATGAACTTTTTAGCCAAAAAGAGCCCTTTTCCAAGTTTTATGTTTGAAGATGAATTTCTAAATGTTGAACCCATAGTTTGGTGAAACACTATCAAAATAAAAGACCATCTGAAAGACAAAACATTGCACCTAATTAGGCATTTAGTTACTGCTAGTCCATCAACAGCTGGGCTAGAAAGGATATTTTCTAGCTTTGGATTAGTCCAGTCCAAACTACGTAATCGCTTAGGGACTGAAAAAGCAGAGAAACTTACTTTTTTGTGTAAATATTTTAATAAAAAGAAATAAAGAGAATTACATGTTATTTTGAATTTGTAATTAATAAAATTATCTTGGCACTGGAGATTGAATCTTACATTTTGCATTTTAGTGAGTACATAAAACCCCCAACGCAGAACATGCCAAAATCGGCGACGTGCGTCGCAGAACAAAGAGCTCCGCTGCAGAACAATTACGGATGAGGACTGAAAAGGGAGAGAGAGGGGATAAATCAATCACTTTAAACAGAAAGTCAAACTCAAAAACCAGACAGCAATCTGGAGGGATACTA
The DNA here is from genome assembly GCA_038373885.1 of Cheiracanthium punctorium. Classification (NCBI taxonomy): domain Eukaryota; kingdom Metazoa; phylum Arthropoda; class Arachnida; order Araneae; family Cheiracanthiidae; genus Cheiracanthium; species Cheiracanthium punctorium. Next base: position 228,256 of record JAWZYV010012576.1, on the reverse strand, counting down.
TTTACTCTCCTGCATCCAGGCATAGAAAGAATATATTCCTTTGTGGGGGGGGGGGGGGGGAGATGACACGGCGGCAATTAGTCAAAAGTGAATTATCACCCAAAAGGCTTCTGGGAGAGCGCCACCTTTTTGGACCCCACATGTGGAGAACGGACAGCGCTTATCACTTGCAATATCATTCACATTCATTTTCTAGCTACGTTTTTTCCCCCGGTAAATATGTCTGCTCGAGACCAAGTTTCTTGTTTTGAGTGTAATACTCCTATAATTTTTAAAAATTATAGGAACATATAAAACTGAGAATTGTTATGTGCGACCCCTTTAAAAAAATTGGATTTAAACGGCTCCTTTACAAAAATACAATCGATTAAAATGGCCACTTCAAAATTACAAGTAGTAAAATTAGACCTTCATACATGCAACCCGTTAAAATGCATTTTTGCAAATAATTTAACCCTTTCTGAATATGATGTTTATTAAATAGCTTTTTTATATCATCTTTCGTGAGCTATGAGCTGACCTTAAAGGTGCCTCTCCGATGTTTGTTTTCTGCTGACACAACAAGAAAACGCGATCAGGATTTTCAAACAAATATGCGCGCATACTTAGAAAGGGAAAGGGAGATTAAGCAATTCCGCCTGTCGATCTTGATACTGCAATGTCAGAAGTTATGTTTAGTAACTACATGGTTTCAAATTATTTAATAAATATTCATAATTTCAGATTTTACCGCCGTAGCAAAAGCAGTAACGATGCTCCGGATGTTTCGCGCTCTTGCAAGTTTATGCTGTGAACGATTGTTTTGTTAAACTGGTCTTCCTATTACAGTTTATTCATAATTATTATAGATAATACTATGCTTTAAGTAATTATGGATGCATTTAGAAATGCAAAAGTACTATAAACGGGTCCGAAAATTTACGCGATTTCGAAACATCGGTCTAAAAATCTTGAGAATTGCGACATTTTGCGAATGCAACATTTGAATATTTTATGGTTTTTGTTGCAATTAAGAATATTTAGCCTTACTTATATAAAAATTAACATCGATAGCGTATGATAAATTTAAATTATTGGCCCGATTATCTCTTCTGAAAAATCGAAAAATTCAATATATTTTATTAAAAACTGTACAGAATTCTGCAAGTTCTTTTTCTCCATACTCATTTAACTTCCCAGAAAAAGATGGAAAGAAAGCTGTATGTAAAATGTCAGCAGTGCAAACACATATCAACTTTCCAGGCCCATCTTCACCAAAGAAACGTCTCATTATATTTGCACTAGCACTTTTGCATACTTCATGACAAGGAGACACAGGGTCTGTTACACTGCTTGTGTACTTAAGTGCACCAGACTTCTGAGCATTTGGTTGTAGGGAGGGGGGGGGGTAAGATTATAAAGGAAGAGAAAAGATTTTAAATATGAAATACCCAGAAGTCTTAAGGAACAAAAGTCTTTTTATTGAGAAAATTATTTTACTTTTATTTTCATTCTCTATTTTGCAAAGTTCAAACAATTAAAATATTATAGTTAATGCATAAAAATATTAATAACTGTTCTGTTCAAAATAACCCTATAATGGTATAAATATCTATTCCAGTTATTCAATATTTATTCCACTACAAATTCCAGTTCTTAATTAATTTTTTTTAATGGACAATAGCTAAAAATTTTTTCAGGATTATCATGCAGCCATAATAAATATTCCGTTGATATTAACAATCAGCTGGTCATCTATTTAAGTGGTAATATTGAAATAGCTGGAAAGGAGATAAGAACATTTGCCTCCCCGTCTAGCTCACAAAGAAAACCACAAAGCATTCTGTAACTCCAAGCCACAAAGTAAGAAAGGGGAAAGAAATTATGTTTTGACAATAAATTTCTAACTTTTGAACAAATTAAGATGTCTTTCTAAAATTTAGACTCTGAATCAATTTTTGCATTTAAAAGTGATCCCCAAATTTTCAAACAAATCGGTCCATTAATAAAAAAATTATAGATGAATTAGTTTTTACACAGTTGATTTCCATCCCCCTTCTCATCAAGGTCCGCTACTACCCGGACTGGGCCTCCCGAGTGCTTCCGGGAGGGAGAAAGAGGGCGGGAGAGTTCTATTACCATAGCAGTTGTGCAAATTCCTCCTTTTCATTTGACAAGTATCATTAACACATTAGGTGTAAGCAAACAAATAACAGTTAAACAAATAAAAGGGCTAAAGAAACTTTCTTAGAGATTAAAAAGAACTTCGCTGGCAAAAGAGGGTGTCTAGTTTTTCATCATCGGGGCGCTAACGAATTTTTTTTTTTTTTAAAGGGCATCGGGGCGCGGCGCACCACTGACCTCGCCTAGAATGAGCTCAGCAGATTATAAGTATCAAAATTAGCAATATAATACACAAATGATTTTGATAACAATAGAATTTAATGATATTTGCTTCTTTATCCCATTAAATATTTAGCTGCTTCATCAAAATTGAACAACCCAGCACACAGGAAAAGCCCGCTACTGTTTTTTTTTTTTATTTTTTTGTTTGTTTTGAGGGGGATTCTATGTGGCATTGCAAGAATCGCGGAATCCCTCAGTCTAGTGCGAAACCTGAGATAGAATTCGTCTGGCCGGTAGTCAGAAAGTCGTAAATCGCCAGTTTTTTAAGTTAAATCGCCACCTGGCGACTGGCGACCGGGAATTTTAAGCTTTAGTTCGAAATATTTTCTCTACATATATATATCTGTTCGGTTAATGTTTCATTTCCTTGTTACTTTGATAATTACACAAAGTTTCTCTAATTTCATTTAATATTTTAGATATAGGTTACGCTTACTAATATCCTAACATAATAGCCCTCTGTATATTAAGGTATATTTCCTGCAGAACATTTTTGGCTAGTTGAGAGAGCGTTGCAGAACATTGCAAAACATTCTGCTTTGGGGCATAAAACATATTTAGTTTGTTTCTGTTTCCTACTTTATCTGGTAAAATTTTGTTGTTAAATGCAAAATATATAACTATTAGCAAGTATAAGTTGAATGTTTGTTATAATGTTTATATCATGCTTGAAAATATTTATCAACAATAAAATTAACTTTTTATCAGAAATATTTATAAATATCAAAATATCGGATACATATCAAAATATCAGATATATATCAAAAATATCAGATAGTTTTGATATTTTTGAAAATATCATGATATTTACGATCCCTGCACATACGTATTAAACATACTTCTTTTTTTACTCTATATGGAAGTCTTTAATACGGTTGTTCACGTATGACACATACGTACTATAACTGACACATTAGTATTAAACATACTTCTATTTTTACTCTATATGGATGTCCGTACTAATATGGTTGTTCCCGTATTGCACATACATATTATAATTGACACATGAGTATTAAAGATACTTCTATTTTCACTTTATATCGAGGTCCGTTTTAATACGTATGTTACCATACGCAACATAAGTATTACAACATACTTCCGTATTATATGCAGAATCAATTTAAATAAAAATAAACGTTTAACTTTAACAATTCAAAAAGAATCTCACAAATAATCTTCATAATCTCAAATTTGAACCATTAAAATGTGTATATATATATATATATATATATATATATATATATACACACACTGTATTTGTTGAAAATTGAAAACGAAGCATTCTTCGCAAAAAACAAAATGCACAAATAACATGGTTCGGACTGTGCTTAAAATACCTTAAAAAGTACTTACTTTTTTTTTCATTTTTAAGGCCTTTAAAAAGTACTTAATTTTTTACCTATATCCTTAAAGTTTCTCAGTATAGCCGCAAGGTGCTTAAAAAGTGCTTAATTTCTAGTGGTAATCGACCGTAAAATCGTCTGGCATGGAAACTTTTCGTTCCCCTTTTCCAGCCTCAAGCTGCGTTCATATTGATCGTACCGTAACGCGATGACGTCATACGTTGGAGCCCCTTTTCAATAGCCAAGGGCCCCCTTAGGAGCCAGTCCGGGCCTGATTGTTCTTAAAATACTGAATCTCAACCAAAACTAGTCTGTTGTGCCCGGTGCGAGTTTAACCATTCTACCCCCCCCCCCACACACCACACACACACACACACAAAAAAAAAAAGTTCATCTAAAAGTTTATCTATAAGTTATTTCTCTTTTTTTGCCGTGTGGCTTTGCGCCCTGTGAAGGAGCACTGTGCCGAATAAACACTGCCTTACGCTATTATTAAAGTAAAAACTCAACTACACTACAAGTAATTGGCAAGCTCAGGAAACGCTGAGTACTTTTAAAATAAACCCCAATGTTATAAATATCAAAAGTAATAAATGAATAGAAATATCAACAACACACAACATTCAAAGCTTAAAACAAACAATTCGCTGAAGCACACTCATTACGTAATCAACAGCTGGCCGTCCGCGGAGAAAAAAAAAAATGTTTACTTTTGACTGGAGCCTGCTCATCGGATCGCTGTTTCACTTTATCAGCATGTGCTATACTGTCCGAACTTTTTGCGAATGCAAGAAGTTTTTACAAGTTATTTATTTATTTCTATAAATTCGCCTTTGTGAATATAAAAACTGATGTTTTATATAAAATCGGACACTGATTATTTGAAAATGGAAATTGTAAGCTTCGTAAAATAGCGGTAAATACTTTAAAACATATGCGAAAGGAGATATTTTTACCGCTTATCTCCTTCCCCCCCCCCCCCCTCCCGAAATACATCCCAGTGCGATGTTTCTTTTCTTTTTTTTTTCGGAGGAAGGGGATCGCGGGTGCGGCATTTCTGATAATTTTCTAGTTAATTAAGCTCATTTTCCTGGGTGTGATGGGTGCAGCGTTTCTGCCATAAATTACGGTATATGGACATACATGTTACTTGAGAGAAAAAAAGGAATTATATTGTCTGTATTAATTGCTTGTACATACATGTGCAAGAAATTGTGGGCTTTTCAATTTTGGAAAATTGGCACATTTGCACTTAAAGCAACAACCTGCCAACTTTACAATAAGAAAATCTTAAGGTTGGGTATAATGAAAGTAATAAGGGGCTGTCCATAAATGATGTCACGCTTTTTAAAAAATATTCTTTGCCTCCTGCTCACACTTCACCATACCGCCCTTGGCACATGTCATGCTGTATTACATATACATATACTTACAGTTTAAAAACAAAGCACTATGCTAGAAATCAAATTTAATTTTCTGATTTTAAATGTTTTTATTTTAATGTAAATGTATAATGTCACACATCTTGTCCCCCCCCCCCATCCCCCTCGTCACAATTTCACAGTCCTCCTATCCTCCAAGCGTGACATCATTTGTGGATAGACCCTACTTAAGAAAATTTTGGGGGTCCTTAAAAAGTGCTTATTTTTTTTGCTCTGAAAAGAGTCTGAACCATGAATAACTGTGAAAATTTAAATTATCAAAATTATTAAAAATATTTACTTTGAAACTTTGAACACACATACCTGGCTGAGATAAACATTCCAATGCATGGTTGTGTAATCAGCTAATACGTGTTGTCTTTCCCACCATTTACTTGAAGTTAACTCTTCACAAAAACAATAAATAAACCTAATGGCTTTCAAAAATGATATTCTAGAACCAAAACACCAAATTCCTACATGTATAACTAAAGAAGTTCTACATTCTTTCATATTACATTTCGGAACCATACTACGAAGTAAGTACATATTCATTTTATGATTGTTAATGCAAAATCTTGAAACTTGCAAAATGTTTTTTTTTTTTTTTTTCTTGTACAAAATGAATAAATTGTTCTTCATCGTTTCGTAAATTGCATATACTTAACATAATTTAAAATATTACGAAAATACGATTCAATATAGTTAAACAACGTAAAGTAAAAACACTTTGAATTCACCCGCGACCGCAGATTAAGACGAAAAATAGTACGTACGAACAAAAATGGCTGCGTTTAATGACGTATTCGACCAAGGGTTACCTCGGTCGAACATTTTTTGGGCTTGGCGCGTTAGCACATATTTGGCACAATTTTTGGGAAGTGAAAACTACTGTCCATTTTAGTACGTAAGTACCAAAAATGTGATACTTTACCTCATAAAACAGCACATAACTTCTGTTCTATTTGTGCTACTGAAATAAATGAGGGCTCATTTTAAAGCTCTTGGTACAAGCTTTTCAGGGATATATGACATGTCAAAACTAAAAAAAAAATCAAGGTCACTTGGCCTTGACTTTGACCTGAAATATCTAAAAGCATGCCCTTTTCGTTTTCCTTGAATTTTTTATATTTTAATCACCTATTATTGTTTTATAAGATTGTAGATTTTCAAGCTGTGTCTGGCAAGACTTTTGAAGCTATGATTTTTTAAAGAAATAACATTCGTATCTATCTGCAATGCAGTACTATCTATTTATTGTTATAGTTCTAATTATGCAAACAATGCCTCAATTTTCATTCTTATTTATCTACATAAAAATTATGTAAAACAGACCTTCTCACTCAGCCATTTGTTTATGATATGTATACATAGTGTTTATATTTTTAGGCATGAGAAGTTATTTGTGCTTTGAATAAATTAGTTTTGTTTACTATTTGCTTTTTTTTGGGGGGGGGGGGGAGGCATAGCCAATGCTGTTGATTTAGTGTCTTTTGCTGAAATTGTATAAGTTCTTCTTGTGACAGTGTTTACATCAACTTTTTTTAATATGTTGCTTCTAGGTATAGTCGAAATATCTTCCTTTACAGGATATGCATGATGGTGAAGGTTGAAACTGCTAAAACTATTTGTAGCACACAACAGCTGCACTGAATGAAAACAACATTCACGTTAAAATATATTCAAGAGTCACAATGCATAAAACCGCATGTATGTCCAGCAGTGGTGTACCCAGGGGGGGGGGGGTACAAAGGGACATATGCACCCCCCAAGATTTCTTCTGAAAATTTAAATATTTCAGAATAATTATTTTGTTATGCTAAAAAAAAAAGCTTAAGAGAAAGCATGATTTTATCTCTATCTATCATGATATTTATTAACGTATTTCTGGAAAAAAAAAAAAAAAAAAAAAAAAAAAAAACATGGAAAAGTCTTGGGTGCATGGGCGCTGGCAGAATATTTCCCAGGGGGGGGGCAAAGACTACTTCAACATATGGTTACCATGTTGGAAAGAGCAAAAAAGCAAGGAAAAACACTGTATACAAAAATCTAGGGGGGGGGGAAGCATTGCCCCTCCTTGCCCTATGCTGCCGGCACCCATGCTTGGGCGACTGAAAAACCATGCCTTATGGTATCAGTGGTCAGTGTTTGAGACGGAGAGACCAAAGAAGTATAGGAGAATGAATTCTTTAAAAGGGAGGGGGGGGGTGCATCCCTACAGCTCTTGCTTTGAGCTCCTTTGTAGTTGTACCTGATTACTAGGATTTCACTCCCCCTACAGATAACAAACAAGAATCGTGAAGGAGTAATGTGGGTGCCTTTTGATGAGCTGGATTTTTAGGACGGGGAGACATTTCTGGTAAAAGGGGAGAAAAACAGAATAGTCTCAGCAGTTTACTAAAGGCCATTGCCCACACCTAGAGGTCTGAGCCGCTGCCGCCGCCGAGGTCTGTTGAACTGAAAAGCGTTCTGAAATACCCAATAGGGTTTAAGTGAAAATAATTTCTATCACCATTATTTAATTTAGCAGAGTCATAATATCTTGGAGTGGTAGCGTTTGCTGTTCTTTCCTAGATACCTATAAGTTTCAAATTTGTAATGCTGAAAAATATTGCTTTATAGACTTCAAATAACCAGACTTTAAGTTTATAACAAACATTAATTTTTATTTAACAATTAACAAAAAAAAATAATAACAGTTATAAAAATGACTAGGTAATTTAATTATCAGTAAATTGACTATTAATTGATGTAATTAAAGAGATCATTTATCTTACTAATTTTCATTCAAAAACAAAAGGAGAACATGGCAGCAGCACAATCTGCACAATTAGTTGAATAGAAGGTTGACACTTTGATTATTGGATGCCGGGGGATATTTATCTTGATTAAATAGGCAATTGTTCCAAGTCCACATCCTTGTAATTGATTACTTTATATATGCTTAAAATACTTTAGAAACGTTAAACTTCATTGAAGTATTGCTAAAAAAAAACTTTCCCTAAAATATTAGAAACTGCTTAAAATTAGAAGAAATGCCCTTCCTGGTCAGAGGTAGCCTTTGCTCATTGTACTACACCAGCATAGTGCTGCACTAAAAACAAACCACGAAACTGAAGCTGGCACGTAAGATCGCTACTTTTAAACAATTCTGCCGTGGACTGATACGAGGAAACGCCTACTCCAGTCGAGAGGTGAAGCGGTGATAAGCAGTAGCCAATCAGATTGCTGTATGATGTCACTCCAGCGTACATGTGCCTGCCGACTCCGATCATGACGCAATAACATGGCCGATTCGCCAATGTCTGGGTTTGCTGGAGGACTAATTGTTTACATCAAAGTGCTTATGTGCTAAGTTTAAGTAAAGCAGTATTTGCGATTTTAAAGCATGTAAAAGTTGTTTAGAGCTAAGGAAGGTGGAAAAGAATTAGGTTTACTGCACAGGTATTTGAATGGTAATTACTGTAGAATAAAGTTGAAACTAAGAGTTAAGTTGAACACTTAGCATTTGAAAGTTCTGGGCCAACAAAGCCCCCCCTCTTTTTCACCTGACTGTATGTACAGAGAAAAAGATTTCTTTTAAAACAGGAAAACTTCTAGCATCCGTTAGCAGACAATGCAATGTGCAATGAAAGTAATTAATTTTCTCAAAGTCCATTAGTATATTAAATTAACATTAACATCACAAAAAAATCATCAATGCAAGGTTTTCACACAGTATACCCTACAATAAATGCAAATATACGTACAGAATAAGTTGCAACACGACTGCACATTATATACAAAACACTTAAGCATTCAGTATGTGCAGAACACACATACTGGGCCCCGATGCACGCAACTTTCACACTTTGCACTTACACTACAGATAAATGCATAAATCTTCAGAGTATAAACACTTTTGCAAACACAGGGGTAGGAGCCGGTCACTTAAAGTCACTAAAAGTAACTTTTTTTCAGCAAAGTCACTAAGGTCCATATTTTTATGAAAAAGTCACTAATTTGTCACTATTTTGAGTAAAAAGTCACTTTTTCAAGAAAAAAGTTCGATAGTCGCGTATTATTCTGATGCGCATTTTTGCCGATGTGGAAAACGTTTAGGAAAAAGGAACTGTAAAGTATGTTTGAAACGAAACAGAGAGCTGGAAACAGTTGGCGTCAAAGCAAGTTGCGCTATTTCATTGGTTGTGCTGTGGTCAATCGTGAATGAAACACTATGACATTTATACATTCAAAGAAGTCTATCCTCTCCTGGAATGCACGTGGAAGAAAGATCTAAGTTTACTTTTTTTTTCCCACATTTTATATGTACTATTTTAAAAATATTGAACAGGGATGAGAATCTTTCGCGGAATTGCATGTTTTAGTTATTTTCTCACATTTTATTTATTTAAGAATAATATGTGATGTGGACTCTCGTAATTGCAGCTGCCAATTTCAGTTCGGAAAAAAAAAGCACAGTGTTAAAGATATTTTTGAAGGCTCTTTCCCTGCCTGAGCGTTTGCAATAATGAGATTTTTTGTTTTATTTTAGCATTAAAAATGTTTCACAATCTAATATGGGTCCCCCATAAAAATAATTTTAAGGGCAAATGCACTGAAAGACCCGTTCTTGGAAGCAATACTGTTCATAGAACAGGAGTTTTTTTTTCGTTGCTTCTTTTCAGTGATGAATCCTCCGCTATCCAATGATTGCACAAAGCTAGTTCCCAGCAGAGCATTCGAATACTTGCCAGGGAAACAACACTGATCACAGGAGTAGTCTTCTTCGTTGCATCTTTTCAAGCGAACAGGGCCCGACCAGTGGCATAGCGCTTTGAACTGGAGACGGAAGGTGCCTGGTTCAAAACCAGGTCGCGTCTGCCCACCTAACCGTTCGGAGTTTTCCGTGGTTTCCTCCGAATCTTAGCATAAGTACGGGTTAGACCCCTTTAAAAGACCTCCACGGAGGGCACCCCATCCGTAGGCCTAGATCCCTTGTGCAGATAATTGGCCTTAATCCCACAACAACATCAAGCGAACTGGTTAAGCAGTGTGCTAAACTTCCTTGACAATTCGCAGACTTTTAGATTTAAGTGTACTCTGAAAAGGGTGACCGCACCTTTCACCTTTGAATGAGCAATGGCATGTGTGCTCTCCCTAAATAACATTTAATTGATGTTGAGGTGCCTTTGTGTTCCGGGGGCATTTGTTGACTTGGGAGTGGGTCAAGAAGGAAGATCGGATAACGTCTTTTCCAAAGTAATTTGGCTTTCACGTTTGCATAATAGCACAACAATGTATTTAACAGCATTTCATTATATAAGCTAACCATTGATTGGAATTTTATCATTATTATGCAATTACTTGCAAAGGCGTCGATAGGTTTTTCAGTGCCCAGGGACAACTAAAAATTTTGCGCCCCCTCCTACTTACCGAAATACAACTGGGAAAAGATTTATAAGCAATTTGGCACTCCTTGTGTGCTGCGCCCAGGGACGCAGTCTAAGTTTTACTTAAGTCTGCCTTTGATTTTATGAAATTGCTTAAAATGCTCTTTTTGAATAATGATAGCCTATTTTTCCTTACTGAATTTTCTCTATCTAAAGTTAATTACTAAATATTTACTTATAAATGAAATAATTTGTTTTGTGGGTAAAATTTAATTGTAAAAACTATCTGGTACAACAAGGATCGCCGCAGAACGAAAATTGCTTCCGTTTTGCGACCCTTCACAAAATTACAATTGATTAAAACGGCCCCTTCACAAAAATATAATCGATTAAAACGGCCCTTCATTCGTATTTTACCCTATATTTTAATTTTTTATCAATTATTTTAACAAAAAAGTGACTTTTATTATAAATTGGCAGGAAAATTTACGAAAATAAGTGTTGTACTTCATAAAATTGAGCATTGAAATTCACAAAAATAAGCAATTTCCACAAAAATGGGACCCTGAAAAAAATTCCTTAATCGACCCCTGCACACGCAGAAATCTTTTGATGGCTAAATTTGAGCTCACGCACTTGTACTCCTTTTTCATCTTGTGCTTTCTCATCCCTGGTTAAATATTGTATCTAATTAATGCTATGGTTAAAATTAAAGTTCTGAGATTCATTAGAAGGGCATTATTTTTCAATGTGTTAAAATAATAGCAGTGGCGCAACAACTGCGGCAAATGAAATGCCTTGATACATATTGATGCAAAAAGCATACTTTTCAAAAATTCTGCGCCCAAATCTGTGCTCCCCCCCCCCCCCCCCCAAAAAAAAAAAGATGCACAAGTTATCACAGTAAAATTAAAACAAAAATGCTTAATGGCTTTAGAATTTTTTCACTTCCCCACCTCTTTCTTCGAACTACTTCATTTCATAGATTCATGTAAATCAAACATCGAATATAATGAAAACCACTCCAAAATTAAAAACCACTCTGGTAACTCAAAGTATCCCACTATTGAAAAGTTTGTGAAAATGTGTTTAACTATATATCATGGTAGTGCAGATGTTGAGAGAGGATTTTCTCTTTCATCAAGAATCCTAACAGGGGAGAGAGCTGCCATGAATGAACGAACTTTAAATGCAAGATTAAATGTTATAGATGGTTTAAAATTGTTTGATAACAACCCTTCTAATGTACCAATTACAAAAGAGCTGCTGAATTCAGCCCAAAATGCTCATCACAACTATACACTGTACTGTGAAGAGCAGAAAAGAAAAGAAAGTGAAAGCAAAAAAGTAGTAGAGAAAAAGGAAGAGAGATGCAGAAGAAGCAGAAAATAAAATTAAAGCAAAAAGGATAAAAGCTGATTTAGATGATTTAAAAGAAGCTCGAAAAAAATACCAAGAAAAAAAAAGAAGTCAGAGAAAAATTATTTGAGGAAGCCAGTAAGAGGCTAAAACCAGCAACCTCAAAAGGTAACACTCAGGAAATTCATTTGGCTCAAGGAATGATGGAAGGTGTTGAGAACCTAAAGTGCGAAGAAATATAACTTGATAAAGAAGTTTTTAAACCTTGAAAAGAGTATCGAAGAAGACATCCAGCCTAATTTCAAAATTTGTAAAGGAAAAATGAAATTTGAGTAGAGAATAATGCAAAGACCAAAATTATATTCAGCGTTGTATTTTTATTATTATTTTGAATGCAAAATAATAGACTAAATAAAATACTAAGCATTTTTAGTTCAAACTAAATTGTTTTATTTCTTTTAATTTCAACTTTACCACCAAAGCCTTCCATCTATGTAGTATTTTTTTTAATTGCAAATGCGCAATTAAACTAAATTTTTTATTTTAATGTCTAAAAAAATTGTATTGATTAACAAAAGCACTTAAAATAACTGTTATTTAAAACATTAAAAACTTTGCACACACACACAAAAAAAAAAAAAAAAAAAAAAAACACCTTAAAAGTTATTTGTAGGGCCATATAGCTGTTTCAATCGAAAAAATTTCAATCTTCAGTAGAAATAGAAGTCCTTCACAGTCCAGTCTCTCCTAGACAGTGAATGAAAATATATCTACAGAGAAGAAGCTCAAAATTTTTTTGATCGAAACAGCTATATAGCCTGACTTTATTATCATTTTATTGTTAGTATTGTTTGTAAAATATACTTCTAACAAAGCAAGCTTCACATATTCATTCTTTTTTCACATATAACATATACTTAAAAAAAAATTCATGTATAGTCACTTTTTTTCATAAAAATGGTCACTTTTTTTGCAAAAATAGTCACTAAATCAACTTTTTTTGAGGGAACGAGTGGCTCTGACTCCTGCAAACAAGAGAATATTAAAAATGATTATATTCAAATAACTACTATGCAAAACAACTAAACACCTTTATCATTACAATTAATACCTTTATCATTACAATTTATGCTGAAACAGTTTTAAAAGATACCCTGCAAATTCATTTTAAATAGACACAGTGCAAAAACAATTCAATAAACACTTTGCCAACAGTAATTGAATAAACATAAAGCGAAAACACACTTAAAAAGACACTATGCAAATTACAAAAATACAGAGCTCAAAATTGAATTTGAGTACTACCCCCACCGATTCCTTTTAAACAGGGACATTTGTCATTTTAATTTTCGTTAAAGACATTTGTAATGGACCTTTGTAAGTCATTTTTAGTTAATGGTTTTGTAAAAACATCTGATAAGTTAGATTTACTGCCCACAAAACGTATGTGAAATTTTTGTGTATTGTACAGGTCTCTAATAAAAAATAGTTTTACGTCTATATGTTTTGATCTGTAATTTTCAATGGGTGATTTTATGAAATCTATTGTGGCCTAATTATCAGCATATAAAATTGGTATAGGTTGTTCACCTTTAATAATTCCCCTATTGTAGCACCCACTTAAGATGCCGTCAAACCAAACTATTTCTTTCACCGCCTCCTTCATTGTCACGAACTCTGCTTCCATAGTGGACAAACTCACACTCTTTTCTTTAAATGTTCACCAACCTATGGGGGACCTTCCTAATAAAACTAACTGGCCTCCGAGAGACGTTCGGTCATCCTGGTTAGCGGCAAAATCAGCATCAGAATAAACAACAAGCTGGGGGTGTTCACATAATAATTCTAACTTATAGTTAGCTGTGTGCACCGTATACCCTAAAAGTCTCAACAGTCCGTCCCAATGGGGCATGCCAGGGTTCGACTAGAATTGACTAAATATATTTACTGCATATGCGATATCAGGTCTAATTCTGTTAGAAATAAATGATAGGCAACCTAAAACACTTTGGTAAGGCAATTTAGACATTTCACTGATTTCCTCTTGTGTTGTTGGGCAAAATTTCTTGGAGTAAACTGAGCCTTTCGCTGTAGGGAGAGAAGATATGGGTATTTTAAAATGGCTAAATAGCTCATTTACTTCCTCAATGTAGGAGCGTTGGTGTAGCCAAACTTTACCGCCATTTTCTTCAAATTCGACACCTAAGAGTATACGAGTTCTTCCCAAGACTTTAATATCAAAATGGCCTTTCAGTTTATCCAAAGCACTGTTTATTACATTTTGATTTTTACCAAAAATAACAAAGTCATCTACATACAAAATTAAAATTAAGTAATCTTTAAAAATGTATGCACAATTCCCCCATTCGAATTTATTGAAACCCATTTCTAGTAAAGTATTATGTACCTCGAAAAACCATTGCCGACTGCTTTGCTTCAAGCCATAGATAGCTCGGTCTAAACAGCAGTATTTTTCGATTTGGTCCTGCACCTCAAAAACAGGAGGCTGCGACATATAAATTTCTTCATTCAAGGGGCGCCTTCATGTCTTACTGCAGGTGAGACCAACCACAAAAGGAGACAAGGAAAGCGAAAAAGAATCTTATTAAGCTGAAGTTAACCACAGGGCTAAAGGTCTCATCATACGAGATGCCTTTTTCTTGTTTATATCCCTGGGCAACCAACCTCGCTTTGAATCTTATAACTTTACCAGTCTCGTCTCGCTTTAGGGTAAAAATCCATCTACAACCTACTGGCGTGACATTATTTGGCAGGTCTTCTAAATGCCATACCCCCCGATCTTTCATTATGTCAATTTCCTCCCTCATAGCTTTAAGCCACTCTTTATATTCTGACTTGACTGCCTGTTTAAATGTCCTTGGGACAACTACACGGTCTAGTCAGCTTGAGGTGCTCATACTGGTGGAGGGTTCGCTGTTATTCACTACTGGGGAAATTGTATTTTCTGTTATGACTCCTTCCTCTCTATTTGAGCCTGAAAAATCAAAAAGTTCGGGTTTAAAAGAAATATTATTTTTGGTGCAATACCTAACAACCTCATTCAGTGATCTTAGCCTTTGTCCTTTGCCCTCTTCGAAGTAATAAATATCGGTGCGTGACTCATCCCTTCTGGGAACCGCCTTCCTTTCCCAATTTACAACTCTCGGGTCAGGGACAGAGTAGGGAACAACTACGTCATCAGAAACAGGATCCTCATCAGACACACCCGGAGTAATAGGATAACCTAGCTCCTCGCCATTACTACTTATTTGATTGTGGGAATCAACCGAATCCACTCCATTTAATGTATCTTTATATACCAGATCTTCCCGGAACGAGACATTTATTGTTTCAATGATCTTATTTGTGTCTGGAAACCATATCCTATAACCCTTCGTCTTGAAGGCGTATCCTATCAGGAATCCTTTCCGTGCCCCAGCATCAACTTTGTGTGCCTGTTGGCGACGGGGTATTCCTACGTACGCAACACATCCGAAGGGCTTTAAATGTTTCATGGATGGTCTGGAACCAGCAAACAGTTCACATGGTGGTCTGGAACCAGCAAATAGTTTACATGGCAAAGGTACTACAATCAGGGAAACTTTAATTAACCACTTGTTACTTAGTTTTATTATGGTACTCTCATAAAAGTTATAAATAAAATAATATAAATAAATTTAAAAGATAGAAAAAGGTTCAAAAAATCTTTTTATAAAGAAAAATAATAAATATAGGGTGCTTATAAATATATAAATGTTTAGGAAGTGATTAATTTAGGATAGGATACTTGCATTTTTTGTAGATCATTATTGTTATTTTCTTGTAAAACATATGGACCTTGGAATAAAATTTGGCATTTTTTATTTACAGATAGAGCCTGGTGGAAAAGCTGAAATGAATGGAGGCTTAAAAGTAGGTGATCATGTTATAAAAATTAATGATGTCCTTTGCCTTTCATTGGCTGATGCAATACAGTTGATCGACTCTGCTTTCCGAACCTTGACTGTTCTTGTTTGGAGGTGAGGATTGACTTTATATTATTTTAATAATATCTGTTTTTAACCTTTTAAGGATCATTGGTCAATATTTTAAACAAGAAGAGGTCTTCTAAATGGACAAACTTGGTTTGTATAAAGGGAATGTAAATATTTGACCTGTTTCAACTCATTTTCCAAGTATTTGCTCCTCAGGGGGAAAACCTTCTATAGGTTTTCATAGGTGTTGCAATCCCGAAGCCCCAACAACCTTGCACTTTTCTGTTTTCACTCCTCTATACTTTCCCTTCTTCCTTCATGTGGTATCCTCTTTAGAGGTGAGAACCTCCTTCAGAAGCTACGGTTACTGTGCTGTCAGCTTCTACTGGTAGGAAACCTATCCATACGTTTTCTGTTTGTGTAAACCCATGTCCCTGGAAATGGAGATTCTGGTAATTGAGAGGATTTCTTATCTCTTAACACATTGCTTTGGCCTCAGCTTCAGGTAAACGAGAGGCATACAGTGTTCCCCTATATTAAGGCGACCATATTTCTAAACAGTCTTTTGGAGACAAATCAAGCATTGTCCTCGAATCCAAGGAAAATTTGAGGACACTAGAACATATTTTTGGGGACATATTCGAGGACACAACATATTGTCATATATACCAGTGTACCCATACTTTAAATCTTGACTGACTTTGATACTTAAAAATGAACTCTAATAGCTCTTTATATCAATTGTGTATTCTTATTTCTAATAAATTAATGGAAGTATTTCATTAATTTATAAATATTTATTTAAACCAGAAGTATGAAAAGAACATCCTGTTGAAATATTGCAATTTATTCAAAGTTTAACTCTTGGAATAGTATTTGTATTTTTCAGAAGACATTACTTTTTACATTGGATCATTTTGTGATAATTTTTCATGAAACTTTGTACACCCTCTAAAAAACATATTCGAGTGCAAGAAAATTTTCATACGTCAATTTCAAGCATGGTTCTTGATGGAAAGTGATTAATCATTAACAAAACTGAAATGGGAAATTTGGCTCTAGTCTGATACTTTATTGAATGTCTGTACACGCTACACACACAATGACAACAAATGTTTTCAGAGATCGAATTTCATTGTTTCTCTGAGTAGATGGTGCTTTTAGTTGGTTTATTTTTCTTATTTCTTCAGTTTTTTCTGAAACAAATAAACTAAACAGAAACTTTCAGGGAAAAAAAGTATAAATCTTTAAATTTGGGGACATTTGGGGACAAAATGAAAAAAAGATCTATATTTGAGGACCCCCGTAGCAGAAACACCGCGACACGGCGACAATGTCGCAGACACAGAAATCTGCTTGCAGACAGTTTTTGTCGGCATATTAAAAAAAAAAGTTTTTAATTGTCTTCCGTAAAAAAAAAAAAAAAAACTGTCCGCAACTTTCGGGAACATTTTGCGCGGCTCGTTACGCTGTCTTCGTTCTGCGATGATGTCACTAACGTGAAAAACGTGCGAAAAGGAACGGCCGAATCTAGCTTTTACACACCTCTGAATCCTCCTTTTTTCCCATTTTTATTATTTGCCAACGATCATCATTTTTTATTTCCCCTGCACCATTTTGGATTCGTTTTGCGGCCCATCGCAAAAATGCATTTATTTAAAATGGCCCCTTCAGATAAATACAATTAAATACAATAACCCCATCATAAAAATATGAATGACTGATTGAAAACGGCCCTTCTACAAAATTACCTTCTAAATCGGACCTTTCTCACAGATATTACTCATTAAAATGTCTTTTACAAATGTTCTATTTTTTTCAGATCAAAATATTATTATTATTGCTTTTTTCATCTTATGTTTTCATTTGCACGAGCTGATTACCCTGAAAGTGCCCCTACTGCAATGTTTTGTTTTTTGCTGACTCAAGTGAGAACTCGATCGGCAGAACTACGTGCGTATTTCGCTTAGGAATTGAAGGAAGAGGGAAGAAAATATAGTTGAAAAATACAAATTGTTTTAAGTCATCTAAGAATTTAATTTCCTCAAATATCGGTAGTTACGTTTTATAAATACGTAGTTACGAATTATTAGCAATTATTATTCGAGAGTTCATCGCCAGTTTAGTTATTCCTCTTCTCTGTTTTAATCGTTTTGCACACTTGCAAGCTTTTTCGTTTTTTTTTTCCCCCTTCCTGAACCATTTACTCTATTTAATCGGCTTTCTTATTACGCATTATTCATAATTATTACAGATATTTACTAACCATAAATAACTGCGAATGATATAAAAAGTGTCTTAGCAAAACTACGTTTTGCGATTCTGAAATTAAGTGGGACTTCCACGAATTGATCTGAAAATGGAGCGATTTGAGACATTTTGCGAATACAGCACTTGAAATGTATTATGTTTTGCCAAAATTAAGCATAGGTGTAGCTGGGGTTATTTGCGCCCGGTGCAGTCCTTTCGTTTTGTGCCACATTCTACTAAAGGCCAGAGCAGACTTCAGTGCTTTCCGTACGCTAGAATGGGTACTCAATGTATTTTTCCGTATCTTCAAGTCGGATTGCGGAGAAAAGTGTCCCCATTGTATGTTTGCCGTGGTTTTACGGGTTATCCCTTTGTTGGTAAATCCCGACTGGTCATTAAAAGCCTATAAATTTTTCGGCCCTGCACCATTTCCCCCTTTTACAAAGCGTGCACGTGCAAATTGACCTTTAAAAAACTCCCCTCATATCGTGCAGCGTACGGCAATCGCATGCGAGTCCGCGCTTGCCTTAAGTGTCAGTATTCTCCGGTCACTTATCTTTGTTTTTATCTTGCCGCCTTTGCGGACCACCAACCCCCCCTCCTCCCCTCTTATTACGCCACTCTTTTGCTTATAAAAAATGGAGTAATTTCAGAATTAGGTAATTAAAACTATTGATAAGATTTGGTATTGTAAATTTACAAATTATATACATCTTCTGAAATTTTGAAAAATTTCAACATTCTACTAAAAGAAGAAAAAAAAAATTAAAGCAAAGGTAAAGTAATTCTGGAAAAGTAAGTCTTCAGAAAACAAATAATTGTGATAGTCTAACAGTTAGGTTATTCTTAGAATAAACTATTATCAATTTAAGCTTATTTTGCTCTCAAAAACTATAAAAAAAAAAAAAAAAAAATTATAAATAATTCCGGAAGTTTTTTCCTTATGAAATTGTTTAAATACTTTCTGTAACAGAATGTTATTTATTTTAATCAGCCAGTTACAAAACTTGCTGCTTAAAATAAAATTTGTAATTCATACGGTTTTAATATATATATATTTTTTTTTTTTTACATTACGAAATTGAAGTTTAAGGAAGAAGATTTATTGCTTTTAAGGGAACAGTTTACACCAAAGGTCAAAGAATCAATTTTCTTTCTGCTTGCTAAATTATAAAAATGTTGACACCTTATTTTCAATCACAATAATATCACGAGATACTGCAACTTGTTTTCATACACTCAGCGCAATTTCATTGGCAAACAAACTCTTTAGATGGCTTTTTCTCCATGCTCATATTTTCTTTTATTACATGCTTTAAATATGCTAAGGCTTTTTTTTTTTTTTGTATTTGAGATAAAGATTTAATTTTTTTTTTTTTTTTTTTTTTTTTTTTTGGTACATGTTCTTTTATACTGTTCTTATCTGATAAATCTGTGCATGGAATTAGCCTTCAGTTTTTTTTTCTTTTGTATTTTACAGAAATCATATGAAGATATGTTACATTTTATTGTTTTACACTGTATCGTATATTAGTAGAAAAACTAGATTAGATGCAATATTAGGTGTATCTGAAAATCCATGCACAGCCTTGTGTAATATATATTTGAAAATCTTTTATTATTATTATTTTTAATTGGACAAATTTATTTTTTTAAGTAGTAGATTTTTTAAAACTTTTTTAATAATTTTACTTAAATGTGCAGTTTAAAGAGATTTATTTTTTCAAAATGTACTATTAGTTGAACATTGAAAGGCGTCCAGTTCATCATTTGTACTATAGTTTAAAAAAATGCTGAAATGGTAAGCTATTTCCTTAAAGGGACTTACTTAGCATGCCACAAAAAAATTAAAATTATTTAAAATATTTTTAACATTATTTCTTACATATCTTATTGATAATAATAATTTTTATTGATATATTTTAAGAATAAAAGAATAGTGCTTTTTTAAAAACTTATTCACATTTCATGAATGAGCAAGCATCAAATTAGAAGAGTGTGTGTAAGAGGAAGAACAAATACATTTCAGTAACTTGATTTTAAATGGTGCTGTACATCCAACAGTTGGATGCAATACAAAATTTGTATATGACTCTGAAAAAGGGGGGGAAAAAAGGAACTAACTATGCACTGTAAGTCAAAACACACATTACAACCCTACAAGTTTTGTGGATAAGCCCTAGTCCTTTTCAGATTATTTCGAACCAGTTTTCTGTAATATGCTATCTAACTATACTTTATCATGGAACTCAAGTACCCTCTTTGAAAACAGGCTGTCCTTTTTTAATCTTTTCCCGGTGGCCTTTTTTTTTCTCTAGAGTCAACACTATTTAACAGCAGTGGTTAAACATTGTTGGTTTTATGTATGAATTATCCTCTAAAATTACACGCAAAATTTTGCAGACTGATAATGAAACTCTGAAAGTTTGTCGCAGACAGCTATAAAACTTTCTGCCACTAGGTTGAGGACTGTCCTCGAATTTCGAGGACGTATGGTCACCTTACCCTATATCATTCAGATGATGGTACTAGTTTGGCCAGGGTTCAAGCAATCATTCTTCTGTTGTGCACATTATTAAGGGTGGATGCTGCTTACAGGGTTGTACTGTGCATGCATAGACCAGACTAACACTGTTGCATGTCAGGCGCATAGCCAGAATTTATGTTCAGGGGGGGGGGGGCTCCCACTTTAAATGAAGGGGGCATCATATACTTTTTTCAATGATAAATTTTTGATCTGCAATGGAACCTGTGACCACCCTTGGGAAGAACAAAACTGGTCGCTTTAAAAAGCAGGGTTGGTGTTCTGTCCACTTTTTTGTAAAAAGTCTAGGATACTGGACGAAATGGACAAAATTGGATGAAATGGGCATAATAAAAATCACTGAATTTTAGAGTATTGTTATCATGCAAAAAAAAAACCTACCTGTATTCCTACATTTTAACAAGGATATTAATATAACATTTTAACAAATATAGGAATATTTTTAAATTACACTCACTTGCAAAAGTTAAGTACGGAGAGGATAATGCTAATTTCCGGAAGCCAATCAAAATTGAAGAGGATGCAATTCATTGCAGAGTTAGATTGAAGTATGCAAATATGTTAGGTAACAGCCAATTGCGCTTTCATGTCAAGAAATATACAAAAAGGGCAGTCTTATAAGATGTCAGCATTATGAAAGGTTGCAGAAGTTGATAGTAAGTGCTGTTGATAGAAGGTGTTTAAAACTTTCGTACAATTTGTTTTCTAGACATATGTGTTTCTATAACTTCCAGAAGACTAATGGAAGATTCTGAGCACCGGCGTGCTGTGGGGCGCATTGAGGCAGGACAGTCGATCACAGATGTTGCTCTTTCCTTCGGCGTTCATCATTGTGTAATTTCATGTTTATGGAAACAATCCAAACCATACAGTTGTCCGAAAGCCCATAGGCAGTCGCCCAAGGGTTTCAACCCCCGCAGAAGATCGATTTATTGCTATTTTAGCCACGTGGAATCGCAGAGCGACCTCCACACGTGTGAGATCTATGGTTACAGTGTCCATTGGTAAAGCAATATCTGCAGCTACTGTATGCCGAAGATTACAGTGGACTGTATGCCCGGGTACCTTGAGTTTGTGTTTTTCTATCCGTCCAATCAAGAGGGGCACGATTAAAGTGGTGCCGGGAATATGTCAATTGGACTGTGTCTGGCTGGGGCAATGTCATGTTTACTGATGAGTCAAAATTTGCTCTGGAGCCAGATGACAAGCGTATAAGGATATGGCGTCAACAAGGAACACTCAATCAACCCCAAAACATCACCGAACATCACGCATTCCGAGGCGGAAGCATTATGGTGTGGGTAGGGATTTCATTAGGATACCGCACCTACCTGCACATCTGTAAATGGGATACTGTGACGGCTGTCCGGTATCGAAATGAAGTCCTAGAACCCATTGTCAGATTGTACGCTGCAGCAGTTGGCCCTACTTTTGTTTTAATGGATGATAACGGATGCCCCCATAGAGCTGACATCGTCGATGACTACCTGGAGAGTGAAGGAATTGCTCATATGGCGTGGCCAGCATATTCACCCGACCTTAATCCCATTGAAAATCTTTGGGATGCTCTTGGCCATGCTGTATCTTCACGTTTACCACCTTAATCTCTTGCCTTAAAAAAAAATTCACTCTTGATTTCTTTCCCCCTTTCTGTTTTTGGGTGACTTTCCTGTAATATTATATGTTTAATAATATTATTATATAACAACTTTGTGTAACATACTGTTAAGTGAGAAATAATTTAATTATTTTAAAGATATGTATGTAAGCTAGAATACATGTAGGTGCTTATTTTTTCTTGAAAATGTGCTTATTTTTTAAATTGAATTAGAAGTAATCACCCTGAGGGAAAATATATTTATTTAATGGTGCGACTCTGTTATTTTGTTTTAACAATCCCATATTTTAATGATAAAAAAAATTGAATCAATAAATCTAAATTTTATCATAAAAGAATTTTTCTTAAGTCTAAATTTTTTACATCTTGTTTTTAGCAAATGTTTTGCATGGATCTGACATGAAATACGTCATTGTGATCAAATAATATATTTTTCAACAAACACAATTTGTATAAAATTCTAAGTTCTTAACAACAAATATGTTGAAATTGTGCACTAATTAAAAAACATCAGCATGAATTGTGATGCAGTTAATCACATATTTATAATTAATTTTCTTACAGTTAATTCACACGTTATAATTACTACTGTTTTCCCTTCACCTATTCTAAATTTAATACTCTTTATTAATACTCTTTTATTTTTAAATCTCCCACCTCTCCGTAATGCTATTTAAAGTTTTCTTAAATTACTTTGGTTTTAGCATTTGCAATACAGTTTGTTGGTGCCTTTCGTATGAGAATTCATTTTATTTTCTTCGTTCCCACAGGGCTTTAATAATTTTGCATAGGTTACATTTTATCTCTATTGATCCCCCCTGTGGCGTGTCACATTTAAATTTTAGCATACGCATGTAAGGCCCAACGTTTCTTTTCATTTTTACAATCTGGCGATTTATTTGGCAACAGTTCCTTTTAGTGCTCTGCTCTATCGCCAGGTTGGCTTTGGGTTCTCAGACCTTTTCCACACAGACACTTCACGCTTTGGTCTCTGCCCTGTAAGGTCACGTTTCATGTCGCTATTTTGCCAGCCACCGCACTAACCGTATATAATTTGTAATTATTGTTAATCTAAATAAAATATTGTGCAACTGTCTTTCGGCATGGAGTTCCGGGTTATTGCTTAAATTCCACTATACGATAAAATAGAATATAATAAATTACTTTTCGCGAATGTAAAATGCTTCCCACTAGATTCTACACCATATGAATATCCAGATCTGTTAATCGAGTCACAAAAATCTATATCTGTTTCAATGGATCTAAGAAATAAAAAAATCTTTTTCATATTTGATTTTTAATGATCTGCCACATCTCTAATTGTGCATAATTTCCAGAAATTAGAAAAATTTTACATCCTTTGGGCATAAAAGTCAACAAAAGCTTCAAATTACATGTTCAAGCTCATTAAAAGAGCTGGATGTCAGATGATTTTTACACAAGCATCATTCAATAATGTGAAAACTAGGGAATGCAATCCCAATACCACAAGAGCAGGATCCTGCTGGATCCCGCACACATATTTGTGGGATTAAGACCATAATCCAGCGGCATTGAAAGAGAAATAAATTATTTTTATTACAAATTCATACTGCTTTCCCAATCAACAATTGTCCAAAAAGTTTTGCTCAAGATAAAGAATAAGAACCAGTGATCATGGACGCTTTGACCTATAGGCAGGGAGGGACCATATTTCATCCTCCCTCCCCTCCTAGCTCCCATGTTGCTATGATTTATGTATTGGTATAATGTAGAAGTGCTTCAACACTAAATATTGTATCTTTCTGGGCCAGGATCTTTGATTTGTTCCCCCCCCCCCCCCCAAAAAAAAAAAAAAACAAAAAAAAATCGTGTGGCCGCCCATACCAGTGATGTCTTTAAAAGTTGAAGACGAGTGCCCCTTTACGTTGCCTCTCTAACATTCTTCTTTTTTAGCAACTAAGAAGTAACTTAGTATATTATTATGACTATAATTTTCATATTTATGTAAGGTATTGTATTAATTATTAAATAGGATTAAGTATTACTATTAAACTTGGTAGTTCTTAAAATCTTACTTTTTCCTACTTTTCTCTATTGAACAGACATGCTACTTTTCCGCCTAATAGTGGAATTCTGCCTTTTCAGCATTGAATTTTTATCATTCCTGTGATCAATGCAAATATGTATTACAATTTTTGGGCATGTATAAAGGGGGGGGGGTCTTTGCCGACGAAAAAATATTAGAATGGGGCATTATATCATTGGACTTATTTGTTAAATGGCCTCATTAGTACAATTAGAAAAATCCTTACAAATTTTTTTGTTGTTGTTTTTGTTGCAATTTTTGTTTCACTTAAAAAGTGCAACAGAACTTCTGCTGCACTGTTGTGGCTAAAAAATGCTTCTTATCTTAAAACTTTTGCTAAGTGTCCTAATTTTCTACTAGAAATATAGTCTTAAATTTTAGTTGTAATGTAAAATTGATATAAGTTGTTTTATCTAAATTCAAATGTGATGTTATGTTAACTTTAACAATGTTGAAATTGCAACTTTGAAATTAAATATGTTTTGCTTCAGTTAAGTTTAGTTATTAAAATTTGAAATTCATATAACTAGTTTACATAGCCAGTCTGGTGTTTTGATATGTCTCAATCTTTAAATTTTAAAATAATAAAGTGTTATGTTTATAAAATCTCTTAAAAGCCATGTGATTTTTGTATGGTTATAGATTTTAGTTTCTCTAGCAACGATACCGTTGTGCAAAAATTTCAGCCATTTTTTCTGAAGAGCTGTAGCATGTCTGATTGAAATTAATTTTTAGTTGAATGAAATGTCAATCGTGCAGGATTGCAGGATCCACCATCATTTGCCCTAGCCAGTTTCAGAAAAGCACATATTATATACAAAGATTATGAAAAAATAATTGACATTGACACTCATGAAAGTGATAGGAATGTGGCTGAGCCACAAAAACTGAATTACCCTGTATAAGACTGATTAACAGTGACGTGCATTCCACCCAAGCAACCCAAACAGTGCTTGGGCAAATGAAAATAAGGCTATTATGGAACTGTCCACTATTTAGCTGTGAAAAAAGCTCATCTTGGATAACTGGTTACAACAAAAGGCAATAAGGAATCATGATGTTGCTGTGCTCATACTCCTGTTTCCACTGCAATGGCAACTTTTGGAGCTATTTGTATTGAGACTGAATTGAGTGTTCATATATTGAGAATTAAAATCTGCGCACGTAATATAACTGGACAAAACAGACCTTCAAACCTCAGAATTATATCAATTGAAAGTGATTTGTTAATTACCATAAAAGAAGAAAATATATTTTTCGATTCTGTAATCAATCATTTTGCTTCTAGTGAAAAAAGAATGAAATTTGCTTAAAATAAAATTAAAAAAAACCTGTTTTCTTTTCATTGCTATGCACCTTTAAGGAGCTGAGTTACATTAATATCTTGCTTAAATTGGGAATTGTTGTTGTGGTGGGAATATTGGTTAAAAGGAAAGGTTAATCGGTCTGTGTGCATGTGTCTGCCTAAGTTTTGGATTTTTTTTTCCTCTCTCTCTCTCTCGAATGTAATATGATTACGAGCCAGTTAGCTCTGAAAAAAACTTTCACCAAGGCATCTATCTCATTAAGTCTGTATCTCTCTCATTGGTAATCCATTGTAATGAACAATATATGTTTAAAAATATTACTGCTTGGGTGAGTTGTTGAGCCACCGCATGTTCCTGCTGATTAAAGTTAATTTTCTAATCTTTTTGCTCTTAAGGTTGACCCCAATTGATTTAGATAACATATGAAACAGTCATAATAGTAACTGTGATCACATTAAACTGCATCTGTTATGATTAATGTTTGAAATATAAAGAATTCAATGGACATATTTATTGAAAGTTTTAAATATTTTTAGTGATAAAGTATACTTTTAATTGTTAGTTCTGTTACCAGTGCATTTATACTTATATAATAATTTATTTAAGCTTTCAATCTCTAATACCCTTTTTTTCACTTTTAGGCCAAGCTATTGTATTCAAAATAATAACAATTCAACTATTCCTGATACTGAGTGGCCAACCAAAAGCTGTAGTACTGCTCCACTTTCATTAACACTTAATAAATTTAAAGGATCAAGTTCTGAGAAATATTTCAATGCAAAATGTAGTTCTACTGCTACAAAAATGAATGAAAAATATGTTCCTAATTCTAGAAATTATGATAATAGTAATATAGTACCATGCCAACAATTCCAGTTTCCTAACTTTTTAAGAGAAGCTTCACAACCCATTACTACTCAAACAGAAACTTCTTTATATAAACACTATCCAAAAAACTCCATAAATGGGAATAAAATTGACTTTAATGTAAAATCTAACAGTGCCCAAGAATGTTTTAATCCACAGTTATCTCAGTCTCATCAGAGGGTGAATTTAGAATATATATGTGAGCAGTATCCATTGTCTGAATTATTTTTGAATCATAAATCTAATCTTAAAATAGAAAGTCGTGAATCCAATTCCAAAAAGTTTTTAAAAACATATCAAAGTCAAGAAACAAACATCAAACAACTCAGTAATGTGAAAGATTTTAGAGGTACTTATGTGTCAAAAGAAACTGATTTATTCAATATTTCAAACAGTGTGTGCTGCATGTATCCAAAATGTCGTAGCACTTTTAAAAGTTGCAAAATGCATTCACCTCCAGAAAGAGACTTAGCTTTGTCTCAAACTGACACTAATAATGATTTTGTTTACAGCCAGCCATCAAATTATAAGTATATGTCTGAAGGAAAAAGTAATCAGGATTCAAGATCTAAACTTGAATCTGATAATCATTCCACAAAAAAGTTGAGTACTTCAATCTTTGGAAACACATTGAAAATCAAGGAAGATGGTTTCAAAAACAGGGATTTAAAAGTATTTAAGCCTGTAGAATTATCTTTTGATTCAAAACCTTCCTCTCCTAAACATTATGATCTCTTGCAACAAAGAAATGATAAAGCATATCAAGAACAAGTCTCTCATTTGAAGAATGATAGATGTAATATAAATTCTAAGTTTTATAAGCATTGTAATAACGAGCAAAAATGCAGTTGTAATAAAGTTTCACTTCAAAAGCTTTCAAATGAAATAATCCCTGAAGTATCTGTAGAACATGCATTGCTGATTAACCGTTCACAGGAAAACAAGATAACTTTTTATGAGCAAAGTGTTGTGCAAAAAAAAACTGTGCTTGAATTATGTAACCAACATTCAAGTTCTGAAACTTCAAATAACTCTTATAAAAAGTCATTTTTAGAAGAAAAAAAACATACAATGGTAAGCATGATTTTATTTGCTCTCTTTCTTTTTCTTTCTTTTGTCATCAGATAAAACTAAAGTAAGCAGATATTTTTGGGATTTGAAAGATATCTTGAATGCGCTCCTGCAATATTCATAGTTTACACAGTAGATGCTATACTTAAGTAAGTATGGCAAAAACTTTTGCCTGAAGGTATAGTATACTGACCTCAGATTTTAAGAAAACTCTATAATCTTTTGTCAAGGCTGCAAACACCAGCCCCAGTAAGACTACCAGCCTTAGAGCTGGCAGTGTACAAGATATTATATTTACTATTCCTGTCAGCAGTAGACTTCTTCCAGTCGTCCCTAGCAGGGAAAAGGCCTGCAAAATATATGCTTGACAAGCATGTGTTTGGAAGGCATGGCAGAAAAGGGATGATTCATAAGAAGTTATTGGATTGCTAAGTAGCAGTCCAATAAACTTCTCAGAGTCCTTGACACTTGTTATTTGAGTGACAAGGCTAAATACTCCGAAAACTTGATTTCTTAGCAAATTTGCATATTTTTCTCCAATGGCAACTTTTCATTCTCTGCTGATATTCTTTTGCACTTTGCACATGTGCATAATCCATTATCATTTCTCATCATGATTGCATTAAAACATTTTTCAATATATTCTTATTCATAATCCTTTGTAGATTGGCATTTTTAGAACCTCGAAATATTCCAAGCGACTGTGGTAGCTAATACCCAAACTGCGATCAAACTATTTTACCATAACAAAAATTTATTGCCATTGTAAAAGGGTTGGGTTTGTCAAATTCTTTCCAAATATAGGAGGTATCGCCAGGCTGTGGTTATCTCGTATAACTTGGTGATAAATCACCAAAAGTGACTACCTTGGGAACTTTTAATGTACCACTGCTGCTTGCAAACCTTAAAAGCTTGTCCCAAGCTTGCACCATGTTTTTCCAAGCAGGGCTCTCAAGACAAAACAAGTAGAATTAAAGCTTATAAAAAAATATCCTCTTTAATTGTCACAAGTTATGAAATATATTTTATAACAAAGAAAAATGGCCCCTAAAATACCTTGGTACAAACCAGAGGTATAGGAAAGAGGGAGTCTTAGGGGCTCAAGCCTTCCCCCCCCCATACTCTTGAAAAAGGAGAAAATTATCACAAATTAGCACAATATGGTGTCATTATTAGTTCCAGAATTGGTTTAAACATACTGAGCCCTTCCCCTAGACTGATTGAATTGTGCCATCTGGGTACAAACTAAGAAAAGTTATGTGGTAGTGAAAGGTTGCTTCTAAGTGCTTTATGGCCATTTCTTCACTGGTACTGCCTCCTTCGTCTATAATAACATCATTATCCAAGTTATAAACTAAGTCTGTTCCTACATTCATGAAAAGAAGATTAATGATAAGGTCTTGGCTTAAAGTAGATTAAGTCGATTCTTAACTATTTTAAGTTTCAAAAACACCCTTTTATAGGTGACCTGTTAGTACAAACTTTTTAACTACATGAAGTTTGATAAGAATCCAGATTGTGAGAGTTAAAAGTCAACAGAAAAGTAGCACACTCTGCAGGGCCAAGCCCTGTGCTGCCCAACCGCACCTTCGCGACCATGGGCTCTGGGGTGCTTATGCATATGACTCGGCCAGGTGGTCAGCCTGATGCAAAGCTCCCAGTGTTTGATCCCAAACAAGCTTGGTCCTCATTTTATCAACCCACTCTAGGGATGAAAGGCTAAGTTGACCTTGCCCAGCACGGGATTCGAACCCCGGACTGTAAGACGGCTGCGCGGTGCACTAACCATTACACCACTGGGCACCAAGAAACCCAGTGGCAGAAAGTTTTGTAGCTGTCTGCAAAAGCTTTTAAAAAGCTTCTATTGTACAGCTTTGTTTTTCTTATCTGCTCTGATGCATTCATACAAAAACATCTGTCTAACTTGCGATCATAGAGGAAAGTGAAGATTGCTTCTGCTAAGCTTCAAATACATCATATTCATAACAAAATTGTACTCCTCCACAAGAGGAAGATGGAACCATTGGAGACCAAAAAAAGCAGACAAACTCTATGTAGATACATTGATTATGGCAATTGAATGACTATATTGAAACTTTCTTCTTTACGAAAAACGATTGAGAAACGACAACGAAAGTAGAATTAAAAATAAAGGAACTCCAAAGAACGTACAACATGCATCTGAACAATTTTCTTTCAAAGATAATGTTTTGCATGCATATTTATTTTGGCTGGTGTTAGTTTCGTTTTGATATTTTCAATGTCTGGAGTAATTAAATTCGGAGATGGATAAATGATATTATGTGGGCAGTGGCAGCTAGTTGAAATTTATATCATATTGCAAATAACATTTCTTAACATTTGAATTACACTAGCTTTCAAGTATAAACAAATAAAATATGGAACCATTGCAAGACAATCAGATGGTATATTGCATAATAATACAAATTAAAAAAAAAATAATTTAGGATACACATTCTAAGTTAGCAATTAAAACATAATCAGTACAGATAAGTTTTTCTTCATTACATCGCAATTAACCAAATTTATTAATCAAAATACACGGATCAAAACAATACAAACAAAAACTGAATACACAATTAAACAAACCACACTTTATAAATTTAAAAGGGCAGATTTTCATTTTTCAGTGTTTACAATACATTATGTATGATTATCAAAGAATTTTACAGCTGTTTATGCACATCAAAATAAAAGTTTTTGACAATACATGAACATTACATTTGGCATATAGGTTCAACCATAGTGTGTAAAAAAATTTCTAGTCCTGATGAAAGTACATTAAAAATAATTATTCAACCTGTGAAAAGTGACACCAGGCTTCTTTACATCTGATCTGTTAGTGCAATCAATAACACAACAGGTACCATCTCTATTTTAAAACAAAGATCTATCACCATACAATAACAAGTGCTTCCTGCTAATCTTCTAAGCTCCAATCAAAAGAAAATAGTTCCGCATTGGAAACTTTCTGAAAACGGTATGTGTTCTGTTATCAGAGCGAACTGCTTTTAATTTGCATTCTAAAAATTTTTCTCGGGTTACATGTCGTTTGAAAATTTTAAAAGCACCAGTTTTACTATTAAGTTAAGATTCATGCATGGAAGTATTTCTAATACTTGATTAAAAACAGTTAAAAGCCATTAAAAGTCCGTTAAAATATTAAAAACACAACACACCAAGTATTTAGTCTAGCGCTTCCGACTTCTCAGCCCAGAAATCCTTATGCAAGAGGGCGCTGTCAATGACATGATGCACATGCAGATCGATGTACTTTAACGAAGTAGATTCTTGTCAGTTCTGAAGACGGCTGCGGGCTGAGCAGTCGAAAGTGCTAGATTAAACACCTGGTGTGTTGCGTTTTTAATATTTTAATGGACTTTTAATGCCTTTTAACTGTTTTTAACTAAGTATCAGTTTTACTTTTCATTGGATAAATGGAAGCTTTACCAGAGTAGTCATCAACAATAGCTAAATAATATCTCTCTCCCCTCCTCCCTACTTCTCTTGTGGGACCCCACAAATCTATGTGTAAGAGTTCCAAGGGGTGCTTTGACCTGATGCGATTTAATGGTCATGACCTGATGCGATTTTAATGGTTTGAATGCTACTCGTCTATTCTTATTAATTTTATATGTTTTGCAATGAAAATGATTGCTTTTTAACCGGGGAAGTCCCCTTACATAATTATCTTTTCAAGTATTTTCTATTACGCTCAGACTTGCATGGACAAAACGCCACTGCTATTTTTCCATTTCATTAAAAGATACATTTGAGGTTTCAAATTTTTCACTCTTAGGAACTTTACTAGTAATATTTGGATACAAATGATAAATTCTGTTTCATAGCCAAGCTGTAAATAATGTTTGTCCATCTTTTGATACTTTTATTTTTCCTCTACTGCCTTCAAATGTGGCACCCTCCAAGTCTAATCTGGGGCCAGAAATAAGGTTGAGGCATAATTTTGAAGAATATAAAACATCACCAAAATAAAATATACATTGCCTGAATTTTAATTTAACTATCCCTTTCCCCTCAACAGGAAAAGTTACTCCCTCAATAGCTACAGCCTTTTCCTCATCATGTAAGGGTTCATATTCAATAAACAAACTTTGATCTTCACAAAAGTGATAGGAATCAGCCGAGTCAAATTCCAAGCTGCTTTGTTTGTCAGTTTCACTATACTTAGCATGTGTAATAAGAAAAAGGGAGATTGACTTATCTGCACAAGTCCCAGATGCAGGTTTAGATTTACAGGCTCCACTTCAGGTCCTTTCTTAGCCTCTGGCTCTCGATTGTCTGAATCGGCTGGCTTCCCAGTCCTCTCTCCTCCTTTGTGGGCTTGCACTAGGAGATGATTTGACCTTGTGGAGGGGGTCATCTTTTCGTCCTGAGTGTTCTTTTTACTCTTGCATTGCCTTTTATAGTGTCCATGAGTTTTGACAGCGATGACAAATTAGATGAGGCTTGAATTTGATGAGCTTTGACTACCCAATAAGATCCAGTTACTTTGGCAGTCAGAGTCTCTTAGGCTGATACGTGACTCTTCAGCCACTAATTCTAATACGATATCTTACCTCAGGTCATCGTAATATTAATTGCACGATACTATCGTATTGCTCAGGCAGAAACTGCAATTGTTGAAATGATAAGTATTTTTCATCAATAGGTTGATTTATGGCATTCAAATCTTCTGAGATTCTTTTCAGGCTTGTAGCAAATATATCAACGCTTTGATCTGTATTAATTTTACATGAGCAAAGTCCAGAAAACAGGTATGTATGTCAATCGATTGTCAGGCTGAAAATGTAGTTTCAGCTTCTTCC
The DNA here is from genome assembly GCA_038373885.1 of Cheiracanthium punctorium. Classification (NCBI taxonomy): domain Eukaryota; kingdom Metazoa; phylum Arthropoda; class Arachnida; order Araneae; family Cheiracanthiidae; genus Cheiracanthium; species Cheiracanthium punctorium. The sequence continues at coordinate 195,829 of JAWZYV010012576.1, read as the reverse complement.
ACAACGTGACTGAATCATCACAATCCTCAATAATTCGGCGATACTCGGGTTCCACATTCTAATAAATGGTCGACTGTGCAGCTCTGGATCTAGTGTCCCAGTCTTTTAATTCCTTTTCCATCATACCTTTCGTCACGTCGATAACAGGCTTCTGTTCAACATCATTCACTATGCTCCACCCATTTTTCTCAAGAAGTAAATATTTTATATCTGAAGCCCAATTTTCATAATTCAGGGCATTCAGCTTTTCAATGTTTGGTTATAGCGCTGCCATAGTTGTTACTGATTTCTTCCGGTGCCCCATCTAAAAGCAATCAACAGTCTCTAGGACCAACAAGCAATTTTACTTTCGTGCTTGCTAGTGTTATAGAGCTGGACTGCCCATAACCTAGTGTTAGGTAGTAGACGTACTACCTTCTAAAACTGTCTAATACTTAAGCAGAGTGTGTTGGTAGGCTGGAAGAAAGACAAAATTTTAAAAGCTAACCAAATTTATTTAACTTAAAAATCATACTATTAAACTGAAATAATTTAATCCGATCCAGTACTAAAACTTATGCGATACAGTAAGTCATTGTAAAAATACGGGCTCATGTTGAGCCACTAAGAAATATACCTGCCAACGCCGCATGACCAGCAATCATACACATCCTCATTCTCCTATCATAGGAGAAACACCTCTTATACTACTATGCGGAAGGATACCAAGTGGAATCACCTCTGAAGTCTTCCACCATTATGTCACACCCCGCCACGGCACAGAGAGGAAGACATGATCGGCAGCTGCCGAATGATTACATAACATAGCTGCGGGAGAACGAGCAGGAAGACAAAACAAACAGAAGGAGTGGCGAAGAAGGAAGCAACTAGGCTAACAGGTCCCACAAGCCACGTGTCGGAAATTTCAGCTATTTCATTGCCACTTCTTTTTCACCTTTCATGAATGCCGACAACTGGACCTGAGACAATATACTTAATGCCGGGGCCTTTTACTTGCCACACATGCCACTTAGAGATGCAACATGCTCCTTCACTCAGTTGTAAACAGATCTGCTACCACCTCAGTGTCTCCAGCCAAAACTGAGCCTGATTCCCTCAGCATCCAAAGCAGCTCCTTCTATGTGTGCCTTTCTCAACCAAACAGCATTAGCCAACAAGTTAGCGTCTTCTGCAAAATTTGAATTATCGTGCGGGAAGATGCTTTCTACGTGGTAAGAGTAGAAACGGAACAAGATGGTGATTTCGAAGACACCCAAGATGACAAGATTTTGATAGCTTACGTGGCCAGAAAAGAAGTTCAGTGAAAATTAGAACCAGTACCCAAACAAATAAAAAACAGCATAAACTGCACGGAAAAACACCCAAAACTTAAAATTAAATGCCATCATGTACAAAAACAGTACCAAAATTAAGAAAACAAAATCACTTTTAAATGATGTGAGGACATATGTGGGTCAGCATAGGGTGAAGAGAGGAAGAATACAGAGCAACTAATTTGTTGTTAAAGAAAATGGACTTTAAGGCATAAATAAATAAATAAACAAGACAGATATAATTAACATTAAAGAGGGAGATCAAACTGTTATAAACAGCATGAGTTAAGCAAAATAACAATAAGATAATTGTAAAACTATTGTACATCACATAAATACTTAAAAGAACTGATACATATTTTAATTAATTGAGACAAAACAAATATTAATAAAACTGAACACCTCACTTAATTTTTCAATGAATATGTACTGCAGAGCCTGCAGGTGCCTGTGTACATTTTGTAAGAGTTACATCAACTTTACCATCAAAGCCAAGGCAAACAATTGCTTGATATTTTTCTTTGTGAACCTCAACTGACATTTTTCTCCACATAGATCTTCGATGGCACACTTTGCTGGGATGCAAAGGATTTTCAGCTGACAAAAGTCTGAGATCTTTCAAAACGGCATTTGCAGTCAAACAGGCATCCCGGTTGCTTATATTTGCTTGATCAATAGCTTTGCAAAGCTCTGTATACTGATTCCTGTTTTGTGGACCACTGGTGGAACAGGAGTCAGTCGCTACTTTCTTCGTCTGTGCTATCATTGAAGCTGTTGTCGTTATCTTCGTCTTCTGAACTGAATAACATTTTTTATTGTTCTGAAACAATACTGCATTCACTTATTTTTCTGTTTGTTTCAATCTCAAATTTTGCTACTTTCCTTTTCCTCTCCGCTAACTTTTGTAGCTTTCCAATGACAACAACAACAACAATCTTTCCGATCACCATTTGTCTAGTTATCTTTTGATCAATCCAAAAACTCCATTTAAGTATGGGTATCTTAGAATCAGCAGGGCATTTACAATCTTTTTGATTGATAACTCCAGCATCGACACACTTACATGGACAAATATCAAATAAACTGCAGAAATTCAACATGGCTTCTTGGTATGTTCTGAAAGTTCTCTTTGATTCAGGATACTTCTGCAAATCATTCCCATTATTGATAGCCACTTAACTATTTACTTTACTATTGAATGCAATAATGGGCATAGCTGCACCCCTGGAGGGGGCTATGGGGGGCTAAAGCTCCCTCCCCCAAAGGGTGAAGCGTTAGAAGTAAAAAGCTTTTAAAAATGGAAAATTGCCACTTAACAAATTAAAATACAGTAAAACTAGCTTAAGACGCTTTCCCGCTTAAAATGCTTTTTTCCGTCAGTCCCTGGACATTTCTTATACTCATCAATATAAATTCCGCCTGATAAGACGCTTTTGTTCTGCTTTGTGTCGTCGGTTAAGACGCTGTTCTCGTATTTCTAATGAAGCTTTTTTTTTGTCCTATATGCCTTGATAAGTATCCATTCATCCAACACCCCTCTCTTTAACTCTTACCTATCTCTTCCACGCTGCTGTCAGGTTTTATGCCCATCTTTACTCAGGAATACAGAAAGATTGCAATATCGACATAGTCCGGGTTTTCTCTCCTTTGACCGTGAATGTCTCCCGGAGCTAAAAATCCAATACATCAAAATTCGCTCCACTTCTGAAGGAGGTGTAAGAAGTAAAATCAGTTCCATAAATTACATCAGTGCAGCTTGGGACGAAATTAAACCAGATGTAATCAAAAACTGCTTTCGGAAAGATGCGTTTGATGTGTGGGACAGTTCAATTCAGGCTGACACTTCACTTCCAGAAGATGAGGACTTTCAATCATTTCAGAAATTCCCTGATTATACAATGGTGGACGATCACCTCGTGACCTGCAGCATTCAGACTTTGGAAGAAATAATTGCAGATGCCACGTTTGAAGGGATTGTGGCAGAGGATGCCGTGGAACAAGAGGAGGACGAAGAAACGGAACCGACAGCTATACCCAGTGGTGGGAAAAACTACTTTTTTTTTGTAGCGCGCTACAACTACCGCTACTTTTCGAAAAATGTAGTTAACTACAACTACAACTACTTTTTGACAAATGTAGTTAGCTACACTACTTTTGAAATGTAGTCGCTACTTCGCTACTTTTTCGCTACTTTTAAGAGACAAATTTTGCTAACAGATTCAATTTGCATTACATTCATATTTAAGGATATTTATATACTAATTAGAGAAAACTATCGATATCGAAAGCCTTGGTTTTCTACTCGCGTCCAGCGTGATTAATGACCTCAGCGGGTGTCTCTCGCGTCCAAAGAACGCGTTTATTAAAAGGTGGTTTCCTTGTAGCGTTGAGCGCCGCAGATTTGGTGGACGCACGAAAGACCCCGGGCACCTTTTCGCCTTTAATTAGAAAAAACTATTGCTCTAATAAACAACTACCAGGCGAGTATTTGAGCAGGGGGAGGCGGGCCCCCTCCGAAAATGTAAAGCAATTATTAAAAGGAGCTATTTTGAAACATTTCTTTTAACTTTAGAACAATAAAGTTTAAAATACCGAATCGTCCCCCTCCCCCCGAAATGGAAGCCTATATATACGCTACTGGCAACTACTGCTAATTATTGAAGTATTGCTGAAACTAATTAAGTTTTAATACCTCTATGATAAAAATAAATTGGGAAAGTGAGCTCTGAAAGCATGAGAAAAATCATGAGAACTAAAAAAGTTTTTAAAAATATAATAATAAAATGGATGTCTGAACGGGAAAAAAAGGCCCGTTTTGAGACCCCTTTCATGTTGTACAAACATTCTAGTTTCTTGAGCACAAATCAAAATTAATGAGTATAAAAGCCTTTTTTCATGACTTACCAAATTAGTGATTTATGACGAATGACCCGTGTGAACCATGTAATATTGTATAATTGTTTTAATTGAAAACATCACATATGATATGCATATTATAAAATAATGAAAACAATTACTAATTAAATTCATGATATATCTATTTAAAACATTGCATTAAAAAAATCCTCTATATATGTTAAAGAAATTTTAAAAGTTATTATCATCAACACAACTTTTTCTTTGTGTTAGGTATAAAAGAATTTTATAGAATTATATTGTTATTTTAAGGCTAAGAGAGAGATAAGTCTCTAAGGATTTTACAAACTATTAATTATTAATAGAAATTCTCATATTTTCGTATTAAATTCTGAAAATTATTACACAAAAAACCTAATAATTTAAATATAATAGACACTTTAAAATTTTAACGAAAGAAAGAATTTCAACATATTCATGGAAGACTGCCATGCCTCTAGTATAAAATAAAAACCACATAAATTTATTCAAAAACATGTTTATTAAATTTTAACAAGAGCTGGATCTCAAAATTGTTATCCGCCAAACATGATCGTCGAAAAGAAAATGCGTCCGATGCAATCGAAAACAATCTTTGTACAGATGCACTGGACGGCACGCCAGTGTTAGTTTTTTTGAAGGCTTCTTTCATATACGTGTACGAAAGCGAAGATAGGGGTTTAATTGGCTCTGACAAGAACCTTGTAAGTTCTTCCTCGTAACTATTTCGAGTGCATGCGAAAGAGAAATTAAAAAAACCAGAAAAGTCATCACCCATGGGCTGATCCTCGATACTGAGATCTGAAGTTGTCGGAAACATATTCTGGAGGTATTCCTCCATCCATTTTTTTTGGCTTCGGTCTTCCTCTCCTCCTCAATCCAGAATAGTTTGAATCTGGGATGGAAACAAGCTGAGAGAACAGTTTCTCTGTCCCACAGCAAATGACTAAATCTCGTTTCCACCTGACAACTGAAGATTTTGTGCCCCCTCCTATTTTTTAAAAATGCAACTAGGTAGCTTTCATATACCATTTAGCGCTCATATACCATTTTCTTTTCTTCATCATAATATTTAAAAAAATGCTAACTAATGGATATAAATTTTCAATAACGCCTTTAATTTCTATTTTATTGATCTAGTCTTAGAAACCATTATCATTGTGTTAGAAAGAAGAACAGAAAATAAGTCTCGAAGCCTTTTTATTATTACACAATTATGATATAGATAAAGGAAATTTAGCTTAATAAAAATTATTATTGCAGCATATATAAATTTAATGTACAATAAATGGAGAGATTTGCGAGGCCTTTATTTTTCAGGGGCTCACGGGCCCACACGCCCGTGTGATAATGAGACTCTCGAGGCCCCATCAAAATAACCTCTGTTCAACTTTGGACCTCTCTTACCTTCCTTTTTTTTCCTCTTTATGGCAGATTGGTGATTCTACAAATAATACTGAGAACAACGATAAAAAGAAAAAAGATGCACAATGTCAGGCTTCCGCTTCAGGCAAAGAACCCCCTCCCCCCCCTCGTGTGCGTGTGTCCCCTGGGAGGGGGGGGGAGGGGGAGTGATTGGGTGTCTTTCAAGCATCAAGGCCGATTTCCAGTTGCGTCTTTTTCCGGACGCAGCGGGTTTTTTTTTTTTTTAATGGTCAAGGCATTGTACAAGGGGGGATACAGTGCAGGGTCGAAGAATTTATTGACTTTTAATGACCACCGCCAAAGGATAACGCGTGAAACCACAAAAGCACGCCCACCGCTCAGTGGGGGCACTTTTCTCCGCAGTGCGTCTTCAAGATTCTGAAAAATACATTGGGTTCCCATTATAGCGTACTGAAATGCACTAGTTATGCTTGGAGTCAGAAGAGAGAGAAATTGCACCACGGGATCAATCGCCGGAAATGATGACACGGCAAAAGTAGCTTCCAAAATTCGCTACAAACTACTGTTTTTTTGTAGCGCGCTACACGCTACACTACTTTTTAAAAAAAGTAGCGCGCTACACTACAAACTACAAAAAAAAGTAGCGGCTACTGTAGTTTCGCTACAAGTAGCGCGCTACTTCCCAGCCCTGGCTATACCTACCGTTACTACTGGCTTGTATTATGTAAGTGAGCTGAGGAAAGTACTGTTCTCTTTGGAACATACAGAGGAAATGTGCACCTACGTCAATAAAATTGATGATTTTCTTGCTGCAAAACATACGCAGAATCTTAAACAAACGAAAATAGATGCTTTTCCTCCCAGTACATCAGAAATGTGAAGTTCGGTGCGTATTGTATTTTTCATTTGTACAATATTATCTATGCAGTATAATAAGTATCTTATGTAATTTCTAAATGAAGAGCAATACATACGTAATTTTCTAAGCACTAAGAATTTGTTCTTTCCCAATTCACCGTAAGACGCTTTCCCGTTTAAAACACTCTTTCAAGCTGGTCCGTTGAAGAGTGTCTTAAGTGAGTTTTACTGTATTTTATTTTTTTAAATCGTCTTCAAATTATTTCTAAAATATTTTTTTTAAACCACTTGTTTTTTTAAATATTTATTTAAAGTTAGTACCGTATTTTCCGGCAGAAGCGCCGCGGCGCTTCTGAGAAAAAAGTGTATTTTTTTTTATCTGTGGCACTTCTAATGCAGCGGCGCTTATGGCGAAACAATTTTTTCAATGTAGAATCGACATTCTTCAAATTTTTATTTATTATTGTTTTTAAATTACTTTTGGCGGGATAAATGAGCTGTTCTTTTATAGCAAGAAATGATGCACCCTTCTGTCCGTTCCAAGACAGTCCTCATTAAAGATCACACAGCAAAAACCTGCCTCCTCTTTCGGTTTTTTAAGTCAACTTCCAGTTTTCCGGCTAGAAGATAAAATTTTCTGCTGGATTTTTACGAACTAAAGCATAAGTGTTGTTATATATATGTATGCACTTTTCCAACTGCAAGAGAGTATCAGCAATACCATTAATCCCGATGATAGGGGAGGGGGGGGGGGGAAGAAAGAAAGAAAACGCTAACATATATCACCATTGCGGTGGCAGAAGAAAAGAAAAATAAATATCAGTTCAGCTCAGAGCGGAAGCGTTTATCACCAGCTGATTAACAGGGAAAGGCGGGGGGGGGGGGAGAGAACAAAATATGCTTTCTTTTTTACAATATTAATAAACAATTTACTATCGTAAGAGAGATATGTTTGTGAAGAAAAATGTGTAATTTAAGCAAATAAGCATGGAGCAGAAACTCAAATGCATCAATCACTTAAGAGACACAGAAGGAATACTAAATGTCATGTTTTCTTTTCTAAAATAAATAAATAACGACACCGGCACCTAGAAGGTGCTCTCTTTTATTTGCACAGACGGCAAAAACATATTGTATTCTATCAATGAAGGAAAATGCCGTGGACGACGATGTGTTGCGGTTATTTATAACCGACAGCGAGGAGAGTGATTTCGAGGGATTTTAGTTTTGGATATATTGTTTATTTTTTTATTATTATTATATTAATTTGATAATAAATTTATTACGATAATACAAGAATTTTCAATTCATTATTTTGCTGTATGGTTAAACTCACTGTTGTACATTCATCTGCTGCTGTTATATTTGAAATCTGCCAAATGGTGAGTACAAAATGTTTCTTTTTTTAAATTGTTTTTGTATGGGAAAAAATACTTAAGTGCCTAAGGTATTATTTTAGATCCTTCCCTTACTTATTTAAAATATTGTATATTTTCATATGGTTAAATAAGTTGTACGCACAGGCTATAAATTATGGTGCGGCGCTTACGATGATTTTTTATTTTTTTCCCGGCGATTTTACTATGATGCGGTGCTTACAATGGAGCGGCGCTTATGCCAAAAAATACAGTAATGCAACACAGTTGAACTTGGTTACAACATCACTGAAACAACCAGATAATTATTTTTGACTCTGTAACGAGTTACATTGATACTGGGTGTGTGTTCTATGGACCCGTGGTGCAGGATATTTAGAATGTGATAAAGTATAATAGAATTTTAAGTATAATAGAGATTGTTATGACCGTTCTCAGCAATATTTTTAGCCTCCCCTAAACTAAAATCCTGGGTGCATCACTGACAGTGGGTATACACTGGCAGTGTTATATATTTTGATCACTTCAATCGCAACGGTTCTGGCAATATGATTGACAGCCTGATACTCCGCCTTTTGCTGGTAAAAGTAATATGCTTTGAAAATATCTTCACATCTCTGTAACATATTTTTTGTAAGTTCCTTGGGGTAACCAAATATTGAATGCCGCCTTTTACTCCTTGTGCAAGAACTTGCCATAATTTAGCAGCGGCAGCTCAGAGTAAAATTATGATTGACAAAAGAAATACCGATAGGTCAATATTAGTCTAGAATCACTGATCAACATACATACTATGTACTGCTTTACACAGGGAAAGAAACTGATATGGCATGCTACCAAAAAAAAAAAAATGAAACTAGCCAAAGGGAAGAAAGGAAGGTCTGGGAGGGATGGAAAAGTACACTCGAAATTTCTTTTAGTGATCGCAGACTGAGTTGTGCCAACTTAGTCACTTTGTGGCTAGATCTGGCCATTTTAAGAACCCAAGTAGCCACTAATTTTCTTACTTATGCATCTCTCCTTTATATGCTGTATGTTTCTGTTTCTATCTGCACGTACTAGCGAGTGACTTTCTTGCACAGCTGAACTCATCTCCCCAATTTTACACTGTGAAAGAAATCAAAGCATTCAGTAAATCACGTGACCTGTCTGCATTTGCCAGACTAAGCAGTGAAAAGTTTATAATTCCTACAATATTGTATTGTATAATAAACAATAATCATTTCAGAATACAATATTGTAGTAATTACTGGCTTTTCATGACCTCAGTGTAGTATTTTTTCAATTAAATATGCTGTTTTACATATTTTTACAAGTTGTGACCCCTAGACATGATACAAAATAGGAAAACGAACTATCATATTAATTAGTATATAAGAGAGCATCAATTTATTAATATCTGGTTAAAGCAATTGTGGTTTGCCCCACCCTATTCTGCATGTTTTGGAGGAAAAGAAATTCACATATGTCCAGTGCCATTTTTTTGTTCATTTATTTTTTGTTTTTTGCATTTGAAATATGCACACTAATTTTGGAGTAAGGTTTTAGGTAAGTGTACTTTAGTTTTAAATTTTGTTATACAGGGTGAATCTAAACTCTTGGGCAAAACTTTATGGGGTGATAGGGCACATAATAAGGAATCGGAATCGCATAGCAATGTGGGGTCGGCAACGTCATCTTCGTATAGCTGTTAATAATCACTTCGGAAAAAGAGCTGAATGAACAGTGCACTTTCCAACCATTATTTCGCCAGAAACTAATGTATTTTTCTCCGAAAACAGCAGACTAAAATGGCTAGTTTAAAAAGTTTATTTTATTTCATGGATGAAATTTTCGGAGACGAGCCTATTGTTTATGAAACTTTGTTAAGAAATTAGATGGACACTTCAATTTTTTTTCAAAAGTGCTTATTACCGGGTAAGTTAAAACTGCGTTTTTCACCCCAGATTACTATGTGATTACAATCCGTCATTGTGTGCCCTATCACCCCTTAAAGTTTTGCCCAAGAGTTTAGATTCACCCTGTATACTATGTATGTTTACATTATGTTTGGTGAGAAAAAAAATCACCTAGGTAGACATTGGCGTGGAAAAAAATTCACCAACCAGGCTTCTCCCACTTATCAAATTTTTCCTGTGTTTAGAAAAGCAATTCTGAAATTGCTTCTGCAAGTTCATTCAAAAAACATTTTACTTACCAAAATTAAGCTAACTCTGCATATAAGCCATAACTCAAATAATCAGGGATGAGATTGAGAAAAAAGGAAAAAAATCTGAAAGAATGTGCGAACAATACTTATGAATTTCAAGTTTAATCAATATTGTAATTGCTGCTGATAATAAGTCTATCCAACTGATATACAATAAAATTTTGCAAATGAAAAATTAAAAAAATAATCAGAAAATTTTTGAAAAATTGAAAAAACTGATTTGTTCTGAAAATCAGACAGAAGTCTGAAGAATCTCATCCCTGAATAATGTTTTGTATTCACATTTATCTTTGCCACAAAGGCCAAGTGTGTGGCAAAAAGCAATTTTGAAATTGCTTCTGAGACTTCTATTGATTGTTTATTTCTCATTCATTGTTGCTTTGCTTTATTTTGAGTTAACAGTGAAAATATTGTTTAGAATTACCATATATATATGTAATATTTATTTTATTAAATCATTTTAATAACTTTAAATTGCTGAAATATTATTTCCCTTTTAAGGGATTTTGTTTCTGCTTGCAATTATGAAAAGTGATGCTGTCATTTAATAGCTATAATATGACTTGCACAAAAAATAATTGCTACAAAATCTCTTCTGGAATGTTCTATAAAAAGTATTAGACATATATTACTCTAATTATATATTGAATTATTCATTGCAATATTTTTACTAATATGCTATTATCTTATAACTGAATAAACCTAACCTAGTTGTAGATTAGTCCAGTATAACTGTTATATTACTTGCTCATAAGTAAATAACACTGCATGCCACTGAATGATCACTTTAAACATAAAGTATATAAAATGTAAAAATTTACTTTTCTGTGTAATTTTTTTATTACTTTTATTTAAAAAATTATTTTTCAGTGTGTTGGAGTAGATAATGACTGCATTGAAATTTCCAATAAAACAACAAAATTAAATATCAAACCAGAAGAAACCTCAAAGTCAGATGGCGAAGAAGTAAATATATGTGATATTCTTTATTTTTTTACTAAAATGTTAATTTCATATATTTAGTCCATGTTTAGAATCTCTGTATTAGTTTATAACTTGTTTATTAAAATATAGTTAAAGGCAGATATTAAAAAGTATCATGATTACTGTTTTCTGTTTAGTATTCTGTAATAGATAAAGAGTTAAAGCCCATTACCACCTTTTTGGGACACCCTGCATAAAAAGTAATTTTACATTGGCTAAAACAGATCATTTTTCGGAACGATTATTTATTGGACATGCTGTGTAAAGTTCATATTATTCATAACAGACTATTGAACTGACATTTTTATTCTTATGATGATGTTCAACATTAAAATGATAAGCTGAAAGATATGGGTTTATATGAATTCCGTGTATCTAAAAAAATACAAAACATTAAACCAGAGCTATAGTGGTATCAGTTTATTTTAGCTCCCAAAAATGATCTGTTTTGACAAATGTAAAGTTACTTTTTTATGCAGGGTGTCCCAAAAAGGTGGTAATGGGCTTTAACTCTTTATCTATTTGAGATAAATGAACAGTGTAAATTGAAAAAAATGTTCAAAATAAGGTTGGAAATAAGACTTCATTAAAAAAAAAATCCTGTCATAAATTTTCAAATGTTATACTCTTTACATTTTTATGCATCCCCTGTACGAAACAATTCCCAATTAGTAAAATGTGCCCCATACACTAAAAAGGTGACATATGAAATTTGAGAACTATACCTTAAAAAGTGTCAGAAATGTGAAGATAAATATAACACTAACTTAAACCACTTTTCAATGGCTCTCGAAGGGAAAAAATCATGACGAATGATCACATTTCAGGGGTCGTACAGAAATTACAAAAGAAAATCTTTTTTTCCACTCTAGGAATAAACATTTACATGCAAAATCATGCACAGTCCCTGATCATCTTTCTTTAGATATCTCTGCAACTTCGTATGATGAAAGGGACAAACTTGGTACATCACCGTATTAGTATATGGCGCACATTTTACTAACTGGGAATGTTTTGTTTGGGGGTCACATACAAATAAAAAAAATGTAACTTTTTGAAAATTAATGAGAGGAATTTTTCTTAACAGAGTATTATTTCTGACCTTATTTTGAACATTTTTTCAGGTGACACTGCCCAATTATCTCTAATAGATAAAGAATTAAAGCCTGTTATCAACTTTTTGGGACATCCTGTATAGATTAATAAATGTAACACTCCTCTCACATAATATTAAAAATAACAAAATAAGCATTTGCAACATTATTTTAAAAAAATAAACACAGTGCTGGGGCAAAAACAAAATGAGGAAGAGGCTATTTGTTTATCAGTGATAATGCTGACAAATTATGCACTTTCTGCTCAATTTCTGGAGAGGGAAAAAAGACTTTACTAAAACTATTTTGATAAAATTCTAGACTGTGTTGTTATAATGTACATTTAATTTACTGTCATATCAGTCCTGATAATCAGTAACCTTCATGTCAAGTCATATTTAGAAAATTCCATATGTACAGTAAATGAAGAATTATTTATAAATATTTCTGATAATGTTTCAGGTCAGACTTGAGGATTTTTTCAATTTTTATTAAAATTTACAATTTTCTCTGGCTTTGCCAGTAAAAATGAAACTTTCTGACCACCCCAGATTTTCCCTGATAAATGGCAACCCTATATGTATCAAAAAACCCAGTTGCATGTAATCTTTGAGTGTTCTGAATTAATCTTGTCATCCTTATAACCCACATTCCCAAGATTATAATAAACTATGTTTTTTATCCCAGTGGCAGAAAGTTTTCTCTCTGCAACAAGCTTTTAGAATTTCATACTCTGGAAACAGGATATAATTTTAGTGAATTAATTATACATTAAACCATGGTGAACTTTTTATTTAAAACATGCTCTCATTTATTTTATGACTTTTAATGTTTTACAGATTCTTTTTCAAAATTTAAATTTTAGACATATGTATATTTTTTTATTTGAATTTTAGGCATATCCTACATATATAAAATGTTGCGTGATATATCATATTAAAGGCCATACAAAACTAAATCAAAGCAACAGTTTTTCAGGGTGTTTACCATCATGGAAAAGTCAAGAAATGGAGAAAAGGTCAAGAAATTGAAGCACTAGGTCATGATTAGTGACTGAACTACGTTTTTTCCATTTTATTGAAATTCTTTTTTTTTTTTTTTTTTAAGTGTTGTCCACTGAGAAAAACTATTTTATTTATTTTTAACTTCATTAATTCTTATTTTGATTTCATGTGAGAAAGGAAGTTGATCTGTTTATTTATTTACTCTCGTATCAAGGGTGTGTGTATGGGAGGGGGATCTGCTGAATGTGCTCCTCTTTTCTCCCTCCCAACATAAAGAGCTTTCAAGTCGTAAAATACCTCATTAGAGAAACAATGTGTCCTACAGAAGAGTAGTCATGAGATTAAATTATTTCCTATTGTAAATGACACTTTACGGTCTTTTATTATTGCTATAAATAATTAATACACATCACTTAATTATTGTTTATTTTTTCATGCTTTCAAACTCCTTCATCCAGACTTGGCTGGCTACAAGTCAAGATCAAGACAGCGGGCAGTTGTGGAGGTGGGGGGGGGGAAACACTCTGCCTGTCAATGTACTAAAAAGAATCCGAAAAAATTGATTCATTTGACAGGGTGTCCATCAGACTTCATGCCGATTACAGTCGACTGTAATCGATGACTAAAATAACATATTACAAATTTTACAGAAATGTTGCATTATTGCCAAAATCTTTTAATATTGATTTCATTAAGATCAAGATTACTGTTATTTTACTAAATTAACAATCCTTAGTTGTAATCTTTTATTATTGCTATAAATAATTAATACACATCACTTAATTATTGTTTATTGTTTAATTTTTGTATCACTTAATTATTGTCTATCATTTCTTGTAATCGATTGCAGATAGAGGTGTAATCACACAAAGTCTGGTGTTGAGATCCAGCAGTCTGAAAATGTACTTGAATTTCGCACTGCAGGAAATTCGAGAACTATGCTTGAAAATATTGAATTTCTGGTCAGCGTCAGAAAATCTCTTTCCCCAAAGAAAAACACAGCCAAATTGACGACAGCTCTGCTGTAAAATAATTTTAGGTGGAGAAAGGGGTGGGAACTATTGATATAAACAAAATTTGTGTCTGTTTTGCAGCTGCTCCACAAAAATGAAATAGAGGATTGCGAGAATGCAAGTTTGGTCACCTGCACGCTAGAGTGGAGCGAAAAAAGTCAAGTTGACATTTTTCAAGTCGCTATAGTACGGAAAAGTTGCGATTGGTGAATACAAGAAAAAAATATATATATATATATATATATATCAAATTGCACTTTATCTTCTTGCGCAAACTGTCTAAAAGCTCAGAAAAATTGAAAATTTCTGATTTTTTCTGAATTAAAAAAAATTAATTATATATATTTTTTATCACTATACTGGAAAATATTGACAGATTGTACTGTTTAATAATAATAATGAAAAAATAATGCATTTAGAGAATATCTTTAGATTGTGCAAGCTCAATAAAAATCGTGAAAAATTCAATGTTGAATGATTTTGATATATTAAGAAACTAATCCTCTGAGGTCAGTTTGCATTCAAATGTTAACATTTGCAACCAATGAGGGCATTTGCATTTACATTACTTAAGTATATAGTTTGTTATTTCATCTGTTTGACTTTTAGTCACAACTTTGTAGTGCGATTTTGTGTTAAATTTCTGTATCACGGATCTTGATTTCAGTGTGGCCCTGATGAATCCATCTCTTGATTGGGACCCACATACCTTAAGCGATGCTTTCGCCACCAATTTGGCAGCTTGCATGTGGCAGGGAAAATTTTTAGCATTCCAGTCTGGGATATCACCTGATTGGATGAAGGAATGTACACTGCCCTCCAAAAGTTAAGAAACAACATGCTTTTCAAAGCTCACCATAAAAAAAAAATGACACTAACAATCAAATTTATAGTTTATATAAATGCAAATTCATGCAAAAATGATAGCTAACCCCCTTTTTTTTTTATAGAAAAGAACAGGCATATATGAGTGAGAGAAAAATATGCAAATATCAGACTTCTGTAATTACGTGTGTAACTTTTGTTGATTTACAACTTTTGTTAGCAGATCCGTTGACAATAAGCAGTAGGGATGTGTGCAATGTCTGAGAGAAGCCGTTTGCCCCATTCATTAAGGTGGTGGGCGGTCGGATGGATGGAAATGGGGTTGTCACACGCTGATGCTGCTAGGCGTCTTAATCTGTCTTTTCACAACTGAGCTTTTCACAACCAATAAGACGCTGCCCAATTGGTCCACTGAATGATCTTGGGCCAGTTATTTTGCTATCCAAATGTTGAAAAAGATGGCGAAAAGGTAATTCAATAAAATGTACTAAACAAACAGCCCACTTTAGTGGTCGTCCGAGATGCACTTCAAGTTGTCTGATAGCACCACCTTTCCATCCAGTATTGGTATTTGTACCATCACAGCCTACCAAATCTAAGTAATTTAGTGAAACCCCTTGTTCAGCAAGACACAATACTATAGAAACTACAATGTCCTTAGCAGATCCGGAGTTTGGAGACATATAACCTAAATAAACTGAGGCAGGTTCTTTTATGACAGAATACTGTTCTTCTTTATTAGTTCGACGATGCTGTTTAGATCCGATTATTTCTATAACTAGGGTATCATCTTTTCTCCCATCAAAATATATGCCATATAGTTCATCTGAATCTAATTGACTTTCCTGTAAATCTTTTCTAGTATGGCTCCTTTTCCTTCTAATTTTGTCGGTCAATGACTTGAAAAGTGTCTGTTTCAGTTATTACACTGATATCTTGAGCACACGCGATGCTATAGCAGAAGCTGCACGTTCAGATACCCTGTAGCGATCACAATGTAAAGATGTAGATTGTAACTTCACTCTCATCTGCCATGGGAATATTTTCTTCTTAGAACTGCTAGGCTTGTAATGGTCGTCATCAGATTCTACATTGGCATTAAAATTCTGTCATATTTCATCTAAATACCCAGACTCTTTTATTTCAGTTTCAACAGGTTTGGAAGGCTGCCTTTTCAATGTATAGTTTCGTCTTCCAAAATCTAGCATTCAGGTTTTTTTGTTTTCTTTTGATCTATATTACCGATTTTTCCAATTCCGTACTTTCTCAGGAGGTAGATAAATCTATGCTCAATGACTGGAATTTTGTTTGGTTTTCTAAGCAATAGGATTTTTCTCAAAAAGGATGGGAAAAGATTGCTTATGAAATCACTGATGCAATAGCCGATATCGATGCATCTAAAATGATTAAATTCTACACAAAAGATGAAATATTGGGTTTTGAATGAAATGAAATGTGGTATTACGGCCTATTATCTACGCGAGGGATCTAGGCCAAAGAGGGAATTGCCCCCCATGGGGGATTTTCTAAGGGGTCCTAGCCTGTATTTACACCAAGTTTTGGGGGAAACCACGGAAAACTCCGAACGGCTAGGTTGATGGACTCGGCCTGGGGCACCTTCCATCTTCCAGTTGAGAGCGCAAATGCGCTCTGCCACTGGTAGGGCTGGGCTTTGCGTGAATCTGAATTGCTAATCTGTGATTCTTGCAAAGTTCGCATGCACAAATATGCTCGAACAGCGTTGTTCAGAAGGAGCTTTATGTGCGAGCATAGTCTTCAGACAGGTGTGATTGGCAGGTGCGATTGGCAATGATACTAAGGGTATCTGGTACTTCTTAAACCGCTCATGAATTTTATTGATGTAATCTTCTTGGTGAATGAATAATCCTTCCTGATTTTCAACAAATTGTACCCCAAGTAGTTTCTTTGTTCTACCCAATTTCTTTAGATCTACTTTATCTTCTAAAAGTTTAATTACATTCTCTAGTTTTTCTTTAGTTTTAGATATAAACACCATGTCGTCAACATACAGAAGTAAAACTAAACTATTTTCATAAATGTAGACACAATTAGCCCACTCTAGCTTATTAAAATTTAACTCACTTAGAATTCCATGTCTTTCATTGAACCATTCGCGTCCACTCTGCTTTAAGCCGTAGATAGCTCTTTTGAGCTTACAGACAATATTAGTTTTCTTTACCTTCCTCTTCAAATCCTTTGCGCTGCTTTATATAAATATCTCCTTTTACTGGGGCGTACAGATATGCAGAATTGATGTCTACTTGCATATGAAACCTATGAAAATGTCCAACTAATAGAGAGAAAAATAATTGTATTACGGAAAAATTGACCACAGGACTAAAAACTTGATCGTAGTTTTCACCTTTTCTTTGACTGAATCCTTGAGCGACCAGTCTAGCCTTATATCGTACTATTTTACCTTCCGAGTTGTGTTTTACTGTGAATACTCATCTATTGCCTATTATTTTTACATTTTGAGGTACGGGTACAAGTTTCCACACTTCCCTTTCGTACATGACATTCATTTCTGTAATCATAGCTTTCATCCATTTGTTTGAATTTTGAGAATCTATCACTTGAAAATAGGAGTTTGAAATTACTACATCCTCTAGTCAGGAGCTGGTTAAATTAGTTTCGTCTTTCACAATGCCAGTATAGGTATCTTTGCCTTTAAAACTAAATCTTTCAGGGTCATACTTAAGTCCATGTTTCTTGCAGTATGTCTCGACCTCTTTACAGGATCGTTATCGAATATTGCTTCCTGATACAACGTAGTATATATCATTTCTGAACCCGTCTGATCTAGGGATGGCTTTTCTCATCCAAACTACATTTTTAGGTGATGCTACACGGTCTTTAGACTTAGAAAAACATATTGTTTCTTCTCCCTCCTCCTCATCGGATTCACCGCTAATTATTTGATATTTTTCTTCGGATGTGCTAGGTTTTTCGTAATCTTCTATTTCTGGTTCCTTTTCTTCATCAGAACTTTCTGCTGCTGTAATTGGTTCCAACACGACTCCACTGCTCTCACGAGTGGTTAAATTTTCATCAAAAGTTACGTTACTTGTTTCAACAACTTTCCTGTCACTCGGTAGCCACACTCTATAGCCACAGGTAAACATAGCGTACCCAACTAGTATGCCTTGTTTTGCCCTCATTTCGAGCATACTTAGTAACTGACGTGGTACACCCACGAACGCTTTTGATCCAAAAGTTCGTATATGCTTTACCGAAGGTTTGCGACCACAAAATAGCTCAAATGGTGTTTTAGATTGGTTTGTGTGGCATACCCTGTTCCAGGTGTATGTGAAACATAACAGTGCTTCCGACCAAATACCATTTCGCAGTTTACTGGAGTATAATATAGCTTTCACAGCGTTCAAGGCTGTGTAATTAAATATCTCACTTACACCATTCTGTTCCAGCGTATATTCGTTGGTTCTTTCAGCTTTAATGCCCTCCTCCTCCAAAAACGTTTTAAATTGATTCATTATGGCAGAACTCCATGCCATTATCAGTTCTGATATTAATAATTTTTCTATTTAGAAACCATTCTGCACGTTTTTTGATACCTTTCAAAATTTTCGAAGACTTCAGATTTCTGCTTCATAGGATAAACAGTGACCTTTCTTAAGTAATCATCTGTTATCATTAAAAAGAATTTATGTCCCAATATTAATGAGTTAGGTAAAGGTCCACAAACATCCATGTGCAGAAGTTGGAGGGGTTTTTTCGATCGAATCTTGGGAATACTTTCAAAGCTCTTTCTCCTAGTTTTTGCTATTTTACAAACATGACAAGGTTTATAGGATTTAGATTTAAAAATGGGTAAGCCAAATACCTTTCCCTTACTAGTTTCAATTATAGCATTACAATTAATGTGACAAAAACGGCTACGCCAAAGTTCTAAGTTTTGATTATCATTTTTTGAAGAAAAATTAACTTCTGCTTTCTTTTTATTAGTTATTATCATAGGGTAAACATGGTACAGACCACGTTTCTTGTGTACTGTAAATAATTTTTGTTGGTTATGTGAAAATACCTCTACTTTGTTATTTCCCCCTCTAAATGTAATGCCCTCAGTGTCCAACGCAGGACCTGACAGGAGGTTTCTCCTTAATTTAGAGGAATAGAGGACATTTTTTAATGTTTTTAAAACTTTACCACCTTGAAATTTTAACTCAACTGTTGCCCTTCCCTCTATGGAACAATCAATGCCATTTATGGCAACTGACATCGACCGACCTTTAATTTGTTCAAAGTTTTTAAAAAGTCTTTTGTCCCGACAAAGTTGAGTACTAGCCCCTGTATCAAAAATCCAAGAAGAATCATTTAAATCCTCGCTTGTGTAGGCTTCTATCATATGATTCTTCGGTTGTTGTTTGTTACTTTTACGATTACTGGGGGGAGGGATCCTACAAGTCATTTAATTGTCCTATTTTACCACACCTATAGCACTTCCTAGTGTCTTTCTTTAAATTATTTTTAGGTGGGACAAATTTCACTTGTACTTGACTAGACATTGCGACGGTAGCTTGATCACCTACACTTCTTTCTAGTCTGGCCTCCTCAGCTAAAAGTTCGGCTAAAACTAAATCGAACTTAAATGTTTCATCAGGCCAGCAGTAAATAGTTTGAACAATTCCCTGATACTCAGAGGGTAAATATCTTAGCAATTGAAATGACTGTTACCAGTCAGCTGGGGGAGCGTTAGCATCTTTTAATTGCTTAACTATCATCCTCAACCTGGCTGCAAATAAGCATATTTCCTCCCTTTCATTTAATCTGCATGAAAAGAGGTCATCTGTGAGTCTCATAACAGGACTCAGGTTTAAAGTGTTTACTTAATTTTTCCCAAACTTCCTTGGGGTCATAAGTGCCAGAAATAAGGGGTTTGTATTCATTAGAAATATTTAAAAATATTGTGCTGTAAGCATGCCCGTATCTAATCTTGTAATCCCTTAATTCCTTAGCGTCAGTGTCAGGGGGCCTTTTTTCTACAGCACTGACGATTTCCCAACAATTCCTATCCATCAGCAACACCCTTACATCTTCCTGCCAAGACTCATAATTATTGGCAGATAACTTCTCTATTTGGGTAATTAAATTTGATGAAGCTTCCATTTTGAAAAGTTGGGATACAACACAATTTACAAGAAAAGATTAAAAACACTACGGGTCTGCCCTCTAATAATTTTAAGGCACTTAAAATCTGTTTGTGTACATTAAAAACACACATTATAAATATATTTAACATATTCAAAACACATTTAAACTTGGGCAAGGAGGCCCGTAACTGGATATTAAGGTAATCAACAAACAAAAATTTAAATTAAAAGTCATTGACTGAAATTAAATAGTCACTTAATTTTTGTCTGAAAAGTAAAGTCTAAGCAGAGGTGAAGTTCATTTCATTTAAATGCACAGTGGAAGATTTTGGTTTGAATATGTTTTAGACAAGAAAGACTCCTCAATGAAGAACTCCAGTTTATCAAAACACAATGTAAAAACGCAGGGTACCCAAATTCAATAGTAAAAAACCTTTTTAAAAAGAGAATCAAAAAACTGGAACAAAATAATAACTATCAAAATCCGAAAAATTTACCAATGCCATTCCCTACTGCAGGGGAGCCGCCCTAAAAATCACAAATGAAGCCGCAAAGAAAAATATCAAAATCCCCATAAAACCCAATCAAAATATTTTCAAACGCATTCGCAGTGATAAAGATAATATCAATCCTGATGAAACCATCGGTATTTATAAACTAAGCTTTACAGACAATAGTACCAATAAACAGGGCTGCTATATTGGCATGACAAAACGAAAAATCAAAGACTGAAAAAAGGAACATCAAACTGACATTAAATTCAATAAAACCACTACTGCCCTCGCAAAAATAGCCCAGGAACACCCCATAGAAATCAACTTTAACAATAGCCAAAAACTCGCCAATTACAAAAACAATCATTATGCCCTAAATATGGAAGCCCTACAGATTATAACCACAGATGGCGCTGTGAATGATATGACGCATGCGCAGATCGATCCTGGGTGGAACGCCCTGCTGAGGAAGAGAGCTGGTCATTTAGAACTAAGACCTGTGCTGAAGAAGGTGGTGGCTGCCACCGATAGTGCTACATAACGGATTGTAATGTGTTTTTACCTGTTTTTAAATGATTTTAACTATCCGTGACTTTGCTTTTAAAAAGTAGGTACCTTTTCTGTGGTTTATTGGAACAAATGATGACGATGACATTACACACGGCACATGAGATGATGATGACACAACATATTAAACACCATTGTGTAGCACAAAAAAACAAGCTTTTTATAATAAGTCTTCACCGGCAATCTTTTAGATTTAAAAATGCAACACACTGAATCATCTGGATACATCAGCACGGGTCGCACGGATCCCCGATCCGGTTCCATTAAATCACATCACCGAGCGACACGGCTCGCAGCAAAATCTTTCAATTACACACACATCACGGCAACAGCGGCTGGGGGAGGAGCTCACACAGATACACTGAAAAGTAACTTATGATGCCTTTTTATATCTGCCAGTTAGTGCAGGACTACGATAGATATTTGTATAGAAAAATAAAGAGTTCACATTTTATACAAATTAGAAACAACGCCATCTATTGGCGAGAAATATAAGCATTATTACGGTGGTAAGGAAATATGACTATGTTTACACCGCCATTTTTAAATGTTAGCGAACTTACGTTTTCACTTAGAAAACTTTTAAAGGAGTTTACAAAAGGTTTATTCTTCACTTTAGCAAATTTAGAGATAAAATGTCATAGAAATAAAAGGTAAGTAAAAAAAAATAACGTTTTTTCCTAACATAGCCTACCTCTCGACATCTGCTTTTTGAATTCACTACAGGTCGCATATTTACTGTTAGGCTCCAAATTGAAATATTTTAACAGAAGAGACGACTGCCCTGTTCCACTGTCATCTAACGTTTCCTCATCCATACTTTCTTCTACACTTCATGATGGTGCATCCATATTCAGTGATGGTTAGAATAAAAACAAAACAAAAACACAGCTCGAAAACAGTCACGTAAGCAAATATGCCAATGAAACGGTGCCTCTAATCTCATCACCAGAATAGATTCTTGAGTGGTATTGCACCTGAGCGGTTTTTCTTCTGAAAAGCCAAATATCGGTTGAAAAGTGTCAGTAAAAATGGAGGAATGTATCAGGAATCAATACTCTCCCGATACTTTTGAAATATGAAGATACTGATACCTACAAAAATAGGAGGTATCGGCACCGATACTATCAGTTGATCCCTATTCACTTGTTAAATTAAAATAAGACATTTTTAGTAATTCAATTCAAAAGCTTGAGTACTAAAACTGTTATTACAGTGTGTACATTATAAGTGATGTAAAATAAATTTTAATCTAGATGTTTTTTATGTAAAACTTTAAACAAATAAATTTGTTCAAAATCCTTTTAAAATTCACTATTGTCGGCAATTAATTACTTTTTAAAGTATTACTATTATAATATTTCGGTAATGCTTTATATTATGTTATTTTGTTTTATTGAGGTAACTCCAGCAATATTATATTAAAAAATATTCAATAATATATATATATATATATATACAGTAGAACCTCGATCTATCGTTTTTCAAGGAGTGCGTAGAAAAAAACGATGCATGCGGGAAAACGATGAATGCGGGTTAAAGTCAAAATACGAAGAAAATAATGTTTATGAACACACACGATGTATACAGTTTACCAAAAACACTAAATTTGTAACCAAACCGAAAAAGAAACAAATTGGGGTTGTAGAAAATTAAGTGATATTTATTTCTAAAAAATCAGTAATTTTACACTGGGTTTTTTCTTAATTTTTTTTAATTAAACAAAAATTTTAAAGATTTACAATATTTTTCCTGTAAATCTAAAATTTCCGTGTTTTCATGTTTGTACACAAAAGTTCATACAATTTCAAATACTGTAATTGCGTCCGATAAACTTGGCACTAATGTAGGCTCAGTCTCATCGGCATGAACATTATTCTCCGCTTCTTCGCCATTATTTTATTTTTTGCATCACCACACATTTCTTCCATTCTTAAGATACGTCGCTATGTCTATATCAAAGGAAATATAATCACAAAATTTCACACCACATGCTCTGCTTCATGTAACAACTCTTCATCTACACCATCATCAACCCAAGAAATCGTACCTGAAAATATTTAAGTTTGTATGCCATATGGATCCATCTGAATTTCAATTTCACTTCGGTCAGGAGAAATATTTTACAACGATGAAAGCGGGAAAAGGATTTTTTGATGAACGATGAATGCGGGTTTCGTTGACGTTATTTAAATACAACTTGTGCAGGGACCATAGAAATAAAACGATGAATGCGGGGATGATAGATCGGGGTTCCACTGTATATATATAGTAACAGTGGTGTAGCCAGAAATTTTTCATGGGGGGGGTGGGGGGTGTTACGACTACTTCAACTCATATATATGTATGGGTGCGATAAGGTAGTGAAGAATATACATTTTGTGTGGCAAAAAATTCCTCATGGGGGGGACTTATGACCCCCTAACGCCTCTCCCCCCCTTGGCTACATCCCTGTATATTAATAGTGTTAAGTTAAGAGGATAATTTTCCTTGATTTTATCAGCATGATGTATTTTTGGTATTAGAGTTTTGTATTTGTTATGTTCAAGAGGTCAAGGAAAAGTCAAGAAATCAAGCTTACTTTATGTGGTAGACACCCTGTTTTTAATTTACAACTGTCTGAGTTTTGTGTGTGGTGTCACCGTGGTTGGTTTCGTGTCCATGGGGAGATCTATAGATGACCATGAGTGTACAGAACACAGCTGGCTATCTCCTTGATGTTATCGGAGTATAGACTCTTTTTGATGTCAAAGGGGGAGAATCCCCCGAGCTGAGCCAGAGATCTTAAAATGGCAGGGCAGTCAAAAATGTGTTTTGGAGTCAGTGGAATATTATCGCAATTATTGCAGAGACAGTAGATTCTATTGCCATCTCTTTGGATTTTCATGCCTCAATAGTGGCCTGTTCTAAGGCGAGTAATAGTTTTAATGAGGTCCCTATTAGCGTTTATTTTACAAATCTGTGAGTCTTTTTTAATGGTGTTTTCTCTTAGACGGTACCTTGTAATCGCATTCACATCGTCAGGAGTGACTCTGTTGATATTTCCATCATTGAGATTTCTCCCTTCCTTGGCAAGTTGATCTGCCTCCTCATTTCCAGGGATGCCAACGTGCGCAGGCATCCACTGCAGAATACATATCTTGTTTAATTTGTCAATTTCATTCAATTGGTGTGTGATATCATGGGTTAGCCTTGATTGACCGTTATTTATTGCTTCTAAGGCAGCTTTGGACCCATTAGCTTTATCAGTATTGTTGAGTGAGATGTATTCATGCAATGCATAATTTATTGCTCTATGTTCACCGGTGAAATTTGAAGTAATGGATCCAGTGCCCAATGAATGGCTCATAGTTAAGCTGATGTCACCGTGAACATCATAGTTGCAAAATCTTACCCTGTGCTATGATATATGACATATGATTTAAGAGAAATGAATTAAATCAAATCATACCAGAAGAATAAATTTTAGATAAGAAATTATGAAATGTACTATGTTTATGAATATACTTACCCACTAAAGAAGTCCATATGTCTAATAAACAAATTATGTTAGTTAAAAAATGGGTTACTCATACTATGTTACTTTAAGAAGTTGAAGGGAGTGAAGGAATGTCACAGGTCACTATTGCAAATAGTCTTGTAACAAAGGCAGAGTCATTTGGAAATAATCAGGGTAAATTTGCAATAGAAAGAGGGAGGGAAGGAAATGAGTTTAAAAAGATTCCTCTAAGAACAGAATCTGTTCAACCTGATGTGAAAGAAGAAAATGCCACTTTAGGCACCAGATAAGCACAACAAAGTTTGCAGAAAACATCTGACTGTTCTTCTCTGTAGTGCACCAAAGTGATAAGCTAATATATCTTCATGATATCCATGGACTTTTTTTTTTTAACTTTTTTTTTTGTGCACATAATCATTGCATCTGTGAAATGTCACATCTGCTGAAATTTTAAGTTTTAAACAGGTAAATGCTGCACCATTTCTTCTGAAAATTATTATTTTTAATTACGGCCGCTGAAACTCTCTCGAGCATACAGTGCCTAGCAGTTCAATAAATAAAAGCAATTGCCCCCGTTGTAGGGAGAGTTTTAAAAAAGTCGGAGGACATCTTGCATGGCAGGACAAGAAAAAAGGTGCTGTCCAGTCATTGACACAGAAGCACAAAAAACACAATCTAGGGAGTCAGCAAGACCAATTCTTAACAGGTGCAATTGCAGATACTGGGGTTCTGTTTCAAATTTGAAAGAAGCCACATCAATAGCTCTTGGTAGAGAAGCACAGCTTTGTCTTTTCAATAAAGACAATTTTTTCCCAGTGGCTTCTGGAAATTATTGTACAGTATATAAATCCTATTTATTTACCTATAAAATTAACTTTTCAACCACAAACCTGAAATTTCAATGAAACTTGGCATACATATAGTCAGTTAGTGTCTCCAATGTGTATAAATGTATACAGGGTGTCCAGTGCTTACGGTGCCCAATTACTATTTCCTAAACCGTTAGTCAGAGACACATAGTTCCAATTTCAAAAATGCTTTAAATTGTATAATCTATTATATTAGAAAAAATTTAAGTCAATAAATCAATTCCTATAAATATTATGAAATTTAAATTTTATATGGTCCCCGGTCCTATCAGTTTTATATTTAGAAAATTTTTCTTTATGCAATTTCATGCACAATAAAAAAGAATTTGTCCTTCTACGACCAAAATTCACTGAGTTACAGCTGCTTAAAGTTAGAGCACTTTTCGAGCTGCAAAATAGGGGTTGTATACAAAATGAATTTGAGAAAAATTAATGTACATGGTTTGAGCTATTTCATTAACTATTTTATGAGTATAGATTGCAATAAAGGAGATTAACGTTTAACTATGTGTGTCCAAAAAAGTAACCTAAAAATATAGCTTATGCTGAAAATAGAATTTTTTAAACAGTTTTTTAAATGAACTGGCTTAAATAACTTCCTTTGACTGCAATCTATATATGCACCAGTATAGAAAACTCTTCCTGAATTTTGCGTAGCACCCTCTTATGTTATATATCTGTATGCTACACATATACGATTTAGTAAGTCTGACCTCAGATAGATTTTAATAGAGCTTGACAATAACGCTCTGCTTGCAGGGTCCGATTATGACCAACAGAGGCCCTGGGCATTGATGGATTTGGGGGCCCCTGATCTATGAAATTTGTTTTATTTTTAATAAAATTTTGATATAAAAAAAGAATATTTCAGAACAACATTTGAAATTGGGAGGCCTTTCGAGCCAGGGACCCTGGGCAAAGTCCTGATTTGCCCATGCGATAAGGCCCTGTCTACTTGAAGATCAGTACTCTAAAATTAGTTTTGCTTCTTTTTCTGCATTATGCCACAAAATGAATTTAAAATTTCAGTATTTATATGGTCCCTTAATGGTTTACTGTAATGGGACATTTTTAAACATGGAAAACTGACTTAAGTCACAATGTTTGCTGCTTCATAAATAGATGAATTTTAGTTGTAGAAGGACGAATTTTTTTTTTATTGTACATGAAATTGTATCAAAAAATGTTTCTAAATATAACTGATAGGGCAAGGGAACCGTAGGAAAATTTAAATTTGCAATTTTTATAGAAATTGATTTATTGAATTTGATTGCTTCTGATATAATAGATTATATAATTTAAAGCATTTTTGCAATTGGAACTATGTGTCTCGGACTAACAGTTTAGGAAATAGCCATTGGACACCATTGGCACTGGACAACCTGTATAGATTTTTTTTTTCTTTTTTAATCAAAAGGTTCTTTTTTGAAATTAAAAATATATTTAAAAAAATTTCAACCTTAAGTTTTATTATGTTGCATATATAAAGCCTGATGCACATGTGTGTTATTTTAACCCTCTGACTGATCATCCCGCGATTTCCATGGACAACTCAAATGTAGCAAAATTTGCTCATCCCGCGATTTTCGCGGGCAGGTGTTTTCCTTCCTGTATTGAGGATAGCATCCCACGTTTTCACTGTTTAACCCTTTCAGACCCCACTTTAATGCTGTGAGTAAAAAAAATAATTACCATTCTAAAATATCATAATAGGATACTAATAAACATGTTAAAGTAAAAAATTAAGGAAAATGTAATTATTTAAGAAAATATGCAAATGTCCATTGGGATGGACAACCGGTCTACGAGGTTGCAAAAGTAAAATATTCAACGCTGGAATTTCCCTTACGAATTTGTTCTAAATATCAGTTTTTTAAAGTAACAAATCTACATAAAAATGTTACATCACTCAATAAGTTTAAAACAGATAATAATGTAGTAATTTTATTAGACATGAGGAGGTACATAGCAATAATACCTAGTTTTACAAAGAATTTTGACACAGTCCTGCTTTTATATATAACAAAATAGATAAACTTTAAATTATTTGACATGGATATAAAAAAAAACAAATTTCTCCCCTTAGTAAAGCATAAATGCACTGTACATTTATTGCAGTAGATATGGGTTTTACCTTTGCAACCGTAATTTTTACACCGGGTTGCTTCATGCTCATCATCAAATTTTGGCAAATGATCTACAGAGTCATTGATAATCTCAGGATGAGGTCGAGTTTCAACCGCTCTTTGGCATATCATTTTATTTTGTAAAATAGGTGATAATGATGGCCTTCCCTTTATTTTTTTATTATTTTTTGCTAAACCAACCGTACATAGATCTGAAGCTAATCTCATTTTGAAATGTAACAGACCTAATATGTTCTTTTTTGAAACTCCTAAAAAATTTTCAAAGAATTTTAACAAAATTTACCTTTTGCAACAGTTTGATTACCACTATCAACAAAGCAATCATCATCAGATTCCAGTTCTTCAATATCTGATATTTCAGCACTAGTTATATAATCTAAAACTTCTTTAGATCTTTCGAATTTTTCAAATTATATTTTTCTAAAATAAAAAATGAATATTTGATCCTCTTAATAAATTGTTGTTGTTTTGAAAACAATCCAATTGCCTAAAATAAATTCGACAGCAAAAATATCAATAATTCAACTACCTAAAGAATCACAACCACGTGTGCCGAATGTCCATTGTAATGGACATGTGATTACGCTCCATTTTTTCCCAAATTATAACCAGTAATACAATAAAACTATTTCTAATGCTAAGATTAACTTATAAACATTGTTTAAAAAAATTACTGACACATTAGAAGGAATTATTCATATAAATCAAAATAAAAGAAAATACTTGCGTTTTTGTAGACTAGAACATGACGCCATTTTCAAACAAAACAAGCTGTAAACATCTGCGCACTGTTGCCAACCCAAAAATCGCAAACATGTGAAAAAGATTGATCTTTTATCTATTCATGGAGCAAGTTTCAACGCTCTGAAGTCAATGTGTTAAAAGAGATAAGGTTTTAAAATGTATGTCCATTGTAATGGACACTGGGTTTGAAAGGGTTAACCAGTGAAATAAATTAGAGTTAAATATTAGTTTCTCATGATAAAAATCTATATAAAAAATCTTTTCTTGAAAGAAAAAATGCACAATTCAATTCTCCAATGTATATTGATTCGACATATGAAAAAAAAAAAAAATTAAACAATTTTTGAAGCGATTTGGTCGACAAATTGAATACTGAGAGGGTTAAAAAGCTTTGCTGCAATTGCTGAATGAAATACTAACAATATATTGGTGCAGTGCACATGCACCAGTGGTGACATGTGTCCAACTTGCTTGCAAGTTTTGCTGCAGTGGCATCACCCATGCACACATGGTTTTCCCTTCAAGAGCCATTGAAAAGTGGTTTAAATCAGCATATATTTATCTTTGTATCTCTGACATTTTTTAGGATATAATTCTCAAATTTTACCTCATAAGTGTATGGAGCACATTTTACTAATTGGAATTTTCTTGTGCAGGGAGTTGTATACAAATTTAATAAGCGTAACTTTTGAAAATTTACGAGTGGAATTTTTTCTTAACATAGTCTTTTTTTTTTTTTCCCCTATCTTATTTTGAACATTTTTTCAATTTACATTTCCCACTTATCTGAAATAGATAAAGAATTAAAGTGTGTTACCTGATTTTTGGGACACCCTGTATATGAAAATTTTAAAAATTTGTCATTTTTTCTCTATGAAACACCAGATGTGCATTATACACAAGTAAATATGATATTTGTTCTTCTGTAGATCTACCCTTTTTAATTTTGCCAAAAATTGTTCTCAAAATCTTTCACAAATGGCAATGCTGGCATCTTCTAGGGTTCCAGTTTCAGATGCATACATCAGTACTGGTCACTATTTTTAGTTAAGTTATCTGCAAAATAAATTAAAATGAAAAAACAAAATATAGCATTAAAAAAAAGTTATATACATTTTTATGAAAGATTCTTTTAATTATGATAACCCTTTTTTACTTATTAATATTTCAAGATTTTTTAAAATGATTTATTTATGATTAAAATAACAACTACTGTTAAAAACCTGTAAGATTAAAATTTTGCGTTGAAGCACATTTTGATCACCATTCGTGACTGTAGTCATCGACTGTTCTGTCTTCTCCTCATCTCTGAAGTACTATGTGGTGCTATTTTTCATCAGTTAAATCGTATTCATTAACAACTTCATTTGTTGAAATTATTTCTATTGTCTCACAATAAAAACTGAAACTTTTTAGATATTCATATTTGGTTTTATTAATATTTTAATTTCTTTCTTATTGGCTCCTCTGCGCTACATTGATTTATTTTATTTTTAACCCCTTGCCTACCAGATCAGTTTATCTATAAGGGGACCATAATACCAGACTATTAAGTTCTGTTTAATAAATTTGTTCATAAGTTATAGTAATTGCTCCTTTATTTTCTGAAAAATGATCAATGCTGCAAAATGCAGGATTTACTGGGCAGCCAGTACACATTTTCCTTGAATCCTTGTATATTTTATTCTTCAAACACACCACACCACAGGGCAAAAAATATCAAGATGTAAAAACAGAGTTCATTCTAGGATCAAAAAAGGGCACTTCTACAATTTCTAGGGCACTTTATTAAAAAGAATTGATTATGTACACATAGGTAGTATTGAAGCAAAGGATCATTATTATGCTTAATTTTAAGGATAGCATAATATATTTCAAGCGCTGTATTCACAAAATTTCGCAAATCGCTTGATTGAATTTTCAGATAAATTTGTGGAAATCCCACAAAATTTCAGAATTGCAAAATGTTGTTTTGCTAAGGTACTTTCGATATCATCCATAATTATATGTGGTTAGTAAACACCTGTAATCTACTTATATGCAACGTATGCGGTACCAAAATCAATGATATTTCTATGCTGGGAATGGCAACAACTAGATGTAAACATTAGCATAATAATAACATACGCGTAAAAATCCAAAAACAGTTCAATGGCGTCAAGTTAAGCAAGCATATTCGTTACTGGTTACGCATGTCATGCAGTAACTAGATTACAAAATAGCCATGCATGTGCAAAAAAAATCTTTCGGAATTTTTCACAGCATGTTTATCATGCATTAAAGAAAAATTAAAAAAATATCTCCTTGCAGCAGGCTCAAGCATATTTTAGCCATTTCCTGTTTCTTTTATATTTTTGTAACTGAGGATACGCATTAAATAATCCAGCCTTACTATAATACACCAGGTTGCTAACTTTCGCACGCTAACCCTGCAGCTTCTGCAATTAAAAAGTATTTCTGTAGGAATTTGAGCAACACGTTATCACCCAATATAGTATTTTACAATAATGTCATGTTTTATGAAAGGAAATGTCACCAATTATACCTTTTCCTACATCTTGCAATGTTAGTACTTGGCTTTACCCAATGACAACCACCAGGTTTTATCATGGCACCCAAAATTTGCAGCAACCCTAACCTAAATAAATTTAATGACAAATACTGTTAAAACAAAGAAACATGATTTTCATTGAAATGAGTCCGATAATTTGGCCAGCACTGCACTGAGTATATAGAACAGTAAGGTATGGGGCGTCAAAGCTGGCCGCCTTCGCAGCTAGTAATTATGAATAATGTGTAATAAGAAATGAAATAGAATAAATCATTCAGGGGGAAAAAAACACTTTCTAGTGTGAAAAACAATTAAAAACATCATGAAGAGCAATAACTATGAAGTTGGCAACCAACTCTTGAATAATGATTGTTAAATAATTTGCAACTACGCATTTATCACATGTAACACGATTATTTGAGAATAGACAGATCAAATCCGAAAATTTTAATTTCCCAACCATATTTTCTTCCCTCAAGTCCTAAGTGAAATGCGCTCATAATTCTGTCCTGGTCGATCTTTTCATTTGAGTCAGCAAAAAACAAAACATGCGACATGCCACTTTTCAGGTTACTCAGCAAATGTAAACAAAGTTAATGAAAGAGGCAGTAACAATATTTCAATCCGTAAAAACAGAATATTTGAAAAAAGGCATTTTAATAAGTAATATATGTGAGAAAAGTCTGATTTCATAGACGGTAATTTTGTAAAAGGGCAGTTTTAATCAATCCTATTCTTATGATATGATGGGTGTATGGTAATCAATCGTATTTCTGTTCCTGTTTTAATAAATGTATTCTTGTGATGGGCCGCAAAACAAACCCAGAATAGTATTTAAGAAATTTAAAAAAGGTAATTGTAGACAAATAATAATAAAAATGCGAAAGCAGAAGTGCATAGAAAGAAAAGAAAAAGGGTTGCCGACTGCTAAAAGACAACAAAAGGGCTGGCCACCGGGAGCTGTACCCAGCCAAATCAGTCTAGACTCAGCACTAATAGTAGGGTCTATAAAGAGTGGATCATTTCTATGTAGAATGGAGTGAGCAATTTCTGGAAAAGGGGCACATCTTTAGCAGGGCGCTTGCGTTAATCACAGGGTGGCATGCCGAGATGCAATTTTTTATTATGAGGGTAGGCTGGGCGGCACTTATTTAAAATAAGGTCACACAGGGCGACACTTATTTAAATAAGGCCACCCAGGTTGGCATTTATTTTAACAAAAGGGCGGGCAGGTTTTGCTTTGCCCTGCAAAATAAGCCTAGAAGGAACTCTAGTAAAAAAATCGCAGCTTAAAATACCAGATAACACTTATACACTGTGTTTAAGAATACCAGGTTAAAAAAAAAAAAAAAATTAACTCTATGAAATAATACCACAAATGTATGCAGGTACATCCATGGTATTTATGTGCGACATTATAAAAACGTGCACATACAGCTCTAGTTTGCAAGGGGATAATAATGGTAATTTTTTAGGGAATTTCTTAGTTTATTTTACTTTGAAAAGCAAATAAACCCTGAACTGAGAGATTTTACAGTCTAAGATTGTAAACAAAGCATACTGAATAATTTGATTATAAACATTTTATCTTAGTTAAATTGTCCACATTTTGTTTTACATGTTGTATGATTCCCAATAGTTTTGCCAGTAAAATCCTTTTTGACTTATTAGTCAGGAATAGAAAATGTATATTAGTACACATCAGTGAGAAATTCATCAGCAAAATTTTGATTCAATTAAAGCTCTTTTAATTAATTAAAAATGATCAACCATAACTAAAAAAAATGGTTAAGGTTGGAAGAAACAGTTGAAAGAATGACTCAGTACCATCTGTTGCCCTGACACCCCTCCTCACTCCAAAGTCCTAAGTTATGATCTTGTAAAAATGCTGTCATGTGCTATTTCTTAACATATTGTAAAACAATTCATGGCTTTTCAACTTAGCATTTTTATTTTAAAATATTTCATATTTTGTTTTAGGATGAAGAGCTATGTTTCATTGAAGAAAATGCTAGAAATAAGTATTCTTTCTCCGTTCCAAATTATTCTGGCATGCCTGATTTTGCTCTGCCTCCACCACCTCTTAATGATGCTATAGAAATAATTCCTACAAATAAGCCTTTACCAGCTCCTCCGTGAGTTATCTTTTTCAACCACTTTCTTTTTAAACTAATAAAGTTTTATAAATTACGTTTAAAAATTGAAATATTTGAATAATGAACTTAGCTTTTCTCTTAGCCTTACAAACTACGTTAAACTACCATATCTTACCTCATAAGCTAGTTCTAAATTTGAACTTATACAAATATGAGTTGTCTGCTTTATCCACCAAACAAACCATATTTTGTATAATAGTGATGCTATCCTACTGAACTATCATAAAAATGTTGTTTGCTTTCAACCAATTCATTAGTGTTGATGGGTAATGCAGAAGATATGGGTTATTGACATCTGTGATCTCAGGGCTGCCAACTACTATGCATTTGTTTACCTTTACTGAGCTTTACACTTCAATGTTGAAAACTTTGCTATACTTCCTCCTTCCAAGAAAAAGTTCTACAGCAAGATTTTAGGCAGAGTTAGGCAGTATTGCAAATGCATGTATTTGAAATACACTTTCAAAATATATTTTAATCTTGGATTTTGTATTTTCACTAGTAAAAAGCAAAGTATTTCAAGAATGTATTTTAAAATACATTTTGTATTTTGACTTTAAGTTAATCATAACACCACAGATTGCTGTTTAAATGAAAATGAAATGATACAGATTAGAATGTTTAAATGAAAATGATAAAATTGCTTGTACAGTAAAACCTCGATACAACGATACTCCAGGGACCCAATAAAACTATTGTTCCAGAGGGATGTATCATTATATTGAGAAGAGATTATATTGTACTGGAATTCTAAGGGACTGCAAAATTTTGTTATAGAGAGATTTATCGTTGTATCGGATATTGTTATAGTGAGGTTTTACTGTATGCACTTTTCTGTTCTCTGGATATAATTTATGAGTTTAACCATTCAAGTATTATACATAACTGAAAAAGTGTTGGTCGCTTGTGCCCTTTAAGTTCAACTAAACAGTAAAGGAAAAAAAAAAGTTTTTCATGCTTCAGTTTAAAACAGTATAATGTTGTTTGGTCTAGGAGTTTTTCTACATTGCTGGTAGCTCATTTACAATTATAAATGAAGCCAAAAGAAATCAAAACATGTTTGTGTAGTATTTATTCTCAATAATAATACTTTAAAAATTTTAACATGTATTTTGTAGTTTGTGTGCATTTTGAAAGTACACTCTATAACAAATAAATCGACACACCAAGAAGGAGGTGTCCGATTGAGACGAAAATTGGTAAATAGGAAGACAATGTACAGAATAGTAAATGATTAAAATTTCAGAACAATTGAATAATTTATTTCAGAGTTACAGTAATAAGTTCAATAAGGTGTTGACCCGCCGCTAGCCTGGATACAAGCTGCCATGCGGCGTGGCATAGACCGATAAAGCTCCCGGATGGTCTCCTGCGGTATTTCCTGCCAAATTCGCTCCAATTATCAAACAAGGTCATCAACAGTCCGTGCCAGATGCAATCGCCTTCCCATCATATCCCAGACATGCTCGATGGGAGAGAGATCTGGCGATCTGGCAGGCCAAGGAAGAGTTTGACAAGCTTGCAGACAGTTTAGAGCAACACGAGCCACATGTGGTCTGGCATTGTCCTGCTGAAAAACCAGCCCAGGGCACTGCAAAAGGAACGGTAGCAAAACAGGTCTTAGGATGTCGTCCACGTACCGCTGTGCAGTAAGTGTACCTCTAATGATGACCAAAGGGGTCCGGCTGTCAAAGGAAATGGCACCCCAGAACATAATGCCTTGTTGAGGGCCGGTGTGGCATGCAATAGTTAAAGCAGGATCCCCCCTCTGCCAGTGGCGGCCCGTGGTCAAAACTGTTAGTGCAGCCGGAAGCATATAAGCCCCCCCCCCCCCCTCCGGACAGGAATGGAAAATCTTTGTTATTGAATTCGAAAACTGGCGGATTAAGCCCTCACTGAGGAAAAAAAGAAAAGAAATTAAATATCAAATGTAAGAGATCCTGTTTTACTTTTCCATAAAATGGACATAAATTTCAACCAGCCGCTCTTAGCCTCAAAATTGCATTAATCCGTATCTGATTCGAAGTTTCCTTAGAATTTTCTTTTGTAACGATAACTTGAGAAGAAAAGAAAAAAAAAAGAAAACTTACTTATTTTTTGTAAGTCAAATCAATCCTCCTTTCATTTAAACTTGCGAATCGGTCAGTGATGCCCTCATAAAAAGGCGTTTTAATTCAGATATCAATAATTTTAAAAGCTCTTTAAAATTTCCTATGTTTAAAGAATTTTTTCGCTCGCCATGTCCTCTAAATGCTAGTTCTTGCTTACTTAAAAACAATACTGCTTTGATGGGTAATTGTCCATTCATAAGCATCTATTCAGGCTTACCTTCTTGATAAATTCAGCAATATAAAGTCGAGAGTTTGCCGAACATATATTCTCCTTACCCCCTCCCTCACTTCTCGAGCCAATCAGTGAGTCGAATTCACAAGTGTTGACGACCTTTCAAAATCTTGAATGAGCTGAGTCTTAGCTGCGTACCCCCATTATAGCCTATGCCGGAGGAAATGCTTACATAACCATTGTCATGGCAACGGTGCTGCCAATTTTCTTATCAGCGCTCTGGGCTGAACCAAAGATTTTCCCAATTGAATTGCGGGAAGATTAAAAGTGCTTTTTTTCTGAATGAGCGATCTGGCCACAATACGGTTTTTTTGGAGATTTTTTTAATTTACCATAGGAATTCCATAATTCTAATCTGAATTTAAGAAAATTAGAATAAATTATTTTAAAGTATGTGCTGATAATTTCAAGTGCAGCCCGGCTGTACTTGCTGTATCCCACGAGCCGCCACTGCCCTCTGCCCTGTGCGTCTCCAAGCACATCTTTGATGATCATCAGGACACAGTTGGAAGCGGGATTCGTCGCTAAAGACTATACGTCCCCAGTTGGCATCATTCCAACCTGATCGAGCCCTGCACCACTGTAATCTGGCTCGGCAATGTGCAGGCGTGAGTGGCAGGTGGAGTAACGGTCAGCGCGAGCGTAGATTTCGCTCTCTCAACCGTCTGGGAATGGTCATGATGGACACTGGTGTTTAGGTCGAACGTCTGATGGTTGATAGAGATGAAGAAGGCACTGTGACAGCTGATCGGACCATCACTCTGTCTTCACGATCTGTTGTAGCCCTAGGTCGACCGCTACTATCCTGACGCTGCACTCTACCATTTTCCACACATCCTTGCCAGCATCTTCGAATCGTCGCATCGCTTCGACTCAAATGACGAGCGATTCTCCGATTAGTCCAACCTTGCCTGTTCTGAAAATTTATCGCATTCATCTTGCTGCAAAACATTGCAAATCATTATAACCCCCTGCTATAATCAATGACTACCTATGTAATAATGTGGATACTGGCTTAGCAAATATTGTAAATGAATTTAATGATGGTTATAAAGGTCTTTGTAAAACTTCACGGTTTTCATCAAATTATGTTTACCTAAAATGCTATACCAGTTGTTTCCCCCATCAAAAAACCCTGCCTTCGAAGTTCAAAATATTATCTAAAATGGTTACCTGCCAACTTCTATGGTTTAACCCAGGGATGGGGAAACTTTTTCGGTCGCGGGCCAAAAATCGGGAAAAAAAATTTGGCGGGCCAAAATAATTTTTTCTAAAATTTTAAAAACAATATACAAGTATTAAAATTTAAATATGTTAATGAGATGAATGAAATTGCGATTTCATTTTTCAAAGTTCCTTATATTGAGGTTCGAAGTGAAATGTACTGATTCTAAGGAACGAGGCTAAATTTGCTCATCTGTCAGTCTACTTCTGAAAGAATTCTTTCTAAGGTTCATAGTTGAAAACACTTGTTCACATATATAAGATGAAGCAAACAAAGCACTGATTTTCTGGGACTTATTTTCGATAATGATTTGTAAAACTCTAGCTTTGGCATATTTAGAAACAACTGCTTGAGATGACTGTTAGATTGCAATTCAATTAATTCAAGCTGCAAATCTGACCTTACTGCTTCACAATTTATGTTGAAAGGCATGATAAAAGTATCCAATTCTGTTTGATCGGCACTGAAAACTTGAAATCTGTGTTCGAACTCAAAATGCAGTTTTTTCAAGCCATCTTCATAATTCTTAATATGGATATATAATATATAAATATATATTTTCTTTTAATTTCCGTCAGACCGGCAAATTAAAATTCTATCCTCGGGCCGGATAAAACCTTCTGGCGGGCCAGATTTGGCCTGCGGGCCGTAGTTTCCCCATCCCTAGTTTAACCATACAATGTATGAATTTTGGGTGTTTGAAGTTTTGTCCACACATTTCTACATTATCAGAGTTTTAATTTTTGCAATTGGGAAAAACCAGTTTTTTCATTTAGAGAGGGAAGTGAAAAGAAAACAAACAGCGAAAAAAAAAAAAACCTATCAATGAAAAATATATTTCTCGTTTCCTTTAATCTCCAGCGCCAGCATATGCAATATTCCTTCCTCCTATTTCAGAGTCAGTCATGCTGTGCATAGAATAGAACCAGAAATTTTATACTAAAGTATTACCTTCCCGTTTTCATCAGAAAGTTGTTCTCTTTTCCATATCAGGAAGCATGTACAATCCAAAACTGAACTTCCCCTTAATCAATGAATCAGAGCAATATACTGTATTGCTTTAGAAGCAAGCATTGTAAGAGTTAATAATAGTAAAATAAAAACAATTAACATACAAAGACTTGATGGTTTTAGAATTTTCTTCCTCTCCCAAGCATGTTATTTAAGAGGTTCATGTAAATAAGTTACCAAAAGCTGTCGAAACTATGGTCAAAACATCCTGTCACTTTTTACCATGTCTGGTAAATGGCATTCAGAATGAGGCAGATGTTCCACCAAAAGAATAAACAGAAAACCTATCACATACAGGGCGTGTCATGAAAGTAATGTCAGTGACTTTATTGCAACTCGACTGCACGTCGGAGCGCGATTGGACTGGTTAAAAATGGTAGTGGGTGACGTCAGCTAAACAGCACCCCACTGCTCAGTGTGCTCTGAGCATCTGGAGAGTGAGGACAAGCTCTATCCGTGAGAATTGTTTTGTGACCTGGTATAAGTAAAAATGCAGCGCTCATTAGAACAAAGTTGCGATCAAGTTTTGCGTGAAACTTGGAATAACCACAGCGGAGACTGTTTCTATTGTTGGATGTTTCATGTATTTTAAATGTGTCTTTTAAAATAAACTTAACTCTGCTTAAACTAAATATTAAATCGTAATTATTAAATTTCATAAGTATTTTAAAAATAGTTCCGTTTTTGTAAAAATTAAACTTTTCCCTTCTCCTAAAACTGCTTAAACTAAGTATAATAGCTTTAGTTTTAAAATATAACTCAAAATACTCAGCTTAATTTTAATTGTATAACCTGGAAACATCCCGGTTTCTTCCTCTCTCCCTAAATGCATACTTGCATGGTATTGTTTACAAAATGACTGGATGTGTCCCGAAAAACTCAAAGTTGAGGTGTTCCTCGTTTGCCTGTAATTTGGCATTCAGTAGTTTTTTTTGCTCGTTCGCACTTGCGAACGATTACGATATTTTGCGTATGCAAATTTTGCTTGAGCTAGAATTAAATGTCCGTCAACATATGCAAATCTTTTGACGCATTTTGCGTGTCGCGTTTTGATTGGCTGCTAGGTATGTAGCTTAGTATATAAGCTCGGGAAGTTTCGTATCTCCTCACTTCTTGTTTTTCAGTTCAGATCGGGATGGTCTGTGACTAGCAGCTCTCCTGCAAGGGTTTGTAGGTGTTATGGCAAGTTGCCATGGTTAATTGTTAAGTATCAATTTTTTTCCCTA
Organism: Cheiracanthium punctorium; assembly: GCA_038373885.1. Taxonomy (NCBI): domain Eukaryota; kingdom Metazoa; phylum Arthropoda; class Arachnida; order Araneae; family Cheiracanthiidae; genus Cheiracanthium; species Cheiracanthium punctorium. The sequence continues at coordinate 156,908 of JAWZYV010012576.1, read as the reverse complement.
AATGCAAGGGGTCTTAAAAATTAAAATGAATTATATTATGAATTAATTGAATTCAAAGTTTAAAGAAATTTTGATCATGTATCCCTAAATCTAAATACCGCAAAGTTTGCTACTTTTGGCATCCAGCTCATTTAGTTACAAGTATAACACATATTCTGTAAGTGTAATTTGGAAATGTTGTATTTTCAGGCAAATGTTTAGAAAAATAAAGTAAATGTTTTTTATCAAATCTTGTCTTTAATTCGGTTGAACAGACAGCAACCCTTCATCTATGATCAAGTCAGCTTACAAAAAAGATGCCCTGTCAGATTAGCAAGTGTTTCGGTGGCACAAGGCCTTTTTGAAAGGCCAGGAAGAGGTCGATGCCGAGGACCACGCTGGATGGTCATTCACGACCACCACAGCCAACAATGTGGCACGAATGAGGGAACTGTTGAACTCAGACCGACGATTAAGTGTTCGTTTAGTCCGACCAGACATTGCAGACTACTGGAGGTTGCACCACGACAATGCTCTCGCCCACACCGTCTTTATCGTCTCTGATTACCTGGTTAAAGCAGGGGTGCCATCGATCCCCCAGGCCCTGTACAGCCTGGACCTAGCTCCCCCAACTTCTTTATGTTTCCACGCCTCATAACACCCATGAAAGGCAAGCATTTCGGGACAGTAGACTGAATCAAAACAGCTTGTACCGTGTCCTTCAATGGCGCGGTATGAGAGAGAAATTGAGTACATAAAATTGAGTCTAGGAACATAATGTTGGTCTTGTTTCATAAGAAAACTTAATGCCTTGATGAGCTACACATCACTTTTATGCAAAAACTTACAGATTTAACCCTCCAAGAGGTTGTGATGTCAAATCCCATCCACTTTATTAAAGTTTTCAATGCAATTCATCTATAATATTAATCATTTATAACATTGTGATATCATAAATATGTTTGATATTAAAGCTTTATGTAGTTTAGGAGACTTTTTTTTTTTTAAATAATTGTAAATCTTCCTATTAAAATTTTTATTTTTTTATAATTTAAAAAGTGCATGAAAATTTTACCATGAAAACAACTTTAGATTATTTGCCCATTTCCAAAACGCTCAGGGGGTAACATTCGGATCATATCTAGTCCTGAAAAAAACATATCTATGCTTTTTTCAGGACTAGGTATGATCTGAATCCTAAAAGTTGGCTTTTTTATGATAATTCAAAAAATTCTATTTCGTCTTTTCTCTTTTTTTTTTTTTTTTTTTTTTTTGTGTGTGTGTGTATGTGTGTGCAACATAAAGGTTTTATTTTTGAAAAAAATCTGAAATTAAAAGAAAAAAAAGAAATTTAAGTAAAAGAATTAACAGAAAATAAGGTCAAAGAAGGCATAAAATTGAGAATGACTAACGTTCAGATATATTTGATTATTAAACTTATGTATCTAAAAACAAGCACATTATTTTTAAAAAAAATTATTAATGTTTACAATTTTTTGTTAAAGTGGCAAGGCTTAGATAATGTGGCTTTCGAAGAGTCTGGAAAGTTTTTCTACATTCGGATACTACCTATAGTAAAAACTGCTTTTGTTCTTCATCCTCGGTTAAACAGGAATTGAATCCTTGGATTAATTTTACTCCCCTTTCAACTGAGGCATTAAAAACCTTAAAAGCTTTCAGTTTTTTCTTTTTCTTTCAAATAATACTGATTTTCATACCATACATCGGGATCAGTATTCAAAAATTGCATATTAAAATTAAATATCTTTTTAAAAAAATTACTGTTCAAGATAAAATAAAAAAATCAACTTCTTTGTCCAATAAATGATCCACTTCATTGAAACATTGTTGCTCTTACATCTTTATCATCATCATCATCATCATCATTTCTTTTTCAAGTGCAATTAATTTTACAGCCATGCTTATTTTGACTTTTTTTTTTTTTTTTTAGCCATATTGTCTTCAAAAAATGAAAATGCAACTTGCTCCAAGTTAAGATACCAAAGATGGCTTATCATTTTATAGATCTCTGTTTGCAGACTCTTTATCAAATTTTTAGTATTGAACAAGCAATTCTAATAATTTTATGTCTTGATTGGGGCTAAAGTCTGAGTGGGAGTGTTGAACCATGCCTTTACATAAATATTTATTATAAATAAACAAATGTCTTTAATAGCTCCTTTTTCTAAATCTGTTAATGAGACCTGATGTCTGAAAAGAAGTATTTTGAGACAATAAATTGCCTTAGACATCCACCTGGCATAATGAACAGCAACAGATACTCTGAAAGAAATGTCAATTTGGGAAGACTCCTATAAAAATTAAATAATGTTGTATTAATTCTTTAGTTATTCCTGTTATTATTCTATAGTTAGTTATTATTCCATAGTTATCTCTGAGCTGTTAATTTCTTAAATGTTCAAGAAAATTTGAAATTTTCTTCCAAATTCTATATTCTTTATGTAATAGTTTCACCGTCGATAGCAGTTTTGTACTTTGTCTTGTCTAACTTAGACCACCCAATCTGAATTTTTTTTTTAATTATCTGGATGAAGAGAAGTAGCTTTGCCCACTTTTCCATCAAAACAGATTTTAGGATGATTTCTAAAATATGGTGGCGACAACGTAAATATAGATGATTTCGATCCTGTAATTGCTGCGGCAAAAAAATGCACGTTCCCCTAAGGCAACCAGTGGTATCAAAACACATTGCCTGAATTTTACCAACTGCCTCCCATTCTTCAACTGCTGTAAGTACAGCTTTTGCCTGAGAGTTATTCTCATATTATTTTCAAGTTGAGGAACTCCTATTAACTGTTCTTCATCGCCACAGCTAATTAAAATCATTTTTCTCTCTACAATTTCTTTATTAAAAATATGAGGAAGCATTTTCCCATCCCAGTGAACAACAGCACTCTCTGAATCAGAATTTTAAAATCTGCTTTTGATGAGATCAATACTTGGTTTTCGAAATTCTTGTCTTCGGAGTCTTATTGCACGTCAAGGGTCCTGCACTGGAAAGATACTATGTTTTAGTGTTAAACCACTTGAAATGAAAATCATAATGATAATATGGGAGCTAGGGGAGGCATAGCCCCTCCTTGCCAATACGTATGGGCACCCATGTCCATTCTAAAAGTAAATAATAACAGGTAACAAAAATAGCACTTTAATAAAGTGAATTTGAGACGTTTGACTTGGGTGTGCTTCAACTGAAATACAAATCAAGTTCTCACACAAAAAATTTCTTTTGAAGTGCAGAAATGCAAGCTAAATAAATAAAAATATTTCATGAATTGTAGTTTAAGTTATGAAAATTCCTGATTTATTTTTTGTTTATTGATGCAAATAATACAAGAATCGATCAAAAGTATTTAAAATTCTTAATTTATCTTTTTTCACTAATTTTACAAAAATGTAGATTTTGGTGCTACAACTCACAAACTGACCAAAAAACACTGAATGCCATTAAATATTGGTTTTGTTGAGAGTAAAAGTTCGAAACAACAACATTTTTTATGAAATAAAACATGAACCAGGTTTGTAGAGCAAATAGTTTATACTAAATGAAGGAAAAACTTCATATTTTTGGCAAAAATCGTAATTTTTCGAGAATTCAACCTCAATGCGGCACGGGTTAATATTATGCAATTGAGCTAAAACTTTACCGATCTCATTTTCTAGTCAATTGGCAATTTTTAGGGGGGTGCCCCAAAAAATAACATTTAAAAAAATTTTCCGCATATAGCTTGTGACCACCCTAATGTACAGTTTGGTTATAATTAAACTTGCCTTGCGAACAGCATTTTGCAGCTGAAATTGTTGGCCACTTTATTATGGGAGTACCTAGTAGGTGGACCAACATCGCCCCCCATGAAGGGACGGACAAATGACAACCACGCCCAGTCGGGGATCGAACCCCGGCCGCCGGAAGTTGAACCCAAAACCGTAGTACGGTGTTTACCCACCATACAGTCTGGTTGGCTCATACTCAAGGCTAGTTTTCATAATACTCTAGTCTTCATTCTAGTCTTGAAAGATCTCATTTTAGCTCCAATTTATACATATATGTCTGTGTCTGTACGCATACACCCATTTTCATTATGCTCTTTTTCAAAAATATTCTCGCTCTGCGGTGCGCCGCCGCCGTGGATTTCCGTGCAGCGCAGACCTCTACTTGTAGCAAACAGTTCAATAAATGATTTTTAATTGACTTACTGATATTACTTTCACAGCCATGAAAGTTTTCAGTCTTTTTCAACATCATTCATGCATTTGAGATTTATTATTTAAATTAGTTTAATGAATTAAGTTATACTGAGTACAGTGATATAATGAATATTAGTTAATTTAATAATGAATACATATAATAAAAGAATTACAGGTAATGTGTTAAATGCATAATAATTTATTTGTTCTGTATGATGTGCAACAAAGTTCAGTCTTTTTAGCTGATTCATGCTGTCATGCCTGCTTTCAGGACACACCCCATACATTAAAATAAACCTATAGAAATCTAACAACAATAATAAAATCTCTAATATACTTAAACGCTCCCAATATTTCTCAATAGCTGTAATTGTGTTGTCACTTGACAATTCTAATACACTTCTTGTACTTTTAGCAGAGTGCAGTGTTGCAGAGTGATAAGCAATAGAAGACAAAAAAGTTCAAAAGCAATTTCATTTATTTACTTGTTTCCAGAATGTTACATTGCTTAAAGTAACTCAGCACAAAATATCAAAATTAAAAACAGCAGGGCAGTTAAAAAAAAAATTTTCTCATTACTGGACTATTAAAAACATTGTGTAAACATTAAAAATTAGCTTAGTAACAACTTTTTAAGTCACCGGTTTCACATTACACGTTAAGTAACTCCTCTTACGGCACAAGCAAAAACAAGCTAACCCAGCTCTGCAGCAGCGTAAGACATCGCCGAAGCAGCTGTATTTATACGGGAATTGCCAGAAGCGCGGAGCAGAGAAGCTTGCGTACAGGTCCGCGATTCGCCGAAACGCGACGAGAGGATACAGCGATCGGCTGAGGAGCGCCGCCTAGCGGCGAAAGGTAGAAACTTCATTTCGGACGAAAATCTCGGCCGAGAAGGTTGTGTTTTGAACACACGCAACGATTGTGTAATTGTTAAGATCGATTGTGTAATAGCTTAAACGTGGACAAAAGTTATTTAAATATTAATGGGACTTCTGTTATGTAGTTACGTTTTTAAGAAAGAAAAAAAAGGTAAGCAAATATTTCAGGAGGTCTTTATAAGGGGCAGGAATTTATTTAACTTTGAGTTTTGTCCTAACAAATTGCTTTATATTCTTTTAAAACTAGGTTTTTCTTATCAAGCATTTTTTGTGCGGACAATAAGCGTAGCACGAGAAAAAGAAATTTGGGGAGGGGGGACATAATATATTTAAGAGTTAAATTAGCAAATTTTTTCAAGGTTTGAAAGAAAATTTTAAATGAATAGTTTTCAAAACAAATTTCTCCTTCTTAAAACCAAGAAAGAAGTAATTTTTTTTCTCTTTCGTATTTTGAATGCCCTAAAAAAGTTATCCACTGTTCACAAAATGGACACTAAATTAATGCTCTAACTTAAAAAAATAATTAATTAAATGAACTCTTCTGTTTTAAGTTATGAATTTGCAGTTTTTGTTTTGAATATGCTAATCAGCCCAGACGCCTTCAATATGATACTGAATAACCCATTTGACACTGCGAAAAGACTAAATCAATGATCTTAAAATTAGACAAAATGCGCAATTTAATAAAAAGTGCTTGAATAGGATTTTGTTTTTTAAGGACGTGCTAGTTTTGGCTGTAGAGTTTATAGAAAGTACTTATTTTGTTTCCATGTGTTAAAAAACTCATTTAAATTTATTTGAAAGCGCTTTGGAGCGTGTGGACCAATGGATTGTCTGGCTCATAAGGGCATGCATTATATGTGAGTGTATGATGTATCAAGGGAGAAGGGAATCCTAAAGACCTCTGCATTTTTGGGACAGTGGCACAAGTTTTTTTTTTTTTTTTTTTTTTTTTTCTCAGGGGATGGGGGTCAGTTATCATCTCAATAATAAGTAGGTAAATTAAATAAAATGTTTATAATAGTAATTAGATTATACATATGATATAATCATCCTTTTAATTACAATTTTTAGTTATATAAATTTACAAATGTATCATAAATGCTAGTATTACCTAAAGGTTCCATAGTGCCATATTTTAATGGGGGGGAACCCCCCCCAAAAAAAAAGGATATTCTGGCTAGGCTAGAAATGCTTGAGAAAGCAAACAAGAAATAAACTTAACATCCCTTATACCTAGTTTTGTTTCCTAACAGTTTTTAAGTATTATATTCTATATTACAAAGTGGCTTTTTTCCTCATCTTATGTATTTAAAATTACTTAAACTATATGTTTAGTATTTATGTATTTGTTTCCTCTTAAGACAATTACTAAAATAAACTTTAATGTAGTATTAAAATACATTTTTAAAATTTCATGTATTTTACTAATGGAATATTTAAGTGTACTTTAGTAAAAAGATAGTTTATGTAATTTTAAGTACGTAATTTGAGGAAAAAGGTATTTTTGTGTTACAGAAAATTATTATAACTGAAAAGAAATTTAAAAAATAATTATAGGAGCACTGATTTCAGTACATCTGAATATCATAAAATATCTTCTATTGTAAGTTCAGAGTATTTCTTCACACACTGATATTAATTTGAGAAGAAAACATTTTTGTCATTCTATAATAAAGTCATAATTCTTTGAAACTATTTTGAATAAAAATTGTGATGTTTTGAAACATTTTATTTTGCTGCATAATTCCTCAAAGAAAGAAAGGGAAAAATAAAAAAAGAACTTAGTGCATAAAAATAGGATGTAGTTAATTTGGAGTAATTTTCAAATTGGAAAGTTGAAAGCTATGCTTATATTTATAACATTGGCATTTTATTTTGTACATTTGTTTATGTAACCCTGTTGACAAAAAATTATTAATATATATATATATATATATATATATGCTTAATGAGAAAATTGAGATTAAAAAATGAATGCTTTTAGCTAATTATTGCTTTTTAGCATGTAACATTAAAAAAATTATTGTATGAAGAGTTGTACACAAAACGTTTACTTTTAAAAAATTTTATTTAATATTTTTTTAAGATCCAATCAGGGGCGTAGCCAGAGAGGGGGCTGCTGCCCCCCTCCCCTGAAATGGAACCCTTTACTTAGCTTACAATTGAACTTCTGGTTTACAGTTTGATACCCAGTCCCCTCCCCCCTGAAATCCTGTACACTACTGGATCCAATTAATTTTATAAATTCTTCATAAGCATTAGTGATAAATGCTCAAAATTTGAAAGTCAAATGTCAGTGAATATTATATTTGCAAATGGCTTTTAGATTCAGGACTTTATTAAATACAGCATCACCATAATTTTTTTTTAAATATGGCCCTTTCTAAGATATGTTTAACATAAAAAAATAACAGCATTTCATTAGAATTTTTTTTTGTAATTGGTAGTATAACGCTAATGGCAATACTTTAATATACAGCCCATTAATCAAATTGAAACACCAGTATAACGCTGACTTGAAATTGTTCATTTTTAAAAACAAATTCATAATCAGCTTTACTAATAACAATATTTTCTTTTTACCTTTCTGGGGGGGGGGGGAGGATGGAGAAATACCAGGGTTTACCATTTCTTCCGGAAGAAACTGAAAAGAAAAGGAAGAAACCAACAGAAAATAAAACAAATTCTCATTTAAAATATATTAACTATACAAAGCAATTAAAGTGTATTTAATATGATTATATGAAATTTAAAATGATAAAAGTTAATACTAAAAAAAATTCTTTTTCAAAAAATAAGTTAAAAAAATTCAGATTCAACAAGTATTTACAAGAGAAAGAGAGAGATGGAGGTTTTATAATATTAGGGGTAGGTGTGTGCTTGTGTGTGTGTGTGTATGGGGGTGGCGGGCATTGTTCATTTTATTTTTAGAAAAAATATCTTCCAAATTTTTAGTTTTCATATAAAAATGCATTATTTTAAAGATTCTCTTGTCCAACACATTAAAATTTGTAATTATTTATTTTAACATTCATACCTCACTGCCGGTTTAAACATTTTGTTTTGTTATGCTATGTTCCAATGCCATAAGTAAAATGAGGATTTCAATAAAATTGTTTAATACAGAAATCTTTAAGTTTCATTCTATAATAGGTAAACGATCCACCAATACTATTTAATACTGCCATAAAAGTTTAATTAACAAAAATATGCTGATAAATTAAAAATGAATAACTTTTAATTGGTTTTGTGCTTTTTGGATTTTTTTTTTCCCCAGTACATAAAAACTTTTGTCAAATGAGTAATCTTGGCTAAAAAACATGTAATAATTAATTTGTATATATAATTAAATGCTTGTATGTCTAATTACATTTTCTTGGGGTTTTCTATAAGAATTTCTTGAGCATTTATTGTATTTTCCAAAATTAGAATTTAAATGTTGAATTCTTATAGAAAAACAGTTTCTTCCACTTGGAAGAAACCTATTTCTTCTAGCCGGTTTTTTCTGCGGTTTTTTCCACTTTAGGAGGAACTTGCCAACCCTGGAGACTACATTATATATGTGCTGAAAAGTGGATAAATATAGAATTTTTCGGTTTCTTTTTAAACACAAAACTTTGCAAAACTGATACAAAAATAGTTTTCTTTCTTTTTTTTTTTTTTTTTTTTTTTTTCTTGTCAAGTGTTTTTTTGTGATGCAAAAGTCTACAAAATTGATACAAAAGTAGTTTTTTTTTTTTTTTTTGTGTGTGATACAAAATTCTGCAAAGTTGATAAAAAGTGAATTTTTTTCTGATACGAAAGCCTACAAAAGTCAGTTTTTTCTTATATGAAAAGTGATACCAAAGGCCTAAACCTATGTAGCACCACAGTGATGCAGATTTCCTTTTATTGAATGAAGGGAGTTTGTAATAATATTTTATAGTTAGTAACTCAAGTTGTGTTCAAACATGGGGGCTATTGTTTCTGCCCAGAAATTTATTGAATTTCAAAAACAAAGGATTGTATTTAAGTCTAATTCAGTTGGATTATATAATCAAGGACGGAAGTTTTCTGCAGACCTCCACTTTTCTATACGGCTCGTAATTTGCTAAAATTCTGAACTTTTGAAAAATTACCCTAAACTTGCTACTACTTTCCTACTATTTGAGATCTTCGAGAGAATTTCTTTCTTTTTAAAAAGGACCATTTTTAAAATATCAGACCATTATACGACAATATTTTAAAAGTTCGGAATTTTAGCAAATCCAGGATCCGTACAAACCCTGTTTCTAGTTATTTTGAAAATTGACAGATTTCTGATTTTTTCTTTATTTCCCAGTGAATTTACACTTTTTGTTTACTTTGAACATCATTCATTATCGTCAATTTCATCAATGATTCCATCTGTAATTTTATTTACATACTCATGAATAATTATTTTTCTTATCTTACAAGGGAAGGCTCAGATGTTGGGGTCACCAATTTTAATGAAATATTGATGGGTTATAGAGGACCCATAGTAAAGTAAAATGCCAAAAAATTAGCCGCCAACTCTCATTTATTTTTGAGAAAATCCCATTTAAACATTTGATGCATTGTTGTATACTAATTATTTGGCAAACCGTTTGCATTCTTGGTGGCGCTGTGGATCTGCTTGACGATGGAGATCGAGCGTTTCCAGGTTTGATTCCAACTCATTGTGTTCTGCTTTCTAATTCTTTTTCTCCCTTAAAAATTCATAAAACAGGTTAGAATAATTAGGCTAGAAATATATTGTGACTTATTTTGTAAAACTATAGTTATAAAGTTGTTTGTTGTGTATATATTTGATAATTTACTAATACTTTTAGCTACTTTACTAATACATTCAGCTAAAACGTGTTTCACACATGTAATTGCAATTAGAGATTCAGTATTCGATGTAAACCATAAGTGAAAAATTTTTTATATGTTTAACACATTTATAATTTGATGTAGAATGCAAAATGAATTTAATTTTAAATTTATCGAACTTCACGAGTAGTAGATAATGAAAATAATAATATATCAGGAGCTTTTGGCCCCTGAGTGGAGAAAACTATTGAGAATTTAATGAAAGGATATTACGATGTTATGTAACATGTTCAAAGTCTGGGAAACTTTCAACATGTCACCACAATGCTTCATTCCTTGACCGAAATTTTGAAACCATATGGAACAAGAAGTGTTTGCTCTTAGTTAGAAAGGTCGAATAAATTCAGACATTTATGACAAAATATTTTTATGATGATGAAAGTAATTCACCTTGTCCCCTAAATGTATACTTCGCTTTGTTAACCCTGTCGTGTAATTTCACTGACAAAAAAATTAATAATTTTAAAAATTAAAATTTATCAAATTTTCCATACTTTTATGCAAAATAAATGGGAAATAGGAACCTTCAGAAGATGCAATACAAATTCATTAAGTCATGTATTTTCTGCTGTCACCACCATTCTTTTCTGACATCTTAAAACATGCATGGTTTACTACAAATTTTTTTGACGAAAGACAGCTATTTCTATGTGTAAAAAAATTTTCCCCCCACAAACAAATGAAAAGACCATGCGAATGCAAAAATATCTCTTTCATATGTTGCAGAAAATGTCCAAACAATTTGTCTCTCATTTTTATAGGATAAATATCCCCCTTCCTGAAGTACTCATCTGATACGCACCTCAAGTTCGCACTGTGTTTTTCAAAACTTGATTGATAAGTAGTGTTTCTCATTTCCGTCACTTTCATTTGTGGTTATTCAATTCTATGTCATTGAATTAGTGTTTATTCAATAAATTACGTCAATTTCCTAATCATTTAAAACTGTTATGAATTTTTAAGGGCGGGGGGGAAAAAAAAGAACTAAGCAGAGCACAACTGAAAAAAAAATTGACAGTTAATGATTTACTGAACACATAAGCAAAATATTTTTTCTTTATTTAAGCTTCCAAATTGAAGTTTTATCACATATTATATTTTTACACTATTTAAATTCTATGTTTTAGGTCTTTTTCTCCTGTAGAGGAAGCTATATATGAAAACATAGAAGTCAGTAAAAACCCAGATGAAGCAATATATGCAAATTTAGAAATGTTAAAAATTAAGTGCTCAGTTGTAAACTCTTCAACCCAAACCAGTTCTTTGCAAAAGCTGTCAGATGCTTCAGATATAAAATCAAAACAACTATCTAAACAAAGTTTCGCATTTGTAGAAACAGAAATTTTCAGTGATGTTATTGGTATGTCATTTCAAATTATTATATGTGTATTTAATTGTTCATGCTGAATTTGTATACATTCAATGTTTTATTATAATAGTTTTCATGCCTTTGCCTACTCTTTCACTTTGATTAAATTTCTCATTTATGAGTACACTTTCTTTTCATTAACATTTCACCAATGTTGGGCATTGCAGGGCGTTCCTATCACCATCGCAGAATTTCAGGAATTTTTTTAATTGTGTTGCCTTACCCAAGGAAAGAACAATTCTGAAATATTTTTGATTTACCTCTTTTAGTTTTAGAGTTATGGGGGGTCAAAGTACCCCAGACGAGTGACGTAGAAATAATTTAGGGCCATTTTTGCCACATTATTGTCTCGACTACGACTGCCTCAGAGGTGCTTCAGACAATTTTTTCATTTTATCCTATAATATACCTTGTATATTAACATCTCAAATTGAAAATTCATTCGAAAATTGTCAGAGCCAAAAATAAGGGCCCCCTCCCAAAATACCCTCAATTTCATAGAAAATACAGCTTTAAGAATGCTTTAAATCTTGGGTCTGACGTGATACAGAAAAACTTTTTGCACAGAGCAGTTATATATCTTCCTATAAAGTTAATTAAATGTTAAAAAAATATTAGGGCCCCTCGATACGGGGCCCCAAACATGGTCCTTAATGCTAATTTACACAATTTCGAAGCATTGCTACAGCTGAAGCCCACTTCCCACAGGATAACTATTGACATGGAGATGTAGTATCAATTACATAGTTTAGATAGTTAGGTAGATTAGATAGTTAGGTAGTTTGATATTATGAAAAAACTTTTTTTGAAGGTACAACTGTTTCCAAGAAAAATTTCAAAAAGTACCTTCCTATTTGGAACATTCCACTGGCATGCATGGGGGCATTTCGGCATTACTTTTAGAAGTTTAATTGACTTTAGCAGTATTGAAAATTAACCTATTCTTCATATGTCACAAACATATCCTCCATATATCACAAATAGTTCTTTTACAGGGGCACTCATAAGAATTACATTATGCTGTATGGGGATCTCTGTAACTACTGAACCCATTCGAAAAAATTTTTCACTGATAGAAAGCTACACTACTACTGAGTAATATAGGCTACCTTTCAGCATGCAGCATAACTAGTTCTTTTACAGGAACATTCAACTGACGCTATATGGACATCCAGCGCCGGCGCAAGGTTATCCGGCGCCAGCCTGCAAAAAAAGCTTAAATCGCGCCCCCCCCCCTCCAATTTTTTTTTTTTTTTTTACAGGAGAAATAAGTTTTGAAGAAAGCATTTGTTGAAAAAAAAGATAAATTTATTTATCGGGAAAAATTAATTTTTCTGCCTTTCATATTTGCAAAATTTTCTATAATTTCTTTTGTATCTATCTCTTGACAGATTTCATTTTCAATTGCAATCAAAGCTAGATTTATGAGTCTTTCCTGAGATATACTTGACCGTAAATACGTCTTGATCAATTTTAATTTTGAGAATGATCTTTCGCTACTAGCAACACTAACAGAAATGCTGAGTAGTATTCTCAATATTATATTCAAGTTCGGGAAGCACAATTTATTTGGCACAATTAAGTTCAGAATATCGAATGGGTCATTCATACCGGCTGTAAAAATGTCTTTGGAAACTACTATTTCGTCAAAAATTTCTTCTGCGTTAATATCTTTACTATCACGATATTGTAACAATTTTTCTAAATTACTGCATTTTATTTTCAAATCTGCATTATAGATTTCCGATAAATTACACGAGAAACTAAAATTATCGCAGTGATTTTTCATTGCTTCAAATCTTTCATTTAATGATACCCAAGCTATATCCAAAATTCTAAAAAAGACATTTGTTCTAAATTTCTCTTCTGGAGATTGAGGGGATTCGTCAGCAAGTTCGTAATCGAAGTGACATTTCTTTTTCCTTCGTCGGATTTCTTCAACAGTTTTAAAATGGGGCTCGCCATCCACTTCTTCACTAAGTTCTTTGGCTTTCTCAAGAATATTTTTGTTATTGACGTCACTTCTATGTTCTTGAATGAATCATTTTAAGTTACTTATTGCCTGTAAGGTTATTTTGCACAGTCGCCTGTGTGCACACTAGAATCAGTGGCGGATCCAGAATTTTTTTTTTTTTTTTTTTTTTTGTAGGGGCTAAATTTTTAAAAAAGCTTATTTCACCTAATTAAAATATACTATAAATCAAAATTTTAGCCTAAACCAATTTACATGCTTTAAGTAATAAAATAGGATCATTTTAGATGTTTAAAGGGTATAATAAAGCAGAATGTTACCCTTTAGCAATCTTTTTTTGGGGGGGCTGGATCCCCCTAGCCCCTCCCCTGGATCCGCTACTGACTAGAATGTCATGATATCCAAACTCTTTTCTTGCAATTGTTTGCTGACAGGATTAATTCTGTTAAGCAAATCGTGCCAAAGCATCAAGGAACAAATAAATTTATAATCCTTGATTTTGGCGCACAGACTTGCGTGCTTCGTGTTGCACTTCTTTTGAAAAGCATTCACCTTGATATTTCAAAAAGAGCGTGATAGCTTTCTCCTAGTTGATATCTTAAAGGTCGAATGGCTTCAATTTTATTTTCCCATCGAGTGTTTAAGAGGGTTTCAATGTTAAACAGGAAATGTTTTTCAAAAGAACTGCCCATCGTTTAGGAGAAGAAGCAAATAAATTATATAATTCTTGAATTGTCGAAAAAAAACTAACAGTATCTGCAGTCATCTTTGCTGCATCGTTAATCATTAAATTTAAGCTATGAACGGCGCAGGGAACATAAAAAAGCACGAGGATTTATTTTTAGGATATTATTTTGAAGACCATTTTTCTTCCCTTTCATATTTTGCCCCGTTATCATATCCCTGGCCTCTCATATAATCTAGAGGAATGTTCCACATTTTCAACATTTCCATTACTGTCTCACATAGGCCGCTATCTGTAGAATCATCAACTTTAATAAAGCCTAAAGAATGCTCCTTGATTTCAGCCCCTCCATCGCTGCAGACGACAAAACATATGACGACACTAATCTGTTCAGTTTTGCTAACATCAGGTATATAGACCAAAATTATAGAATAATACTTGGCTTTTCGAAGAGATAGTAAGATTTTCTCTCTTATACTACTGCCAATAATTTGCAACATTTCATTTTGACTAGATTTGCTTAGAGAATGAACTTTACTGTTGCTACCTTTAGGTCGTAATGCTCTTTCTATGTGAAATTCCATAACTAGGTCGAACTTTGCAAACAATTCCACTAATTTTAAGAAGTTTCTGTTGTCTTTTTGGTACAGCCCTCGAAAGGCAAAATTCTGGCTGCCAAGAAATTTTGTGATCTCTATCAGTCTTCTTAATACATTTGACCAATGCTTTTTTTCATTTTCATAGATCTCTTCTATTTCGGAATCAATTGTTATTTTATTTTTCAAATTTTTCTCCTCAAAATCTTTCCATTTTAAGAAATGCAGCGGGGGGGGGGGGGGGGACACGTACCCTACTATGGCCGCCCCTGCGTTTACATATTGTAATATATGTTTCTAAAAGTTTTTACTTCCCTTTTACATATAGTAATATACAAAACCATACCCAGGGGGTGGGTCCTATGGATCCAGACCCTGCCCCTCCCCGAAATTATCACATTATATATTTATCCTATATGTGTGTGGGGGGGGGGGGGGGGAGAGATAGAGAGTATTTATATATAAAATGATGATATTCAAACAGACCTCCCCCCCCCCTCTCCCCGACTCCCTAAAATATGTCGGACCTCCTCCAAAATTATTTTCTGGGTACGGTCCTGGTAATATATGTTCCTGACCCTCCCCCCCCTCTTGGCTACGGCCTTGCAACACATTTTATCAGACAAATAAAAAATTATATATACACTGCAATCCTTATTAATATAAAACATCTCTTCCTAAAATCTGTCCATTTTTTAAAAAGTTTTTGCTTTGGGGACAATTTGGCGCCCGCCTGCAAAGAAGGCCTTGCACGTCCGCTTCCGCCGGGCCTGTGGACATCTCTGCTATATGGACATCTCTGTTACAGAATGACGCTATATGGACTCTCTGTAACTACTGAACTGATTCTAAAGATCTTTTCACTGAAAGCTACACTATTCCTGAGTAACATAGGCTAAAATTCATACATGCAGCATGAATTCATGCTTCATGCATGAAATCATGTTTCATGCGTGGAACACTCAAAATAATTCATAAGCATTGTCGTAACTGTCTCCATTCGCCAATAAAATTTATTCAAATTTTATTAAACTCTATTCAAATTTTTGAACAGTGATTCTAAAGACCTTTTCACTGAAAGCTACACTATTCTTGAGTAACATAGGCTAAATTCATGCAGGTAGCATAATTTACAGGAACACTCAAAATAATTCGTAAACATTGTAGTAACTGTCTCCATTCTCCACTCAAATTTATTCAAATTTTTGAAAGGTGCAATTATATATCTTTATATAAAGTGAATCCAATGTTAAATTTTTTTTAAAGCTACAAGGGCCCCTCTGTACGGGGGCCCAAACATGGTCCTTAGTGCTAATTTATGCAATTTTGAAGCACAGATACAGATGGCTCTGACTTCGCACATGAGAACTATTGGCATGGAGATGTAGTTTCAACGTAGTAGTTTCATATTATGAAAAGATATATTTTTGGATTACTGTGTTAAATTTTTCTTGAAAACGGTATGCTTTCCAAAAATATATCTTTTCATAATATGAAACTGCTATATCGAAACTACATCGCCATGTGAATAGTTCTCCTGTGCGAAGTCAGAGCCAGCTGTGCCAATGCTTCGAAATTGCATAAATTAGGATTAAGGACCATGTTTGGGGCGCCCATACCGGGGGGCTCTGGGGCTTTCAAAAATTTTTAACATTGGATTCATTTTATATGAAGTTATATAACTGCACTGTTCAAAAATTTGAATGGAGTTTAATAAAATTTGAATAAATTTGAGTGGCAGAATGGAGACAGTTACTACAATGTTTACGAATTATTTTGAGTGTTCCTGTAAATTATGCTGCATGCATGAATTTTAGCCTATGTTACTCAGGAATAGTGTAGCTTTCAGTGAAAAGATCTTTAGAATCGGTTCAGTAGTTACAGAGATGTCCATATAGCGTCATGTGCTAGAATTCTTTTGAGTGTCCCTGTAAAAGAACTAGTTATGCTGCATGCTGAAAGGTAGTCTATAATACTCAGGAATAGTGTAGCTTTCTATCAGTGAAAAAATTTTTCGAATCGGTTCAGTAGTTACAGAGATCCCCATACAGCGTAATGTAATTCTTATGAGTGCCCCTGTAAAAGAACTATTTGTGATATATGGAGGATGTGTTTGAGATACATGAAGAATAAGTTAATTTTCAATATTGCCACTGTCGATTAAACTTCTAAAAGTAATGCCGAAATGCCCCCATGCGTGCCAGTGGAATGTCCCAAATAGGGAGGTACTTTTTGGGATTTTTCTTGGAAACAGTTGTACCTTCAAAAAATGTTTTTTCATAATATGAAACTACTATGTTGATACTACATCTCCATGTCAATAGTTATCCTGTGGGAAGTCGGCTTCAGCTGTAGCAATGCTTCGAAATTGTGTAAATTAGCATTAAGGACCATGTTTGGGGCCCCGTATCGAGGGGCCCTCAAAAATTTTTAACATTGGATTCACTTTATAGGAAGATATATAACTGCACTGTGCAAAAAGTTTTTCTGTATCGCGTCGGACCCAAGATTTAAAGCATTCTTAAAGCTGTATTTTTTTATGAAATTGGGGGTATTTTGAGGGGCCTCTTGACAATTTTCAATTGAATTTTCAATTTGAGATGTAATTTACAAGGTATATTATAGATAAAATGAAAAAATTCTCTGAAGCACCTCTGAGGCAGTCGCAGTCGAGACAATAATGTGGCAAAAATGGCCCTAAATTATTTCTACGTCACTCGTCTGGGGTACTTTGACCCCCCATAACTCCAAAACTAAAGGAGGTAAATCAAAAATATTTCAGATTTGTTCTTTCCTTAGGTAAGGCAACACAAGAAAAAAAAAATTCATAAAATTCTGAGATGGTGATGGGAACTTTTTTCTATTGACCTGCCTACTGAATACTAGAAATACAAAATAGAAATTTGTATGTCTAGTATTTTGTATTGTCCTAGCTTCAAAGAAATAGTAAATCTTATATATATACAATTTCATGAAACACCTAGACTTTTGCATGAAGTTTGTATCTATGCATGAAATATAAGCAGCCTTTTGCCGGGCTTAATTTAGGGTTGTAAATGTTCAGCACTTTGCTTATTGTCATTAATATTTTTTACTTATTTGTCAGTATTACCATATTTTCCTGCCTTGAACCTGAATATCATAAAGCTGTAAGTTTCACCCACGAACCATCTGATCTAATTAACCTAACTTTTATTAGGGACAACAATACATTTTGATTATTATCGAATGAATACAAACAAGGAGCATTCTGATTTTTATCACTCAAAATCTTTGAAAGAGAAGTTTGTTTGTTTGTTCGCTATACGCATCCAGACATTTCGACGGATCTGGACCAAATTTGGCACGCTGACTAAATAGCACAAGAGAAAGCTGATGCCGTAAAAACGAAATTAATCGGATTAATAGTTTTTGAGTTATTTTATGTTTTGTAAGGTTTTGGGCCATTTTTCTCGCGTTTTACATTATCGTGAGCTAAATTTCTGTCTGAAAACTATATTTTTTATATCATCAGAAACTACAGAGTTTTCTTTTTCAAATACAATTTGTTACAAAGTTGTACATACATTTGCCGATTTTTGGGAATTTTTTAAAGGAAATCCTGTTTCGAAGAAAATGTACTGATTTAAAAAATATGCTATTTTTAAACTGTCGCATCGAAAAACCTAATGGGCAAAAATTTTCCATCTTTTTACCGCTGGTTAAACATTTATTTCTCCCTCTTTTAAATTTTGAACCGTGCAGAAATGTTTATTAGATTTTTTTATATGATTTTTTTTCTGGAAAGATTCCAGGTTAAAATTTTCTGCACACTCTCCCCGGCGAGAGAATTGCAGGGGGAATAATGCAAGGTGTTAGCTGAAAGCTCATTGGCAGAAGCGTTACCAAGGCAACTTGTCATCAGACTGGTGAGATGGGCTCTCCGGTGTCAACAAGAAGTTCATAGCACGCAGTTTGAGCCCGTTCGCGTGTCACCTGCAGAAAATAAAAGCTATTGTTCTAAGGATGGTGATTTTAAGGAGTTTTGCAGATTGCCCAAGGTTGTTAAGTGGTTATGGGACATTTGCAAACACTCTTAAATTCGGTACTGACAAAATAGGACAAGAGAAAGCTGGAATTTTCTTCTGGCGTCAGGCAGGGTGAAAGCAGTGGTGTAGTCGAGGGGGGGGATGTCGTCCCCCCCCCCACTTTTTCATTTTGACTTATGCATCCCCTCACTTTTTTTTTTCAGGGAGAAAGCTGATTTTGCATGCTTTTAAAAAAACTGTAACTTAATAATAGAAGTATATTTCAATTTTAACCTTTAAATAAAAAAAGAATGATTTAATGAAACAGTAATCAACCATGTAAATGCGAATAAATTTGTTTTAAATTATAACTAAATCCTGCCAAGAAATTGCATGCTTTAAAATTACAACATATAATTTGAGAGAAAAGTCAGATTGATTTTCAGACTATTTATTTCTAAAAACTTGAGCTCGAGCAAGTTATTACAGCAAGTTTTAAATTAGATTTCAAAGTTTCAATGCTCCACGTATTATCCTCCCGCCCCCTAAATAAATAATATATATATATACTGTTTCAGAAAAATATGCATATTTTTTTATATGATTTTTTTTCTGAAAAGATCACAGGTTAAAATTCTCTCTGGACTGCAAATTCCACAAATTAATGTAGCTATCATTTCCCCCACTGGTTTTCAAGGTCGCTACGGCGGGCTTGGTAAAAGAGAGAGGGGGGAGAGGTGGAGATTGAAAGAGAGAGATGAGACTGCGACCGTGCTAATATAATCCACCAACACACACACACCTTCGCGCCGACACTACGCGAAATTCAGGCAGACTGGTAATCATATTGATGACTGGAAACTGTTTTTTTTTTTTTTCGTTGGTGCGTATGTATTAGTGATAAAAGACTACATATTAGAACTCAGATAGGTAAAATAGGAGAAGCCTAGCCACGTCAAATTCTCGGTAACCTCTGTAAGCTATTTGGTGCCGTGTTCTTTTTTGTTGTTGTTGTTGTTGCAGCGGGAAGTACCATGTCCTTTTTTTATCATTGTAGCGGTAGGATTCACATTCAAGCCTAGCCACGTCTAATTCTCAGTAACCTCTCAGGTGCCTACTTTTTTTTCCGTTGCAGCGGGAAGTCCCGTGTCCCTTTTTTTTTTCATCATTGAAGCATGAGGATTCACATTCCTTCCCTTTACAATCTATATATAAGGTCAATGGGCATTTCCCTTCCATTGCACGGGCAACGCCGGGCCATGCTGTTAGTATATCTATATATATAAAAGAGAAGAGTTTGTTTGTTTCTTTGTTTGCTATACACATCCAGACATTTCGATGAATCTGGACCAAATTTGGCACACTGTCTAAATAGGAAGAGAAAGCTAATGCCGTAAAAATGAAATTAATTGGATTAATAGTTTTGAGTTATTTTATGTTTTGTAAGGTTTTTGGCCATTTTTCTCGCATTTTACGTTATCGCGAGCTAAATTTCTGTCCAAATACTATATTTTTTATATCATCAGAAACTACAGAGTTTTCTTTTTCAAATACAATTTGTTACAAAACCGTACTTACATTTGCCGATTTTGGGGAATTTTTTACAGGAAATCCTGTTTCGAAGAAAATGTACTGCTTTTAAAAATATGCTATTTTTAAACTGTCGCATCAAAAAATCTAATGGGCAAAAATTTTCCATCTTTTTACCGCTGATTGAACATTTATTTCTCCCTCTTTTAAATTTTGAACCGTGCAGAAATGTTTACTGTTTTATGATTTTCTGATATGATTTTTTTTCTGAAAGGATCACATATTAAAATTCTCTCCAGAATGCAAGTTCCGGAACGAAGGTAAATTCCCCCACTCGGTTTTTCATTTTCAAGGTCGTTCTTCTCACAGGCAGAGCGAAAGAGAGACAGAAGGGGGGGTTGAAGAGAGGTGGAGGGAGAAAGACAGATGGGTCAGCAACCGTGCTTATCCAATCCCCCCTCTTCGCGAAATTCAGGCAGATTGGTTATTATATTGATGACTGGAAACTCTTTATTTGTTTTCCGTTGGTACGTTGGTAATTTTGATAAAAGGCTACATATCAGAACTCAGATAGGTAGAAGGGAAGAAGCCTACCTACGTCCAATTTTGGGTAACCTCTGTAAGCTAACAGATGCCATATTTATTGTTTTTCTCGGTTCAGCGGGAAGTCCCATGTCCTTTTTATTATCGTTGCAGCCAGAGGATTCACATTCTTTCCCTTTACAATCTCATATCGACAACTGGGCTGTATTTGTTTGTAGTAGTTGCGTAGGTATTAACCATAAATGACTGTTAGAATACACACAAGTAGAAGAGGAGAAGCCTAGCCATGTCCAATTCCCGATAGTTTCTATGCTATCAGGTGCTTTGTTCTTTTTTCTTTTTTGCAGCGGGAAATCCCATGTCCTTTTTTTTATCATTGCAGCGGAAGGATTCACATTCCAGCTTAGCAACGTCCAATTCCTGGCAACCTCTGTATTCTATCAGGTGCGTGTTTGTTTTTTTTTTTCGTTGCAGCAGGAAGTCCAGTGTTTATCATTGCAGCGGAAGGATTCACATTCCTTCCCTTTACAATCTATATTTAAGGTAAATGGGCATTTCTCTTCCATTGCACGGGCAACGCCGGGCCATGCTGCTAGTATCTATTATTTGCAATTCAACGACATCCCCCCCTCCCTCCACCTCTTTCATTTAGTGGGGAGGGTAAGTTCTGTTCACTTACGCTCTGCTTATTTTTAGATTCAAAAGAGAAATTTGCTCTATGCAAAATGTTGAATGGTTCCGATTGCATGTTCTACACTTTAAGTGCATCCTTTTTACAGTTCACTTTTGAATGGAATCCCAGACAGTTAAAGCACAAGTTAAATTTCTTGACAATTTTAAGTCGTTCATCAGCACCCGAGTCTATAAATTTCTTACACCTGAAAATGCGATGAGATTCAAAACATCCTAGCAAACAATTATTTTTATCATTTTTTACAACCAAAGTTTTATATGTGGGGGGAGGGTCGCATCTATTTTCAGATATTCCAGTGTATACCTATTGACATTTTCCAAAGCCTGGCATCTTTTAGTCAAAAGCTCAGTAAATTTATCTCAAGTAGGGACCTCAGAGCCCAATTCCATTTCAATTAATTTACATATATCGCTATCAACCTTTTGATTAATTATATAAATTAATATGGCTTCTCATGTCAGAACCTTTCTTACTGACCTTCTTGATGCCCACGCGCCCTCCTGAAGGGATTTTGAAGTCAGTGTGGATGGAAGTATAGCAAGAGAAGGGGAGTATACAGAACATGTAAAACCCTCACTTCTTTTAGAGCTGCTGCAAAAGTATTTCCTGGGGGGAAAAAAACAGCAATGACAAGAAAAGTGGTATGGCTGAATGTAAATGGGGTATAAGTTAGAATCCTTTTCTGCTATAGAAAAATATATGAATACAATGAGGCTGTGTTTGCCCCAAGAGTACTGGCAAATGGAGAATTTGAGACAAAGCTGCTGGCTACAATAAAAAGAAAATTTACGGGGGAAAGGAAACACTGGAGGTGAAAGACTCACTCCCTTTCTGAAAATGTTTTCAGATCGTTCTGATGAAACCAGCAGGATCCTGAAATGTATAGGTTTAATTGTTTTTATTGTAAATATAGAACATCAAGGTCTGTTCATACAAGCACATGCATTTTGTATGTCTCTGGAACAAATAAAGATTCACATTCATCAAAAAGTGTCAGTACTTTGGTGTTAATTGGACGAGACTGAATTTTCTAAGGTATAAAAGTTTGTGTCACTTTCTTTTAAAGTCTCAATTTACTTTTCTTATTTTCAAATGCATTTAGTGTTCAGTTATTTATTCTGTAAGGATTTTTCGGGGTAACCCGCTGTTCTGAGATTTAAAATACAGTGAAACCTGTATAAAACGGAATGTGAAGGGACCGACAAAATTTTCCGTCTTAGAGAGGTTTCCATCTTGTAGAGGGGCTCACTTTTAAATTGAAAAAATAAAAATAAATAAATAATAGAGAGAGATAAAATTTTGCTTAACTTTTAAAAACCGGAAAACCCTCATAAGAAAAATAGTTTTTAATCAAATAAATGAAAATTTATTCCAAAGCATAATTTCAAAATAAATAAAAGAAAATAATAATTTTAATTATTTTTTGAAATAATCAAAGATTGTTTTTTGCAGTAACGGTGCACTCACAAACGATTTTCTACAGTGATTCTTGCATTATTGACAATACTTAGTAGTTCTGTGTCGCCTTTAAAGACAGAAAATTCATATAAGTTTCTTATGCAACGCATTGCTTCCGGATAAGAGTTAATTGCAAGATCTTCAGTCTCTGTAACTCGTTCTTCTTCCTCACTGCTGTTATTATCGTTTAAAAGAAGTTTTTCAACCTCACCATACGGTGTTTCTGCGGCTAATTTGTCATCTAATGTCACAAAACCTAAGGCATTCAGTTTAATTTCACCTTCATCTAGCATTGCTTGTAAAGCTTCAATTTCGGAATTGCATGTATTTTCATTGACTCTACATTCCAGAGGAAAATTTGCTTTCACGAAACAGAGCCTTATAGTTTCACTAGTGACTTTTTGCCATGCTTTTCCAAGCCACAATACTGCATCAATAACATTTATAGATTTAATTAACTCTGAAGGACTGGATACACTTTTCATGTTTGCTAATAACGATTGCATCATTAAACTTCTGTAGTTTGTCTTTATGTTGCGAATTATGCCTTGATCCATAAGGCTGGGTAACACTAGTAGTGTTTGCTGGAAACCAGGCCAGTTTTACATTTGAAAGTTCTTCATGTGGATGACAGGTTACATTATCTAGAAATAATAAAACATTCCTTTTCTGCTTTTTCATTCTAGAATTGAAACCAATTAACCACTCTTCCATAATTTTTGCGGTCATCCCAGCTTTTCTGTTCGACCTCCACTCAATTAGATTTTTCAACTCAAGATTTTTTAAACAGCAAGGTTTGGCTGCTTTTCCGATGACCAACGGTTTTTCTTTTTCTCCGGTCATAAATGCACAGAGAAATACAGTTAGGCATTCCTTAGATTTCTTTCCACCTGCACAGCTTTTGTTTTTCAAGCACAAAGTTTTGCTTGGTAAAGCTCAGAAAAATAAGCCTGTTTCATTGCCATTTACAATATTTTTCAAATCGTATTCTTTGATTAATTTTAGCAATTTTTTTTCCCAGTCATTCAGTTTCTAGATCAACATCAGCAGCCTCACCACAAATTTCTTTGAGTTTTATCGCATGTCTTTTCCTAAAA
Organism: Cheiracanthium punctorium; assembly: GCA_038373885.1. NCBI lineage: Eukaryota > Metazoa > Arthropoda > Arachnida > Araneae > Cheiracanthiidae > Cheiracanthium > Cheiracanthium punctorium. The sequence goes on along the minus strand of JAWZYV010012576.1, from coordinate 133,010 downwards.
CTTTCCAGCTATCCATTTGAAGCATGAAAATCTTCTTTCCCAAGTCTTTCCAAAATTTGTTTAGCTTGGGCTTGTACCATAGGTAAAGATATGGGTAAATTTCGGGACCTGGCATCAACAAACCATTGCCAAACCATTTCATTGACTTCTTCATTTCCAGTCTTGCGCATTTTTCTTTTCATTTCTCCATTTCCTTTAAGCCAGGCTTCTTTAATTTCATGTTTTCTTTTCATTATGTCATAAACTTGAGTCATTCCTATATTAAATTTCTTTGTTATTTGCATTACGCTTAAATGCTCTTTTTCCTTGGCATCGATTACTTTCACCTTTGAGTCTAAACTCAAAACATGTTTCTTACGAAAGTCAGCCATTTCCCCATGTTTTTTGTCAAATCATTATAAACATGAGAACACACAACTGCACTTTCGAATGGATGAGAACAGAAATTCTCTAAAACACCCATATTGTATTTCTCCTCCCTATTAGGTGATTCATCTTGGATTCTTCTTTGTTGGCAACTTGCCAATTTTCTACGCTAAAGATAGAACGTTCCGTCTTGACAGGTTTTTTTGTCCTAAAAATAGACGAATATGGAGTTCGTTTCCGCATTAAGCAGTTTCCGTTTCATACAGGTTAACATACATTGAAAAACATTAATCGCCGCTGGGACTAAATTTTTTTTCCAATTAAGACAGGTTTCCATTTCATGCAGGGTCCGTTTTAGACAGGTTTTACTGTAGCTTATTAAAATTCGTATTCTACGCATCAAAAAGTTAAATTCTGCATTTTGTTTCATCAAAATCGGTTAACTAGAATGCGAGATGTAAGTTTTATGTTTCTCCATTGGTTTCTATATCGTTTTCTAGAAATCTCGAGAAATACTGATGCTAGAGCTTTGTTGGCTTCACTTTTGGGAACTTATATTTGCCATCAAATTTGGCGATATTTCACCAAAAAGTCAAAAGCTTGGCGACATTTTGGACATTTGATGCGATTTTTCTAATGGGGTCTATAAAGTTTTTTTCCCTGCAATAGCATTACATAATAGCCTATTATTACTCTTCTATTATGCAATTAAAATCTAGCTTGTTCTATTACATTCCACGGATGGTTCTCTCTGGAAGCTTACACGGTGTTCGTCGTAGACTATAAAATCGGTGGGTTCCCCAGTTTGAGTCAGTTTCTCACCAAGCATTCGTTGAGTGTGTTCACTGTAATACGCTGGGAATTGTGATAGAGAAAGTTATATTTAGCTTGCTTTTTGAAGTTTTGTTTTTGAGTGCTGTGTGTAAATTCTTCATTGCTGAGTCTTGAGGGAATGCTAGCGATTTCACTTGTAAGTTTTCACTGAATTTATGCCTGTGGAAGTGCTTTATTTAGTGTGAGAATACAGCATTTGTGAATGCTTTTGTACTAAGCGGACTGTTATCAGCACATTACCGACTCGTTGTGCTTGTAAATTTTGTACAGCTGATTGTTCTAGAAGCAATAAAGTTTGTGTTCCATCCTGACCAGTGGACTCTTTACTACAACTTTCTACACCTACTGGACAGAACAACAAACCCAGTAAGCAAGCAGATTATTCTTCAACATTTGAAAAGGCTAGAACAAACTGTGGGCCATACTCCACACTAACATTTCGAAATGGCTTCCGTTTTATTTTCAGCAAATATTTTGTTGAATTTTTTTTCTTGTTTGTCAAGTGGAATTTAGCTTATAATACTATTTATTCGCTTTGGTGTAGCCAAATGCTGTTTCTAAAATTATACTGAAATCATGGGTGCGTGACTGAAATGTATGTAACTCATAATTTTGCAAATTTGACCACTTAACGGTAGAGGGTAAAATATCTCTACTTGAGGATGTTAAAAATCACGCTCTGAGGTTATCACCAATATAAAATATGATTAATAAACCATAAAATTTCTCTTGAAATATTTAGTTTTTATTTTAGCTTGATTTATAAGGTACGAAATCATAGCCGCAAATATGACCAATAATTCAAAATATTTTTTGAATAATTATTAACTGTAACATAAACAAAGTTCCCCCCCCCCCCCCTCTGATTTTTTATTTCTGTTTGCATTTAAATACTTTTAAAGGTTTTACCAGTTTTTTTTTTTTTTTTTTTTTTTTTTCTATATGGTCCTACATACATTTCAATATAGAAAACATTGCTTGTATATATTCATTCTGAGAAAACTGTCTAGTTTTATTTTAAATACATAATTTAGTAGTTCTTAAAATTTGTTAAAAAGAAAAAAACAGAAAGAAAATAGGCAAAGTTTAGCTAGGGCTGTTTAGAGCGGTACAAAAATCTTAAAAAACCAGGAAATTAATGAGCTTAGAAACAGTACTATGCAGGCCTGTAGCTACGGGTGGGCCTACAAGGGCCGTGCCTACCCTGCTACTGGGCTATACAAGTGGCTGTGTCATGGTCTCTAACTGAATCAGAACATAAATAAATACTGTTTTGGTTGTTCGAAATCAGGTTTGTCTCGAAATACATTGCGATAACCGTTAATTGTCACGCTGAAGTTAGTTGTTAACTGGTTGCTAGGTTACCGTTATTACATCTCTTCACTGTTGGACATAGTGAAATTCCTTGTTATTGATGGAATGTCGCTGCAAGGGGATAAGGAATATGATGAATTTGATTACTCTTCTTCAGGTTTATTTAGGAAGCTTTTTGAATATACATTTAGAAAGGACAACAAACCAGCTGATATTATAACCAGAATACCAAAGAATGCTACATACAAATCTCCGGAAATGCATAATGAAATTATTTCTATAACGGTGAAAATGGTTCAAGAAGAAATTGCAAGAAGAGTTCAGGGAGCAGATGTTCCATTCTTCACTATCAAAGTGGTGGAAAGATAGGAATGGGAATAAAAATGTGTCTATTGTCATCTGTGCCGCAAAAGGAAGAATTCCATTTGAATATTTAGTTAGCATTGCTATTACAGTTTATCTGGATGCAGATTGCAGTGTGTACATCAATTCTGGGTGAGCTTAATAAACTGGGACTAGATCCAAAGAACATCATCTCTCAATGTTACGATGGTGCTGCCGTCATGGCTAGAGCTTACGATGGCGTGCAGGCTAAACTCAAGGGTCAATTCAAGAAAGAATTTCTTTACATTCATTGCTACAACCATAAATTGCACTTAGTGGTTATAAGTGCTATTTCAGGGGACAAAGATGTGTGCATTTTCTTCGATATCTGCTATGGACTCTATAAATTCACTAGAAAGCATCACGTTGCAAATGTGTATGAGGGGCAAGCACGGAATCGTCTATTGCCTCAACGATGGTCCGGACGTTATCGCTGTACCGTAGCGATTCTACATAATGACTCAGAACTTATCAAGGTTCTTCAGAAGTGTGCTGACTCAAACTCTAGTGCTATTTCAATGGAAGCAACTGAGCTGCTCCCCCAAATTAAAACTCCTCGGTTTGTATTTCTTAGAACTCTTTGGCATTCCCTTCTATCCCTGTTAGATCCAGCCAATAATGCACAGCAGTCTAAAGCTATGGACCTGTTACAAGTGAGAGAAATTGTTGCCAGTGTTCTAGAAGAAATTAAAAAGCATAATGTTAAACATTTTTACACATTATACATATCGGCTATGACAATGGTATCTTCTGGGCACGCTGAAGAGATTCCGGTTCCAAAACATAGATGTGTGGTTCCGATTCATTTCACAGATTTCATTATGACTGAGTCTGTAGGAGGACGACAGTGTTCCTAGGAATCCAAGGAAATGTTGCTACAAGAACTACTAAGAATGCACCATGATGCCTTTGACCGAACAATAGCAGAACTGAATTTACGCTTCAGCCCAGAGAAGACACAATTGTTACAGAGTATAACAGCTCTCACGTCCATGACCAGCAATTCGTTCCACATGCAGCACCCCAGGTGTCTGGAAAATTTATGCTATATCGATTTGAATGGCACAACTGCTGAAATAGCAATGGCACAAACTTTCTTGCAAAAGAAAATATCAGAGTCGAAACTCTCAGCCACATTGCATGAAATGACAGCATTTGTGTTCAATTACAGAGATGCATTTCCTTCTATTTATTGCTTTCTTGCTTCTGCCTTGTCAGTAGTAGGAGCATCTACAGCAACCTGCGAGGCGTCATTTAGCACTCTTTCAGGAATCGTAACTCCATTTGATTCATCCATGCTGCGCGATAGGAAAGCTAACATAATCCTACTTACATTTGAACATAAACTCATGAACAGCATTCCATTGGAGCTTGTTTTAAAGCGGTTCCATGGTGCAAAGGATCGACGTCTACAACTTTATTGAGATGTCGATTGAGTGTATTGAAGAAAAAAGCAATGAAAAATACTACGATAAAATCAATAAACTTTGTTATTACTCGCAGGACCTTTAAAAAAGGTATACGCGTTTCGAAAGCAGCAAAAGAGTGCTTTCTTCATTGTGCCTAAATGTGTACCATCCAACGGACAGCAAAGCATGAAAATGCAAATAAATAAATTAAATTAAATTAAAAATAGAATTTTTTTGTGTTTTTGTGCTTTGTTGTTTGCTAGATAGTGCGTGTTAGGTACTGATGAAGAAAGCCCCCATTTGTTGCTTCCGAAATGCTTATACGTTTTCAAAAGGTCCTGTGAGTAATTACAAAGTTTATTGTTTATTTTCAAGGCACTATTAATTACCCATTTAATCTGTTCCGTGTTGTTTTTTTTTTCTTTTTAATATTTGCTGTTTACTTTCCTTAGGTTGCCTTGATAATTAAATATAAAGATTTTTGGCAATGAAGTATTGTTTTAGCCGTTAAATAGTTTTGTTTTGTTTTAGTTTGTAGATTCAAAAATCGTGCCCACCCTGGGCATTTTCGGGCCCACTCATTAAACTAACCCTAGCTATGGGCCTGGTACTATGAATAGTGTTTTTTGAATCCTCTGATGATTTCAGACAGGGATGAGATAGATTAAACAAGAATAAAAATTGATCCTGAATTGTTACATTTGAAAACGAAAAAACATTTTTTTTTTTTTTTTTTTAGCAATAGGGTACTATTTCGTTCAGTCCCAGATTTCGTCCACACAACTTTGTCGACTTGATTTGTAGACAGGTTTTGTAGACATGAACTGTCACAGTAAAGATCTTTTCAAATGTGTTTGCCAGATAACGAGAGGGTGGTAGGGAAAAAAAATTATGAAAGTCGCACAAGGTTATAGAATTGAATTCCAAATATGTGTTTTATGGAACAAGAAAAACAAACACAGCACACTCATGGATTAGAATGCCCATTCCAAACAGTATTTAAAATGGTGAAGTATAGTTGGAATATGCTTGGCGAAGATTGTGAAACAGTTCCAGCAGGCAATTTTAAGATAGATTTCGATTCCAAAGATTTGTTTTATAGAACGAGGGAGAAAAATACGGCATGCTCATGGATTAGGATACGCTTTTAATATACAGTGCAGCATCCATAATCCGGGAACCTATAATCCGGCACTAGTCTTTTTTTTTTTTTTTCTCCCCCAAAAGGATTCGGAACTTTTAACGCTGATTTTAATTGATGTATGGCTATCTTAATTTTTTTTCTTCTTCTTCAATAGATCGTTTTCCACAGAAAATTTTTCTTTTTGTTTAGTATTTCGGCCCTAACATTTCTTTGCCGATCACCGTTACTGCCGCAAATATTTGAATCAATGTATTTTCTAATACCAAGATAAAAACAAAAGTAAATACGGCTTGGTTCGCTTATTACATTTAAATTAATTGCAGCCAAAGGTGCAGTGTAGCTGAATGAAGAATTCAAAGATAATGCGAGTGCTTTCATAGAACATTTATATGTATGAGTTTTTAAAACGAGACAGCATGTTTACGCATCATCGTAAATACTTGGCTTCGGTTCCTTCCAGACACATTGCCTTGTTTCTAGACATCCTGTCACTGTGCGACATGCAATAACTATCGCGGGAAGGAATTTGCCAGTGCTTTGAAAAGCAAGAGGGAAAAGAGGAGGGAATTGATATGTTTCGACATAATTAAGAAGCTGTGAAGAGACTGAAGAGAGTAAAATTCAGAATAATTCAGCTTGCAAAATAAAACTCTATGGTACAAACTACGGAGAGATTTAATAAATTCGATTTTATATCTGAGAGTCAACTGAAGAATGTGCATATGTTAATTAACCAATTAAATACCGAGAACATAAAAAAAAATGAAGCAAGTCAAATTAACTGATGTATTTAATGTAAATACAAAAGCTAATTAGATTCTAATAATAATTTAATACATTTATTTTAAATTAATATTTAAATAAATTTCAGTTACTATTTGTGTTATATTTTATGAAAATGTTCCAAAATCAACGATCTTTTCTGCTTTATAGTTTTTAGTTTGAATTAAACACTAAATTACATTTGTTCCAGTGTAGTTTAGTATTTTTTTGGCGGTTTATACAGCAATCGTATGCATGTTTTAAGACTACTTTTCATTGATAAATAATACACTGGTCAATAGCACGTGATCGACGATGGTTTTAATGGAAATTTTCAACATATCTGTAATCCAGAAAAATCGGTAATCCGGCACCACGTCATTCCTGCCGATGCTGGATTACTGGTGCTGCACTGTATAGTTCTTTAGTGCGTATTTAAAATCTAAGAGTGTTTCAGATTTTTTTTTTTTTTTTTTTACAAATTATCATTTTACATAAGAAATTTGACTGATTGTGATATTATTGTTGCATATATATATTTCTTTACAAAAAATGATGTAATATAATTATTTTGCTTTTGCTTTGAAAATTAATGATTAGATAAAACCCGTCAAAATTCAATCACTAAAAGAAAAACTTACATGAAAAAGTTAAAAGTGAAATTAGTGTAATACACATCTTTCAGGTCTGATTATTACAAGGGCAAAAGGGGTATGTGTCTGGGAATCCTTGAATTTTGACGGATAATCTGCGTAAGACAAGAAAATTTAAAGTCTCTGTAGCATATGCAGATTTTTCTAACAGAGAGAAATTTCATCAGAAACACTTTGTTACTTTGAAAAGAATCTTGATTTTAATGCATTTGCTGTTATCATTGCTAAGACGCAAGAGTAAAGATTCTTATTCTATGCACACGAAGCAACATGGATTTTAAAAAAATGGAGTCTTCTCCATATGGAGTCTTGCATATTTCCAATGTTTAGAGCAAACATATTAAACATGGGTTCAAAAGGTAGTTTAAATCTCCTAGCCACTTGACTAAAGGTTTAATGTGCTCAAGAGAAGCCTCCCCAGACAGCACATCAAACTTGCAGCAAGCTTTATTTATCAAGTCAATAAACTTGAATTAAGCTTGAAAATTTCAAGCATGTAAGCTTAATTTCAAGCTTAAAAAATTTTCCTACAAAAAATTTCCCAAATACACGGGGTGCCCATCGGCGAACTCGCCCCACATATTTTATTTTTCCACGCATTTTCCCCTCTATACTGAAATTTCAAGTTATTTTAATCTGTTTCCATCAAGCATCCACGGCTGGGATAGACCTCGGTATCTAAGGGTTGGGAAGCCAGCATCCTAACCACTCTGCCAACCTGAGTTGTGCTGATATGACTAAAGTTTGAAGTGACTGTTATGGTTATCACGCCATTTTCCGGCGAGATTGATCAGTGGCCGATGCCCTGTTTCTTTTATTTTTCCATGGGTTGGATCAAAATTAAAATAATGTTATATGTGATTTATAGACTCTACTAATAGGGAAATAAGCATAATAAAAACTTAAAAGCAGCGCAAGTTTTAAAACTTTCAATATTGGGCAATATTGGCCAAAATCAAGACAAATGACTGATTTTGAAATCAATTTCGTAGTATAATTGTATTTTAATTTGAAGATTTTCCATATTTGGAAATATAGAATCTTAATTCTATGGTCAAGTACATTTATGACTGATGATAAATTATTTGTTATGTGGATGTGGCTTTCCAAATCAAGCAGTAATCAAGTTGTATTCAAGCTTGACAGTTCAAATGACTTCAATTCAGTGGGAAAATATTTGCTGACTCATTTTTTTGCAATCTCCAAGCTTGCTGCAAGCTTAAAATGAATTGAACTGTCAAGCTTGTATTAATACGTCAAATTCAAAGAAATGTCAAGCTTGATTTAAGCTTATGTGCTGTCTGGGTCCTCACCACCGTTTCCTTGGATCTGGTACTCACGTGGGGCAAGTTTTCAAACAAATATTCGTTGGAAAAAAATGGGTTTGCTTCTGCCACCTCTGTCATTTATAGCTTGCCGATGGGGACGGACCACCCCTTTTGCCTTCCCCCTTTCTACGCCACTGCTGCAGACATATCAAAGGGGGGGAACTAGCTGTGATCCTGATTAGAGGTGCACGCGAGACAAAAAATTGGGCTGTTTTGTCTCACAAAGCAGCTGAAAAGTTTTCTCATCTATCAAAATCCCTATATCGTAACGAAAAATGAGCCTGTCTCGTCTTACATAGAAACTACAAATGTCTGTCTCTTCCGGCCTTGCATGCATTCTTAGTCCTGATCAAATCTCACATCTCTCCCCCCCCCCCCCCCCCCCACAGACTTTCAGGGCACCCACACAAATTTTGTTAAGTCGGCAGGAACAAAGAAAGTTAGACGTCAAAAGTCATTTTAAGATGATTGTTAAGTATGTATGTATGTTTATACTAAAAAAGTTGGATTTATTACCTTTGATTTTACATCAAATACGATATAATACACTAAATTTTCATCAGTGGCGTATACTCAAGAGGATCTAGGTAATCAGAGATGGACTAACTTTAAAAAAAATTATTTTTAAACAATTTAGGAAACTTTCTTCAATATATATATACAGTATGTAATCTATAATACTTTCAATGTTTTTGTTTTCATTCAAAGTATGATCAAAATAAGCTTTTAAATAGCCCACTTTCTCTGCCAATAGGGTTGTATCAAAAAACGTGTTTCTTGTAAAAAGCCCAACCTGGGTGGGCTTTATTGAAAAAACCCAGGTTTTATTGGGTAAAATTGACAAAATTAAATATTTTGTACTTGAATTTGAAAATTTGTACATATAGAAACACCAACTTCAAACCATAGACAAACATAAACTTCGGGTTTAACTCACAAAGGGAACTTGGCACTGCCCTCAAAAAATAAATAAGTAAAAATAAATAAATAAATGAATGAATAAATATGCTACTGAAAACTTTCACTGGATATTCTTTTGAATAAATAATGATTAGCTTGGTAAATTATAAGTAATAGAAACTTAAGTGACATATAATTAAAAGGCATATCAAGCTATATATAATAAATATATATACAGTACAGGACCAATTAACCGGAATCCAGAAAACCGGAAAAAATAAAGCTAGGCCGGGAATAGTTTTTCTTCTATCGCATAGATAGCGCCACCAAATTTTCAACCAGAAAAACTTAATAAGAATAGACTCTGAATAGTTTCTCTCTAGAATTGTATTGTAAGTAGAACCTCTCAAATCCGGACTTCCCAAATCCGGAATTTCTATAATCCGGTCTTCCAAATAATAATAAATTGGTATTAACCAAAAAAAAAAAAAAAAAAAATGCTTGTATCTCCTCAAAATGCAAATAGATGACAGCACCAAACATAATGAAGACTTGAAGACATTTTATGCTTGTTTTTTTTTTTTTTTTCACAGTTTTTATTTATTTTACTCATAGAAGGTTTTTAGGGATGGACGCGAGAACTCTCGCATTGTCTCGCGAGATGAGACAGGCATTTTTTTGCGAGACGAGACGCGAGAGAAAATATTTTGCGGGACGAGACGCGAGACCAGACAGTGTCTTGTCTCGCGCGAGAATTCTCGCATTTTTTTTCCGTCTCGCATAAATACGATCTGAAAAGCAACAATTTGCCTGAAGCCTCTACCGTTTAACTTGCGTCTCTTTCGTTTTCAATCCTGGTATACTATCAGCACTCTACAATACGCACAAACACGTAACATTTAAAATTAGAACAGACGAGAGATATACAAAACACACAAAGGAGAGGATAAAGAACGAGGCGGAAAAAAAAAGAAAACAGAGAAGAGTTGAAAGAAAAATAATAAGTAAATAGGAAAGGCGGTACGGTATGTTCAAATCTGACCACTTTTAGACGGGGCCCAGGGCATTAAGTTTGGGGGCCCCCTTACTATCCCCTTTTTTACGCATTAAGCCCCTTTACTGATCCCCCCCTTTTTTTAAGCATTTTAACCCAGTTTTGACCACTGTTGTACTCGAAAATTGCATTTCAGTTAACTGTAGTTTTTGTACTTTAATCAAATCGTATTTATCACCCCAAAAAATAACTCTAACTTGATCTAGTGATAGACAATTAGGTAATACCTATATTATAGAGGAAATTCAGTTTTTTCCCCACAATTACTATTTCAGTACATATGAATTTATAATTTAGATAATCGGGATATATATGGGCCCCCTTTTTCTTCAGGGGCACTGGACTACCGCCCCTCCCCTTGCCAATGTGATAATCGGGTTTCGGGTATATCAGAGAGAGATTAGAAGTAGACCAAATTGCATTCGCATTGATGCTTAGTCTGAGTAGGTTGAAATATGGTTGAATATCCTTGTACCGATATTATCCTCAAACTTTCCCGCATGTTGCGGCGTGCGTAGGGGGGGGGGGCGCCCACCCTGGTAACAACTTTCAAGGGGCAGTTAAATCCCTATTGTTGGCCTATTTTAAAGAGATTAAAATGATATTTTTTATTCTTATATATTAATATCGAACGGAAAGAAATGCAAGCAATTTTTTTAAAAACTATTTTTGTTTATATTATCAAGTTTTCCCTTCCTTCGGCTTGCAAAACTTTTATAAATTTTTTTCCTCCCCATCATTTTATCTTGCAGTTGGGTTCCTATTCTAAAATTATCTTCGCCTGTTAGATGTCTTTTCATTTTTTTAAAAAATCCACACTGGATATACATTAGGGGGATTATGGTTTAATTTTTCTGTAAACAGGGCGACCATAATGACTGTAGTACTATCGCTAAAAATTATTGTGGAAAAGTACAAACGGATAGTCGTCAACAAATTAACTGTTCAGTAATTTAAAATATAAACAAAAAATAAGACGTCTATTAACCAACTGAGATACTATAATGAAATCTAAAAATGCACACACGGTAATGTTATTGGAAATATTAGGCAAATAATTATAATTATCGTTAATATAATCTTGTTTTCATTAATATAAAAATTACACATATTTTAGAGACTTGAAATTGACGTTAAAGTAAATAGTAGAGATTTAATAAAGACTAAAAGTGTTCTGTTTATAATTTCAAGGTTTATCTTACAACCAACTGAACGATAAGTAATTCTAATTTGTGTTAATATATCCCGCAGTAATTTCAACAGAGGAGATTACTTGAACTTAAAAAAAAAAAAATCTGTTTTGTCTCATGCAGATATGATTTTAGTAAAATATCCGCTACTTCTCGTATGAAGAGCGGGTGCGCAGCTATTTTAAAACAAACGATTGTCCATTTCATGTAGTGTCTGAGGTATTTAATGCTACAACTTGAAGAGTATGATGTAGAAATAACACATTTTGAAAGTCGGGAGTTCTCTGCAAACCGCTAAGCTTTTCACTTTTCTGATCGCGAATGACACTGACGTAGTTTTTTGAGTCATTATATTGCAATGATGCCAGGTTAATACTCATGACACAAACTTTACATCAAGAGTCAAATAATTTTGCTTTTATTTTAGATTCCACATCACTGGAATTAATTGAAATTACTCATGTTACGAAAATTTTCATTAAATATAGTGCGAAGAACAGGCACGCAGCTAGTAAATAAAAATAAATACTATATTTTCGGTGTGACATTATATATACGGATTAAATCTCAATTTCTTTTACTTCAAATGCCGATATATGCTGATATAGTTATTAATATATCTACTAATGTGGCTATATGTAAGTAATTGTTATTATTAATATTAATTTTCAATAAAATCCCAATAATAAGTTAGTATAAAATGGTAACGAAATCGCAGTCCTTAATTTTGCGAGACGAGACAGCAATTTCTTTGCGAGACGAGACGAGATGCGAGGTGAGACAGAGGTTTACCACTGCGAGACAGCCCCGATTCTCGTCTCGCGTCCATCCCTAAAAGGTTTTATATTCACTGCATCAAATCCCAAAGATGTATGTGCACTTTTGAGGCAGATGGATACGATATTTTCGTCCGCCACCACTTTGTACTGGCAGTTCCTTTTGCATTGTGTAATCTGTTTCGGAGTGGGTTTGCTTGCCAATTCAAATCTGGTGAATTAAAGTTTGCAATTTCATTATAATACTAAAACCAGAAACATTATTTTTGTAAATAGAATAGTGTCAGACAGGTTCTAACATTTAAAAAAAAGCATAATGATAAAAAAAAAAAAGTCTTTTAGTGGTGGCAAGCCCAGCAGACAATAACTTCAAAAACAAAGGAATCTATCAAGGCAAAAGCAGATGAAAAGTTCATATCCATCTGTGTCAAAAGCGCATACACATTTGCAGAATCCGAAGCAGGCCAGAACGTTTGCTGTTAAAATGAAAGAGCGAAAAATGTAAAGGAGAGGAGGGGGGGAGAGTTAAATAAACACTTGGGCCAGAAGCAAGTTGATTATGTAATATGACTATATGAGCAGACATCGAGTTGTTTGTTTTAGGCTTTGAATGCTGTGTGATGTTTTATTTTTTCTGATATTTGTTGCATTTGGGTTTATTTTAAGAGTGATCAGCGTTTCTTGAACATGCCAATTAATTGTATGTTTTACTGTAATAATAAATTATAAAAAGGTACTGGCATATTTGTTCAGTATTAAACGATATACATAAACGATACACTTCAGGAGCATATTTAAGAAGGGAACAGAGGCGGGCTGCTATCCCTCCGAAAATATAAAGCAATTATTATAAAACATGTATTTTAAAACATTTATATTAACTCAACTATCATTAAAATACCGGATCGCTCCCCCCCCCCCCCCCAAATGGAAACTATACATGCTACTGATATCTATAAATGAGGGTGCTTTTGCAGCACTTTTCATAGTTGATAGTACAGAGTTTCTATAATCCGGAAATTTCTGTAATCCGGAATCGGTAAAGTCCCAGCGATTCCGGATTTGAGAAGATCTACTTATCATAAGCAGCACCACGTGCAAATTAATTATGATTCAAATGATACAGTTCAGTTCGTAGGCCACAATATAAATTCTTAGTTTGGGTAAATTTCAGATTAGATGAAAGTTTTACAGTCCAATTTATTGTTTTAGTGTAAAGTAATCATGATTTATATTATAAAATAAATTAAATATCGGAACTGCAAGCAGAAAACTAATTTGAAACAGTTAAAAGTACATGAAATGTTTAATAAAAAAATTAGTTCTGCTTAATTCAGTTATTTTTATTATTTTTTTAAAGTAATCTTTAGATATCTTTTTTCCGGGGGCAGGGGGGGGGGTGCATGTTGATAGAGAAAAATTTTGTCATTTTTTTATTGCTATAGGATTTAAACTACTAAATAATACACAGGTAAGTGTTTTTTTTTTAATTTAAATGTAATTTTAAGGTACATTTATCTGCCATGTTATGTTTTTGTTATAGATTGCTCCTGATATAACGTAGGTTGTATACAAAACTTTTAAATATGAAAACTGCCAATAGATGGCGCTACCAGTCGATTCCAGAAAACCAGAAAGTTCAGTTATCTGGAAAGGGTTGGGTAAAAGTGATTCCGGATAATTGGTCCTGTACTGTATATATATATATATATATATATATATATATATATATGTATATGTATGTGTGTGTGTGTTTGTTTGTTTGTTTTATAAAATTGTGCAAATACAAATGTTGTAAAGCAAAACTTATGGATATCTTTTTGAAATGATTTATCTTTTTTCTTTTAATTAAAAAATGTACATTATCCATATAATTGTTTATCTGTCCCCTCCTAAAAAAGGTAGGGAATAGGTATGTATAATAATTATTAATTAAAACTTATCTACGTAAGAAAAATAAAGTTATTGTACAAACATAAATGCACACCCTCCCAAAAAAGAATTGTAGTGTAAGTCAAATTTCCTATACCAGTTTTATTTGTAAAGCATTGTTCTTCATAAAAAGAGCATGATGCAACAAATAACAATAACCTCTGATATATCGAGCTGTGCATATTTCCAAAACTAACTAGTTACTCACTAAACTGAAGTGAGGAATTTGGCTTTTACTTGAATACTTTTTTGTGGGGCGTGTAGTAAAACAAAGCATATGGATAACTTTTACTGTCTTAGACAAAGGTGTATCTTCTTATTTTGTAATTTAAGAAATTACATTATTAATGTAATTTTTTTACTTTACATTTTCTTTGTTTTTAAAGCAATATCAAAAATGAATGGCAAAAGCCTACCTTTTAATATTTAAATAGTTAACGAATAACATAGAGTTAAGTTATAATCCGTATAATTCCTTTTTCATTTCACAATGTATGTACTTCTTTCTTTTGTGGTATTGATGTCTTAATCTGGTGATATGATCTAATTTCAACAGCTAGTGCAACCAGAATTTCTTTTATTATTCAGCCAAGAAATTATTATCACATCACATATTTGAATAGTAATATTCTAATGAGGAAATAATGGATAATCTTTTCAACAACATCTTTTCCTTTCAATAAAAGTTAACTGATGCATTTGTATAGCTCTATATCCTTTACAATTACATATTATCTTTAAAGAACTACCATTTTATAGAACACTGTTTGTGCGATCATAGAAAATTTTATGACATAAATTTCAACAATCAAAAATTACTGAAGTTAACTTTTAAACCATATTACGATTGGTGGAAAACAAAGATTTTATTTATTTTTTTTTTTTTTTTCATAAAAGTAACAGAATGGTATTGGGATTTATAGTTTCATTAGTGATAAAAAATGATCTTGAATTGAAATAGAACTTTAAAATTTTGTAAGAAATTAAATGCTCTACAATAAATTAAATTATTATTCGCATATTTCTTTTAAAAAGATGCAAATCAAAGTTTAATCTTAAGAGAACCCATTTTACCCAAAAAGTCTATGGGTTTTTAAGGTAAAAAACCTGCCCTGGTGTGAAAAATGAGGAGCTACCTGGGCAGCAAAGCTGAAAACCCTGTCCGCAAATAATACCAATGAACTCAAATTACCAATGGTTTTGCAAGCTAGCTGCTAGCATTCTTTAAGCTATCTCAAAACAAAGAGATGTCCTTGCAGGGTGTTTTGTCCAATAAGATGGCTATTCAAAAAGATAAGTCTACAGCACAAGCGTGGCACTTGACCTCTTCAACACACAGGAGGATCTCCATCTCCATCTCCTATTGCGAAATAGGTATTTCGCTGTGTCTGTATTCCCCCCCCCCCCCATGTACATCACACATGACTGAAACATTGTACATCACCTCAATAGTATGTGGGTCATATTTTACGAACTGAGAATTTTTTGTTCTGATGCCATATAAAAATATAAAGTTTGGGTTTAGTTATATTTAAACTTCTGAAAATTTTATTTGGTAAATTCGGCACCTTTTTTATGTAACTTTCTAATTTATTGTATTTGACTGTGATCAATATTTTAGGAATAAAAGCCTAGGCCAGTGTCTTAGGGCACCGTGTGTGTGTGTGTGCGTGTGTGCGTGCGTGTGCATGTGCAACGCATATAATCAATAAGTAAAACATAGTGAATATTACAACATCTCTCAAGTGGGGGGGGAAAAAAAAAGAGAAGGAAAGAAACAGAGCCAAACTAAATGATAAAAGAATGAATGGGATGGAAATTATAACTTCTAAAATTCCAAACTCTACGAGAGATTCCCCTATGCTTGAGAATACGTTACGCCACTGGTATTCATACAACAAAAGCAGTTAAAATGTATTTAATAGGCCACATTTAAAACCTCTTTATCTTGAATTTTTTCCTGTTCCCATGAGATTTGATATTGACAGGTTCAGCTGTATTAAAAATTATCCATATTTGTAAAATAACCTTTACTAGTATTAGTAATATTCATAAATTACTAATACTAGAAGATAAGAAATTTTTAAAAATATGTTTGTGCCAAAAGAAGTCCTTGAAAACCTACATTAAATTCTTGAATTTGTTTTGAAGAACAGAATATAGAAATAGTATATGTATATATTTATTAATTATCTTGTATAATATAATTTATCTATTTGTAGGTCCTGCTTTCACAAGTAATTTTAGGAGTGATTACTTACAAAGCTTTTTACAGTCATTGTTAGAAAAGCATTCATCCCTTTTGAATGAAAGTTCAGAAAATTCTGATGAAAAACATTCGGTTGAAAGGTACTGAAAGTTATGTAGTGAAACATCATAAAATGAAAGATTACAAAAAATCATTAATGTTTATATATCTTAACATACGAAGTTATAACACTTTTTATTGTAAAATGTTCTTTTATACAGAACATTTAGGTAATATCAATTGCATAAAACATGTGGCTATAATCACAGTCACCTCTTTCTAAAAACTTTTATATTTATTTTAAAACAGATATGTATTGCTTTTTTAATCATTATTTAATAATGTCATTGGAAGATTTTTGTTGATGGAATAATGACTGTTCTGATAAATAACTCTCTGCAGTACAATATTCAAAAAATCAAAAATAAAACAACATATATACAGGGTGTCCAGTGCTAACAGTGTCCAATGGCTATTCCCTAAACCATTAGTCAGAGACACATAGTTCCAATTGCAAAATTGCTTGAAATTGTATAATCTATTATATCAGAAGCAATCAAAGTCAACAAATCAATTCCTATTTTTTTTTAAATTACGATTTTTATATGGTCCCTGGTCCAATCAGTTTTATTTAGAAAATTTTTCTTTATACAATTTTATGCACAATTAAAAAAATTTTGCCCTTCTACGACCAAAATTCACCGACATATGAAGCAGCAAACATTTTGACTTAAGTCACTTTTCCCCCGTTTAAAAATGTTCCATTACTGTAAACCATTAAGGGACTATATAAATATTGAAATTTTAAATTCAGGTTATAATATCATTTTCTGGCATAATACAGAGAAAGAAGCAAAACTGATTTAAAATACTAATCTTTAAGCAAAGGCTTACAGTCAGGCTTTATAAAAATCTGTCCCGGATATGACTTTCTAAATCATATATAGGTGTAGCATGCAAATGTCTAACACCGAGTATTCTTCTCAAAGTACAGGAAGAGTTTTCTTCATGGGTGCATATTTGCATTACAGCTGAAGGAAGCTATACTTTGAGCAAATGTTACGCTAACAGGATTTGTAATATTATTTTAAGTTTCTAAAATGCATATATTTGTAATTTAAAATGTTTCATTTTCTAATTAAATGTTTAATGAAGTGTTTTATCTCCATGTTTTTTTACTGTTTTAGGTTATTTAATACCAGTTCATTTAAAAACTTTTTAAAAAATTCTATTTTCAGTATAAGCTATATTTTTATGTTAATTTATTGGATACACATAGCTAAAGTTTAATCTTCTTTATTACAATCTACAATTGAAAATAGTTGATGAAGTTGCTAATAAATGTTACAAGGCTCGAAACCATGTACATTAATTTTTTTCAAATTAACTTTGTATAAACCCCTATTTCGCATCTTAAAAAGTGCTCTAATGCTGTAATTCGGTGAATTTTGGTCGTAGAAGGATGAATTTTTTTCTATTTATTTACTGTGTGTGTGTGAAATTGTATAAGGAAAAATTTTCTAAATATAACTGATAGGACCGGGGGACCATATAAAATTTTAAATTTCATAATTTTTATAGGAATTGATTTACTGACTTCAATTGTTTCTGATATAATAAATTATGCAATTTAAAGCATTTTTACAACTGGAACTCCGTATCTCTGACTAACAGTTTAGGAAATAGCCATTGGGCACCGTTAACACTGGTCACCTTGTATATATATATATATATACAGTCAGACCTCTATTTTGCAAATTTTTCCTGGGTACCAAGAACATTTTGCAAATTTCTTAGTGAAAAATTTCCAAATAGCAAAATTCAATTCTCTATTTAACAAAGTTTTTTGGGGGGTTTAATGTGTTTCTCTAAGTATTTCTGGCCATTTGAAACTTATTTTGTTCTTTTACTACATTTCATTTTTATCAGTGACCTTGACCTGGTTTCAACAAGTGTTTTAACTCACTGAGAGTAGTAAAATCGCTGTTAAAAAACAGAAAAAATTAACAGACTTTTTGAACAATGATAACAAAATAACAAAATAGGAAAAGCATTTAGGATAACCTACTTACCCAGCTGGGAATTTCTCGAAAGAGTAAAAACCTTTATTCCCCATCAGATCTTGCATAATTTATATCTTCTAACATGTATTTCATACTGCTTATCCTGAGTGAAAAATAAGGCCACATGTAACCACATGGCAGTGTCTTCTAAGTGTCACTTTTAACATTAGATTAAATGGCATTCCTGCTCAAACATCCCAAAGTTGTATAAGTGATTTTATTTTTCATCTATCAAAATATCCCTTCAGAAAAGGTAATTATACAGGGGTTAAACTATAACAGTTTGTGATGTAAACATTTAAATACAAGTCCCAAATTTGGTAATGTCACTTATTTTTGGCAAGATGTTGTCAATGGATCATCATGTTAACCAACAGGATTGTCATATTAACCAAAATGAAATTTAATTATCTATATCTTTCATCTAACTGATTTACGTAGTACAAAATGTAAGAATAGACTATTTAATTGAATTATGATAACATTCCTATTACTACTTTTTAGGCATGCTGCAAGTTTGCCTTTCGTAAGTGCCTACTTCACTACATCAGAACCAAAAGCAAAACTTCTTACTCGTTATATCAACAATCTTAAAGATGGTGATGGTATTGGTAGTGAACTGACGAATAAAAAGGTACTCTGTTCTATATCTATACATATTATGTGTATGACTGGAAAGTTATAATTTATTAGTATAAGTAAAGCTGGATGATTTTTGGTCAGCTGCACAGTATAATATTTATTAAATTTGATGAAATAATTTTTTGAATTCTATGTTTTATTGAATACTTTTACAATAATGGAAGAAACTTGAATGTACTTATAAGCAATAAATAATATAAAAATTAAAAATATTAGTTATTAAAATTAACTAATTATATAATATAATCCATCTTATCTCCCTCCCCCCATTCAGGAAGAACTAATGACTAGCATTAACAAGAAGTTAGGCATTTTAAGATTAGAACAAATTGCTTTAAAGGAAGAAATGAAGCAAAATGAAGAATTGGGTCATTCATTGACCAGAAAACTAGAAAAAACAGCACAGCATAATGAAGTTGAAAAGTTTCGAATGCATATTGAAGAATTAGAGAAAATAACCAATCTGATGATTTCTCTGTCTGGAAGATTAGCACGGGCTGAAAATGCATTACTGATTTTACCTTCTGATGCTTCACCTGAAGAGAAGGTATGTACTTCAAGTATTTTTTTATTTAATGAACATATGTAACTGGCTGAATTTTGTTATTTTCAACCTAATGTTGCGTTATGTATAGAGAATATGGTATAGAATCTTTTTCCCTTTTTTTTTATTTGCAAGATATTGTATTGTTAGCTAAAATAAATTAGTATGCAAAATTTCAGCTCAGTTGAAAATTGGGAAGTAGCTTAAAATTGATTTAATATTATTCATTAAAGCAGCTTCAGACGGTACCAATATTCAGGAGATATTTATCGTCTGCTTAATTTTTGTATTGAGATTAATCCATGAAAGTCTCTTAAAAACATTTTTTACGTGTCCATAGACTAGTATAGGGAATTGAAATACTTTAAACTGGCTATTGGCAATTTTTACGTCAGAAGTAAATTCTAATTTTGTGACTACATACCAGTTTTACAGAGTAAGCTTTCAAAATATTTCTAAAAATTGCATATTTGATATATTTTAGCAGCTAAAATGCCTTTTGCCTGCTAATTACTAACATTTTTACCTGCTAACTAATAATATTTTTACCTGCATATCTGCGTAAATTTAAAATTAATTTTCAATGGTACTAGATACATTTTGTATGTTGAAAAGTACGAAAAATCGCTAAAAATAGGGAAGACAGTACACTTACATATTTTTAAAATTAGTCAATAATTAATTAAAAACATTAAAAAGCCTTAAAATCTCCGTAAAAAGGTAAAAACACGCACCATTAGCGCTTTCGACAGCTTAATCCGCTGTCATCATCAGAACTGAGCCGCTTGGAGGCCTTAAAGGAAAATATAGATATAGATTTCGTAAATGTCAAGAAAATAGCTAATTACAATAATCACAAATATGGCTTAAGAAGGGAAGCGTTGGAAATAATGACACAAGAGGGAGCTGTCAACGACATGGCGCATGTGCAGATCAAGCAGTCATGGCAAGCCTTGGTGAAGAAGCGGTGAACGGGCCAAGCGGCTCAGTTCTGATAATGACAGCGGACTAAGCTGTCGAAAGTGCTAATGTTGCGTGTTTTTACCTTTTTACGGAGATTTTAAGGCTTTTTAATGTTTTTAATTAATTACTAAGGTATTTCCGTGTTTAAATTTTAACTAAATTAGTCAATATTTTATTTTGTGTTTACATCAAATTTTTAATCCTATTTCGAAACATGATGCAGGGTTTTCTAAATGATAAAGTCCACTAAAAACATATAAGACATTACTTAATACGGCGGATTAATTAGTTAAAATTTTTTATTTGGGAATACCTTATTCCCCCGTACACGATATATATTTCGGTTACACACATAACCATCATCAGTCGTTTCTGGAACTCACACTAATGGCGGCTTCCTTTTTTATCTCTTCGTTCTTCTTCTTCCGGAAATTTCGATGAATGACGTCATCCCATGATTGGTCGATTGTATGAAGCGCATCGTTGATGCTGCCATCTGTCGTCATTATTTCTAAGCTCTCTCGAATGTAGGCATATATACTATTTTTAAAGTTGGCTATTTTTTTAATATTTTTAAAATCAATGGTAATGGGCTCTTCCAAAGCAAAACGTGCCAGAGCGGTACTTTGTTTCTGGAGGTTAATGTCTTGAAAATGTTCGTTTTTTCGCTCTTTAATTTTCCTTTTTGTAACGTGAAAGCACGTAGATGACGACCAAAAGTGTAGAGTATAAGCTTGTCGAAACACAAGACATAAAATACTTAAAAAGCCCGTGAAAGCACATAGATGACGACCAAAAGTGTAGAGTATAAGCTTGTCAAAACACAAGACATAAAATACTTAAAAAGCCCGTGAAAGCACGTAGATGACGACCAAAAGTGTAGAGTATAAGCTTGTCGAAACACAAGACATAAAATACTTAAAAAGCCCGTGAAAGCACGTAGATGACGACCAAAAGTGTAGAGTATAAGCTTGTCGAAACACAAGACATAAAATACTTAAAAAGCCCGCCTCCAGAAACAAAGTACCGCTCTGGCACGTTTTGCTTTGGAAGAGCCCATTACCATTGATTTTAAAAATATTTAAAAAATAGCCAACTTTAAAAATAGTATATATGCCTACATTCGAGAGAGCTTAGAAATAATGACGACAGATGGCAGCATCAACGATGCGCTTCATACAATCGACCAATCATGGGATGACGTCATTCATCGAAATTTCCGGAAGAAGAAGAACGAAGAAATAAAAAAGGAAGCCGCCATTAGTGTGAGTTCCAGAAACGACTGATGATGGTTATGTGTGTAACCGAAATATATATCGTGTACGGGGGAATAAGGTATTCCCAAATAAAAAATTTTAACCAGATAAAGTCCACTTTCTGATTTGTTTTACAAAAATAAGTATTTCTAATCAAACAATAAATGCTATTCACTTAATTTATTATTCAATTTTGGGTTTTAAGGCATTTTCTTATTTCATGAAACAATTTCTTGATTGCTAAAAAATTTGTACACAATTATACAATCCATTATGTGTAAGTAAGATGTCATTTATGAAACTAGTTATGTTTTAATTTCCTTGCTTAAAAATAATATTCCAGTCTGCAAGTGCAAGAATCTTTAAATTTGATGCATAGAATTTTCAATTATTAAAGTTATTGTGTGTTTTTTTATCCAAATTTTATTTTAAATTTTTGCTGCACCTTAATTTGCACTAAATCATATTTTTTGAAAAGCAAAAAATTATAACCTGAAAGAAAATGCACGCTTGATAGGAATGGGTGGACAAATTCATTCCTGAAAGCTTGATCAAAGGTTACATTATTTCAGCGCATTTAGAATTCAATTTTGATCTTGGATAATTAAATGAATACCCCTTTCCCACCAGAAATTAGAAGGACGAAAGTCGGAGCCTTGATTCAAAACCATTAAACAAACAACACTGATAGTTAGAATATGTCTTAATTCTGGCATAAACACTTTTCCTCGCAGTTTGGGAAAAATCGTTCTGGCTCTGGAATATTTTCAGTATACATCATTCTCTTTTCCTCTTACTTCCTCCAAGCAATCTTGCTTGACCACAATTAGCGATAGGGTTTTTTTGTTGTTGTTGTAGTTGTTTTTACTTGAATTGATGGATTCGGATTTGTGTTTTTCAACGTGCAAGTGGGTTGGCGGATGAATGGAACAAGGAACCAATAATGGAAAAAATCAATTGATAAAATATTTTCAATTTAAAATTCGAATAAATAACATAAAGTGCTGCCATTTTCTATTCATTTTAATTCCCATGAAATTGCCCGCAATTTAGGATAATATCAGTACTTCCATTCTCACTTCTCATCCTTCCTCCGTCACTCCCTGACAATCCTGTTTGGCCACAATTAGCGATAAAATTTCTTCCCGGAAAAGCTAAAACACATACATGTTTGCAGAGACCCCCCACTGTCAGCTATAACAAGTTCGGACCCTTCTACTCACCACAAAAATTTTGTGCCCCCAGGTGTCATGATCGAGAAGATCGACTTCTCTTCCCACAAAAGAATCACCTTAACACTCAAAGTTGGCTTATCAGCAAAATCATTTGGGGAGGGGGAATTAGCCAGGCATCACAAGTGAGACAGCTATTTTTGTTTGAATGCATCAGAGCAGATAAGAAAAACAAAGCTGGAGCATCCAGTTAAAACCAATAAAAATAATTCTCCTTCTCAAGAGAATACTACTACTCCTTAGTGTTGTTTATTATATATTTTTTCTTTTATGACATATGTCTATAATATTTACAATGTACATACACAGGGCCAGCACAAAGCACAAGCTAATGGCAGCACTAGACCCCGCGCTGTGCCTGAGGTGTTTTTTTTTGTGTGTGTGGGGGGTGAGGTTTAGAAAATAAGCTACTTAACATAAAATTTTATTCCTATCAGAAAAAGGGACAGTTCGACAGTCTTCTCGCTCACTGTTTAATGTATGTGAAAATGTAACTAAAAAGTAAATGTTTTTGAAAAATATGGATAAAAATAATTGAAGTTATGTACCATGAATATTTAATGTGTATGCACCGTGGGCCGCACAGAACCTAGCACCAGCCCCTTACGTTTATTTTGATGAGTACTAAGCGAAACGATATCAGATGTTCCCGGTTTGACTGTGGATTATACGGCACTGTGTACTCAGGGTTCGCGTTTATCCAGACTTTTGAGTAAATTACCCAAATTTTGTTGACTGTGATGTAAAAAATATGCACATAATGGGTTTTGCATATGCAAAAAACATATTTCTTAAGTTAATTGGCCTTTATGACCCACTTTTATCAGACTTCAGCGTGATCCCTGTATCAGTAAACAATTTTTTTTCTTCACTAAAAAACATACATGCAAATTATATGCCGCCACGGATAATAGGCGGGAAAATATGGTAGTCACAAGATTTGTTCTTTCTTCTGTGTTTCTCAATATATCATTTCTAGATAATGGAAACAACATTGCCAACAATAATCAAAGTTTTACAACCTCTTCAGAGTATTGTATTCATTAATAACATTATTATTTCATAATTAAGAAAGGGAAAATAGAAACGATAATTTTATTTATAATCTACAAATCACACACTGTTATTCCCTAGATTTCGATTTAGTTGAATCCACCTTAATGTATCATTCACAGAATGTTTTGTTCTCAAGATTTTTCAGTTGAAAAGATTTTCTCTGTCGGTGTGCTTAACATCATAGCCTTTATATTGTTACAAATGTTTGGGTTGTTCTGCTATTCTGGGGTTGATTTAAATCTGAAATTCATGTTCTAATTAAATTTTTCATTTTGTTGTAGGTAAATTGGTTAATTGGAACACAAAATAGGGACCTTTCTGAACATGGGTTTGGTTGTTTCTTGTCAAATATTAGTGATATTGATTAGCTGGGTTAAGTTTTTGCAATTTATTTTTGTGCCAAATTCCGTGTTTTAGTAAAAAGTCACCAAGATTTGCAACATTTGGCATGATTTTATTAATAGAGTCTGTAATGTTTATTTTTCCACATAGCATTATTCTTATGTAATCGAATGGCTGTAAACATATCAAAAATGCTATTGAATGACAGATGTAGGAAGTCCGAGAGACATCTACGAATATACATAAATATGAGCGATTGGGTCACCGTTTGGTTAGTTGTGAGTTCTTGCTCCTAGAGAACTTGTTAGCTGTAGGAGCCATAAAGCTTTGAATTTGGTTATTGTAAGCAACATTCTTTTGCTTGTTTTGCAAAGCCTATCTTTGAAGACTGTGGAATCTTTATTGTTGTATGCTAAGGAGTAGTTAAGAGTTCTTCCAGAAAAGAGACAGTTCCAATGAGTTTTTAGCCTGTGGAAGGCTTTTATTGTATTTGAATTAGACTATTTGAGGAAGTCTTTGATCGACTGATTGTTGTAGATTAAAATCCTACTTTTGTGATTTCCTATAAATGGAAGATTGTTCGATGAATTTCTAGAACTAATAAAATTTGCGTTGTCCTGAAAATTAAACTAGTTACTGGAACTTTGCCTACACTCCCCAAACTTTCAACTGTGCAAACTTAAGAATTCAGCAGTTTTTGCAGCAATATTCTTCTTAAATTTTGTAATGTGCATTCCATGCAAAATAATCACTCTCAAAATTAATTGTGGAGGTTTTTTTTTTATAAATATTTAATTTATGTGCTTTTATATGTATGTATGTTTGTAATATAAATGTATATAATATTTATTTTGTATATATTTTAGAATATTCTTGAAGAAAAGTATTCAAGGCTTAACAGACAGTTTGAAGAAGCAAAGAATCTTAAAAAAAATATTGATAGACGTAACTATCAAGTATGTATATTCTTGCGAAAGTATTTTACTGAAGAAGAATTTACTGACTATGATCATTTCATTACAATGAAAACAAAACTACTGATGGACTATCGAGAACTAGATGAGAAGATAAAATTGGGAGAAGAACAGTTGGATGCATTGAAGAGTAGTGTTAGTAATCACAGCTTAAATAAATTTACAGATCTTTCACAAAATTAAAAATCAAATATTGGTTAATTTAGAATACCTTAATACTCCCCCTATTTTGTTGTTATAAGCTGTATTTATGACTTTGGTTGCAGGATAGTTACTTTAATGATGAGCAAAAAAACTCACTTTTGAAAAATTATTATTTGTAATTGTTTTCTTACTTTTTTCTCTTCTGTAGTCACTTAAATGATTATTGCACAATATAAATAAAAGCCACTAACTTTAGATAAATTATAATATTCTATTTCATTTTGCATCTCTATTCTTCATACAAAATTTGTAGTTAAATGTTAATGTCATTTTAAAAATTGGATTCGTCTATCTAAAAGTAATTAAGGAATATTCCGTTATGATATTCTTGTATTTTCTTAAACTTTAAATTTAATCTAAACAAAGTCTTACATTTTGTTAGTGATATTTTATTTATTTATGTTTGAGTAATTTTTTTTTTTTACTCCATGAGAGAAATAATTGTAAATGAAATATTTACTATGTAATATACAGATGAAAAAGTTAAGCAAAATATAATTAAAATGGATCAGAATACAAGGATAAGTATCATAATAGTTAAAAAAATAAAAATAAGAAAAGGCCTCAAATAATCCAACGCAAAATGGCACTGTCTATGTTAGGGGTATTTACAGTCTGCACATATAGAAAGCAAATTGTCTGGTATCCAAATAATTTTTATTTGTTTAAATAAAAACAACATTCAGTAAATTTCATAATTGTCCACTTAAATAAATTCTTACTTTATTTTTAACATTGAAACCATAGTAACAGAATTCATTGCTTCCACTTTAGTTTGTTTGATTGTTAACTTAATAGCTTAAGTCAGAATTGTTAAGACTCAGAAAAGGAAAATGCATAGATATGAAAAAAATTAGTTCATTAACTTACTCACACTTTAAAAAGTACTCAGATTTTTAATACTATTGTAGCTATTTTGCCCTTAGAAGAAGCAGCGCAATCTCATATGGTCAGAAAAATCAAAACTGTTTTTTGAGGTCTATTTAGCCCCATGAATGATACATATCCTTAATTTACTCCATAATAGTTGCATTCATTGGTCGACTCGAACTACTTTAAAATTAACAAAAATTCTCATTTAATTAGGAAAATGGCATCTACTTCTTTTGATTTTTCATTGTTGTAAAAGAACAAAGGCCTTTGAAAAAGTTCAACCATAGCACCCCACCTTGACAAATATTCTCTGCATAGCTTTACCATAATACAACACAACAAAAGTAGAAAGGTTGTGTCGAGCTGTGTTTTTTAGATAAACTAAGAAATAAATGTACAAAACAGAACTTTTTTTAAAATTCAGCAAGCTTTTCTTTGAAAAATTTCCCCCTTCCTCTTTAAAATTCTTACTTATAAAAATCATCTCTGAAAAAAAAAGTTATATATAAGGTTATCATATTTTCTCGAGTAAAAATAAAATGTGTGCATTCTTCCCTCTGTAATTTAACATCTACTTGTATTAATTTATTTACACTGGATAAGAAAGTATTCCATCCAAAAAAATTAATTATAATCAAAATGAAAAGTTACAATCAAATATACAAATTATTTTTTCAGGTATGCATAAACAATTAATATTATATTTTGAGTATTTATGCTCTGTGCTCTTGAATATTTGTTTAATCTATTATTAATTAATGTAAAAATTGTTACTTGTTTTTTTTTTTTTTAAATAATCAATTTATTTTGTACATCTGTTACTTGTTTGTGGAATGCTTATCTTTTATTGTTATAAGATTTTGCAATGTGGATTAACTCACTTTTATGTATAGCATGTCTTCTTATGATATATTCTTTATAACCTCCATCTTCTGTGACCCATTAAGATAGACAAAGCATACTCTAAAAGAAAGCAAACATTATTTACATGAGCTGTTTCAGTAGTTAAGTAAAAAGAATTGTGAAAGTACTGATACTCCTGATTCTACGACCCATTTCTTTTACAGCTATTTGCACTTTAACCATTCAAGTTTCATCCTGCAATTTGGAGAGTCTCCTGTTTCAATTTGAGTCTTCAGTGGCAAATAGTGACACACATACTAAAGATGGGACAGGCTCA
The DNA here is from genome assembly GCA_038373885.1 of Cheiracanthium punctorium. Lineage (NCBI taxonomy): Eukaryota > Metazoa > Arthropoda > Arachnida > Araneae > Cheiracanthiidae > Cheiracanthium > Cheiracanthium punctorium. Next base: position 105,387 of record JAWZYV010012576.1, on the reverse strand, counting down.
GCCCGAGCCCGGGATCTGTCATTCATAATTATGATCAGGCTCATGAGAAATTTCTCCTTTATTAAGAACATACTCCTTGTAAACAAATTTTAAAAAGTTATTCATGAGAGCATTACACCAATTATCATTATTTGATAAACATGAATATAAAGAATTAGAATATGTGTTAAGAGTTTGCTACTATATCAGTCTTTAATTTGCACAAACAGCAAAACTTATGATATTCTATCAATGAAGTAACTGACTTTTATTTATCTGTTAGCAGAAATTTAGGGCTCAGGCTTCGACTTAAATAATTTGAATTAAAAGTCCTCGGGCTTTGAAAAATGAGCCTAAAATCTGTTTTGAGAACCAGGTGTGTTGAAAAGTTTCATAATAATTTACATTAAGGCATAAATGCCTGTTTTTTATGATAAATTTTAAGTTTGTTTTATAATGCCATTAGCAGGCCCGTAGCTAGGGTTAGTTCAGTGGGTGGGCCCGAAAATAACCAGGGTGGGCACGATTTTTGAATCTGCAAACTAAACAAAGCAAAACTATTTAACAGCTAAAGCAATACTTCATTGGCAAAAATCTGTATATTTAATTATCAAGGCAGCCTAAAAAAATACGCGCTAAGGAGAGTAAATTGAAAAAAAAAAAAAAAAAAAAAAAAACCAGGGAACAGATTAATTGCGTGAATTAAGAATAGTGTCTCGAAAATAAACAATAAACTTTGTAATTACTCAGGGGACCTTTTAAAAATGTATAAGCATTTCGGAAGCAACAAACAGCAAAGCATAAAAACACAAAATAATTTTTTTTTTTTCATTATTTTTTTTTTTTCACTTTCATGCTTTGCTGTCAATTGGATGGTACACATTTAGGTACTAATGAAGAAAGCACTCTTTTGCTGCTTTGGAAACGCGTATACCTTTTTTAAAGGTCCTGTGAGTAATAACAAAGTTTATTTATTGCTTTTATCCAAGCACTTTGATAGTTTTTTCCTTCAACTAGGGGCCAAGTCCCCTAGACTCGTTACGCTCGCTTTTCGTATGAGGCATACGGCCTCTAATAAGGCTTATTCGTAAAAAAAGGCATAATTTCAACAAACGAAACCCATTGTTTGGATCAGATAGAATGTTACCGAGCTACACATAGTTTGTTTCTTGCATGTTCCTTGGAACATAAAAATTTAAACTTCGCACTATTTTTAATTATGTGAAACCCATGGAACACCTTACGTATTAGCCAATTATGGCGATTTTTCATAATTCAGCGACTTGCGTATATGTATAGTTAATAATTAGCTCTACTAAGAAAAGAGTACTTCACATGTTTTCTTTGATAAAAACTACGGAACAGCTAGGATAGCTTGCCACCAATGGCGACTTTTCATTATTTGGCAATTTACACAAGCTCACAACCTATTATTACTGCTCATTTAAGGTTTCAGGAAAATCGTTATCCATATCTTCATATACATAATCCTTTGCAGATTGGCGTATTCGGCACCACGAATTATATCATCTTGCCGCGCTGACAAATATCCTATACGGTCCATTGAAACAGCAAATGGCTAAAATGGACTTTAGCCCAATACATGGTGACATTTTTTATATGGGCGATGAATGCGCCAAGTATTGTAAATTCGATATTTTAAAGCTGTGAAAAAGTCCAAAAAATCTTGCATTTTTGGTGTCCATTATTGTTATTTTGTAATCTAGCTACTGCGTGACATATACTTTTTCTATGTGACGTCATTGAACTATAATTTATATTTGCACATGCTTTATCGTTATTGCTCTAATGTTTAGATTTTGCCGTTCGCAGTGTGGAAATATTGTCGATATTGGTACCGCATACGTTAGCGTATTATATAATTAGATAGTATTAGAGTAATTGGATTATTTATTTCCAGTATCTCTTTATGCAGTGGCTCAGCGGAGGAACCCAGGAGCCTCGCAGTTCGAGGGGATCCCCGAAGAGTCAGGGCCCCGGAAAGCTCTAAAATAGTTAGATGTGGTTTTCAGGCACGTAACACTAATTTCCAAATATTACATGGTCTAATATTCTATTCAGGGCCCTATTATCGCACGGGCAAATCGGGACTTTGCCCAGGGCCCCTGCTCGAAATGGCCCCCAATTCCAAATTATGTTCTGAAACATTCCTTTTTATAACAAAATTTTATGAAAAATAAGACAAATTTCATAGATGGGGGCCCCCAAATTCTGCAATGCACAGAGCCTCTGTTGGTCATAATCAGGCCCTGATTCTATTCCCTCTAAATTCCTCAGCAAGGGGCCCCTTTTCAACCTCTAGCCGAGGGCTCTCAAAGCAGCCGGTCCGGGCTTGAATGGATTGGCACCACACATCTTCATTTTAGAGCCGGAATCTCTTCAGCGTGCCCAGAAGATAGCAGTGTCATAGTCGATTTTCATGACAAAATGTTCAACATTTCAATGCTTTTTATTTCTTCTACAACTCTGGCAACAATTTCACTCGCTTGTAGCAGGTCCATAGCTTTAGACGGCAGTTTATTATAGCCTGGATCTAACAGGGATAGAAGGGAATGCCAAAGTCTTCCAAGTAATACAAACCGAGGAGTTTTAATCTGGGAAAGCACCCAGTTGCTTCCATTGAAATATCACTAGAGTCAGCACACTTCTGAAGAATCTTGATAAGTTCTGAGTAATTATTCAGTACCGCTACTGTACAGCGGTAATGCCCAGACAATCGTTGAGGCAATAGACGATTCAGTGCTTGCCCCTCATACTCATTTGCAATGTGATGTGATGCTTTCTAGTGAATTTATAGAGTCCAGAGCAGATATCGAAGAAACTGCACAAATCTTTGTCCCCTGAAATAGCACTTATAACCATTAAGTGCAATTTATGCTTCTAGCAATGAATGTAAGGAATTTCTTTCTTGAGTTGACAGATGAGTTTAGCCTGCACACCACCGTTTGCTCCAGCCATGACGGCAGCACCATCGTAACATTGAGAGATGATGTTCTTTGGATCCGGTCCCAGTTTATTAAGCTCATCCAGAATTGTTGTACAGACCGCATCTGCATCCAGATAAACTGTAGTAGCAATGCTAACTAAATGTTCAAATGTAATTCCTTCTTTTACGGCACGGAAGACACATTTTCAGTCCCGTTTCTATCTTTCGTTCCATCCACGTTGATAGTGAAGAATGGAACATCTGCTCCCTGAACTCTCCTTGCAATTTCTTCTTGAACCATTTTCGCCAATGTAGAAATAATTTCATTCTGCATTTCCGGAGATTGGTATGTAGCATTCTTTGGTATTCTGGTTATAACATCAGCTGGTTTGTTGTCCTTTCTAAGTTTATATTCAAAAAGCTGTCTAAATAAACCTGAAGAAGTTATCGTAATGAATTTCGAGACAAACCTGATTTTGAACAACCAAAACGGTATTCAATTTATGTTCCGATTCAGATAGAGACCATGATACGGCCGCTTGTATAGCCCAGAAGCAGGGTGGGCACAGCCCTCATAGGCCCACCCGTAGCTACTGGCCTGGCCATTAGCATAAACTGGTTGCTTATTGAAAAACTTTGATTAGTAGTCATTGGAATGATATTCAGTCATAAATTGAGGAGTACCTGTATTTAAAAATGGGGTGCATTTTTAAATAATTTTTTGCATTCTCCATTTATCCAAAATAATTATAACATAATGTATTAAGTCTATGCCCCTGTTCTATATTTTTGTAATAAGCTGTATAAATGTCTATATATATATATATATATATATATATACACACACACACACAGGATGTCCAGTGCTAATGGTGCCAATGGCTATTTCCTTAACCGTTAGTCAAAGACACATAGTTCCAGCTGCGAAAATGCTTTAAATTGTATAATCTATTTTGTCAGAAACAATCGAAGTCAGTAAATCAATTCCTATAAAAATTACAAAATTTAAATTTTCATATGGTCCCCCGGTACTACCAGTTATATTTAGAAAATTTTTCTTTATACAATTTCAAGCACAATATAAAAAAAATTTGTCTTTCTAAGACCAAAATTCACGGAGTTACAGCAGCTTAAAGTTAGAGCACTTTTCAAGCAACAAAATAGGGGCTGTATACAAAATGAATTTGAGAAAAATTAATGTACATGGTTTTGAGCCTTGTAATATTTATTAGCAATATCATTAACTATTTTATGAATATAGATTGCAATAAAGAAGATTAATGTTTAACTATGTGTATCCAATAAATTAACATAAAAATTTAAAAGATTAAAAGGTAATATGGAGGAATTTCCATAGTTACACTCATAAAATTGAGTACCTCGATCCCGAAATATATTTCAGCCGCTCTTCCACAGCCATCCTCAGTCCTTCACATTCCCGGTGGGAATGGCATTGTTGTCTGTTCCTCCCTGTTCTTCACGGATCTTCTGCTGTATGACGTCACTCCAGATGTCATTGATGTTTGCGTGTGTCATATCGTTAGTGCTGCCCTCTGTTATTACTATTTCCAATGATTTGCAGATGTAAGCGTATGATCTGTTATTAAAGTTAGTGATTTTTTGGATTCCCTCAAAGTCTATTATAATAGGTTTATTTAAAGCTAGGTGGGATAAAGCAGTGCATTGTTTGTTAAATTTGATATCAGTAATGTGTTCCATTTTTCGTTCCTTTATTTTCCTTTTCATTACTCCGATATAGCATCCGGTTTTATCAGTTTCGTTATGTGTTGCCCTCATTACAGAAGACAACCTCGTGGTCAAGTTAACCAAACTAGACCCCAACATAAAATTCACCTTTGAAAAAGAAAATAACAATATTTTAAATTATCTTGATGTCAAAATTATGAAAAATAAAAATAATGAATTGCAAAACACCGTTTATTAGAAACCTTCAAGTAATACTGCAATAGTCAATTTTAAATCAAATACTCCTTTCAATTATAAAATTGCAGCAATTAGATCATATATCGATCGCGCATTAATAGTTTGGTCTAACAAAAATCTTTTACATAACGAACTCCAATTTATCCAGAAGCAATGCCATGAAGCAAATTATCTGTGGCACATTTTCAATAAACTAGTTAAAGAACAAAAAAGAATTAACAATAGGCAAAAACCAAAATTAAAATTTACCACCGCTATTCCCTTTTGTTGAGGGATAGCTAACAAAATTTCACACTCCGCAATAAAGAAAAATATCTGGATCCCTATCAAACCATTTTCTAATGTATAAGATCAGAAAAAGACAAAATTAACCCCACCGAAACCGCAGGAATTTATAAAATTAATTTAACACATAACAAAACTGATAAAACCGGGTGCTATATCAGAGTAACTGAAAAGAAAGTAAAGGACAGCAAAACCAAACACATTACCGATATCAAATTTAACAAACAATGCACCCCTTTATCCCGTCTCACTTTAAATAAACCTATTATAATAGACCTTGAAGGAATCCAAAAATTTGCTAACTTTAATAACAGATCATACGTTTACACCTGTGTATCATTGGAAATAGTAACAGAGGGCAGCATTAACGATATGACACACGCAAACATCAACGACATCTGGAGTGACGTCATATGGCGGAAGATCCGTGAAGTAGGGGGAGGAACAGACAACAACGCCATTCCCACCGTGAATGTGAAGGACTCCGGATGGCCATGGAAGAGCGGCTGAAATATATTTCTGGAGGATCGAAGTACTCAATTTTGTAAGTTTAACTAACATAACAATATTGCTTATAATGAAAATAGAATTTTTTAAATTTTATCCTTTAAGGCATTCTACGGCTTGGTGGAAAAATCGACCGCCCATCTTCTAAGGGTTAAACAAATGAAATATGCCATATTGGAGGAAAAAATAATATCACAAAATAGTGAACTAATTGGCTGGCTATTTTCTAAAGCATCATTTTAATAATTCACGAAAATTGAATTGCCTGGGCATGTGCAAAAAAAGTAGTTGTATCTTGACAGTTAACCATTTTTACAACATTGGTTATTCATTTTAACTTATAAGAAGTCATGGCATGTAAAAAGAAGAAAAGAATCAGTAATACTCTCACTGGGGGACCAGAGCTGACTGCACCTCACTGGCTTAAGGCAGTAGGATGGTGATGATGGCATTCAGCACCTTTACGTTTTGCGTGTTGAGAGATTGATGGCCGTCTTTCTTCAAAGGGGCTACTAAACAACCATTATTTCAGACTTTTTACTAGTAGTAATACACATACAGTTATTGTTATTCTCACTGATTTTAATTAATTGTTTTGCTCACTTGCAAGTTTTCTCTTTAAACAATTATGCAATTTAAGCATTCTTACTACATATTATTCATAATTATTACAGATGTTACGGGAAGTACTTTAACAAATGAAGCTTTGAAAATGTGTATAAGACTGTATTTAGTATTGAGACTTGTATTGAACATTTATTAACTTTAGTGCTAAATAAATTAAATGTATTATTACCGTAATTTATGAAAGAAACACTACTCCCGTCGTAAATGCCACACCCACGAAAATGAGCTTAATTAACTAGAAAATCACCAGAAATGTCGCAGCTGCGATTCCCCCCCCCCCCCCCCCTCAAAAAAAAAGCATCGCACTGGGATATATTTCGGGAGGGGGTGGATAAACAGAATAAATCTCATTTTTTCCCCTATCCCATATGTTTTAAAGTATTTACCACTATTTTACGAAGCTTACGATTTCCATTTTCAAATAATCAGTACCTGATTTCATATAAAACATCAATTTTTATATTCACAAAGGCAAATTTATAAAAATAAATAACTTGTAAAAAACTTCTTGCATTTGCAAAAAGTTCGGACAGTACAGCACATGCTGTTAAAATGAAAGAGCAAGCCCATGAGGAGGCTTCAGTCAAAAGTAAACAATTTTTTTTTTCGTGGACGGCCAGAGCAAATTGTTTGTTTTAAGCTTTGAATGTTGTGTGATAACTCTTGGTGTTTCTATTCATTTATTACTTTTGTATTTATAACATTGGGATTATTTTAAAAGCACTCAGTGTTTCGTGAACTTACCAATTACTCATAGTTGAGTTTTTACTGTAATAATAGCATACGGCAGTGTTTATTCGGTACAGCGCTCCTTCACAGGGTGCAAAGCTACACGACGAAAAAGCGAAAATAACTTATAGATGAACTTTTGGCGGGGAGGGGGGGCGGGAAAGAATTGTTAAACTCGCTCTGGGCACAACAGACTAGTTGTGGTTGAGATTCAGTATTTTAAGAACAATTAGTCCTGAACTGGCTCCTATGGGGGTCCTCGGCTATTGAAAAAGGGGCTCCTTACTGCAGGGATGAGAATCTTCCGCGGATCCGCGGAATTCCGCGGTTTGGTTATTTCCGCGTATTTTGCTTTTTTTTATTTTCCGCGTTTTTAAAAAGACATTACTTTCCGCTTTTTCGTGTGTTTAAGTTCCGCGTTTAAAAATATTTTCAGTGCAATTTTCTTTTTTAAAGATGTATTCACCGAAATACATCTTGCTTACCGATATCAAGACCGTATTGCTAGCCCCAACACGTATTCGTCTTCGGCCATGCTTATTGCGTATTCAAAAATCTTGCAGGATTGGAATCCAAGGAGAAGCCTTTATGATCCACTCCTCCAAGCCAATGGAAGCGCTGCAACTTGCTAAGCATGCGCGCATCGAAGAAGTATGGGGAATATTCAATAAGGAGATCAAAAGTCGAAAGACCCTCCGCGAAGTTTGTTCCTTTCGATAAGCGGAAGCGCTGAATTTTATTACATGTTGTGGTTTGATCCGTTTTGCGGTTTTCTGTCCTCAGTTATGGAAAGCAATCATTTGGATATCATAAACCGCATTAACGCTGCGGAAATAAACAAAGAAAATCACAATTAAGACTTTTTTACAATCTGCATTTTTTTTTTAATTGCTTTCGTAGTGAATTAATTTTGAGGCATCAGATAAATCAAACAACATGCCAAGCTTAAAACAAACAATTATTCTCCGATGCATGCATTATGCATTGTCAGCATAACAGCTGGCCCGTCCGGTGGAAGAGGAAAGAACTGTTTACTTTAAAAGAAATGAATTTCTCTCTCTCTCCCTCCTCTGCCGTTGACCTGACCTTCCAAACAGTCGTTTATTTATTTAATAATGTTCCTCTTTCTAAATTGAAAACATTGTTTATATTAAATCGTAGGTTCTTATTTGGCTTCCTAAATCATAGGCGTTAGCATCACGCAAACGCAAGGTTTTTTTTTTTTTTTTGAAAGTGTGCGTGGGGGAGCGCGCACATAGCATATTCTAAAGTAAAAATAGGTATGTTTCTTTAAGTTAAAAAAAAAAAAAAGGTTTTGGAATGAATGGTTTTCCAAACAAAGTTCCGGGGGGCACACGCCCCCCGTCCACCACCCCCCCTCTGCCCGAGGATATGCTTATGTCTCAACTTAGCAGTAAAGTACTTTTAAATAGTCTATGAGAAGTAGGGAAGGAAGAGTTCTTAATTTAACACTATAACTGGATTTAAGCCATCAGTAGTTGTCAAAACTGCTAAACTAATACATTGTGCAAGTAGTATTTGTATTTAAAAATTATTTTTAAGCATTATAATTATGTGAAACTAAGGTTTTTTGTACCCTAGTTGTTGGCAGGTATATAACTAGTCAGCTTTCCCCGCCTCCCTCTCCCATTTGTTAGGAGAGAGAAAAGTAAATGAGACCGCATTCAGCAGATTTTTAATGGGAACATATATGGCCTAAATTTTTTGAAATATCTATGTATTTTTGTTAGTGTTAACTTTTTAAAGTTACAGGATAGATTGTATTGTCTGATGTAAGAGAAAAGTTGAAATTACTTTTAACATTTTGGATATATATTTCTTTTGCTGTGCCATATTCTGCGTTCTTGGGTTATTTTATAATGAATTGTGGTAAATCTATGGAAGCTTGAAATATTTAATGACATTCTGGAATTTCATGAGACAGTTCATAGAAAATCAGGTAATTCTCCCCCCCGCCCTAGAAATTACATTGCATTCACTTTCAAAAGAATAAAGTAAAATTGTTTTGTAAAGCTAGGATTTTGTCTTGACTGTAGATTTTGTAAAATTGATTAAGATCATCCTTTAAATAATGATAACCTCTGTTTCATTATTGAATGTTCTGCATCTAAAATTGAACATAAATGTTTATGAATTTTAATTTTTAAAGATAATAAAAATTATAATTTAAATAAAAATATTTTAATAAATAATTGTAACATATATATTGTTGATATAAAATAATTGTAATATATATATATATATATATAGTATATCAAAAATGGGCATCACGCGCTTGAACTTTGCTCGAAGTCGAGATTACGTTCACGCACTTTTCCTCTTTTTTCATATTTGTGTATTCTCATCCCTGTTACTGGTGAATTTGGAGGGAATAGAATATTATTATATGTAATATTTGAAAATTAGGTTTACTTGCCTAAAAGTCATATTTGACTATTTTAAAGCTATTGGGGGCCCTGATTCTTCGGCAATCCCACGCGGCGCGTGGTCTGTGGGGTCCTTCGCAACGCCACTGTACGGGTAAGATTACAAAGAAATAAACAATCGAACTACTTTGGTACAATACTCTAATGCATATCAAATTACTTCAATTATAAAGAAGTATATCCATTTTGGGGAGGACTCGCTGGGGCTGGGGACCCCTTCCTTATGGCGGGGGCCCTCGGCGATCGCCGACCTGGCTAGTAGTAATACACATACAGAACTGAGTACATACAGAACATTGTTCCAGGACTGAGAACAATGGACGTTCATTGGAACACAGGGGTGCGGTTAATCAAGGATAGTGCATTTTGCAGTATTTTAAGGAACTTTAGCCCATTAAAATATGTATATTAAAACTTTCATCAAAATTTAATTATAATTTTAAAATGTAGACATAAAAAGCTCTTTTTTAATTAATTGAGGAGACATCGGTTGGATTTATGTACCCACTCAAAGCGTTGGATCAAACTGCTTTTCAATGGGGTAGGCTCGCATTCTGATTCATTACGCTGTGCTAGCCATGGCTCTGTGCATCGCTAAAACGTATGTGCTCTGTGGTGGCACCATCTTTTGAGACAATCATTTTTATGATTTTTTGTTAAAGATCAGCTACAAAAATTTTTAAAATATCGTAAAAGCCGCGGCTTTTCTTCCATAAATTACGGTAGCTTTTTTCCTGTTGTGAGTCGATTCAACCTGTATAGAAAGGGAATAGCATAAGATAAATAGACTAAAATAGGCTTGCTACTGTAATAATCACTTATAATATCTAAAATGAGATTTATAGAAAGCAATTCCTAAAGCCTACATCTATACAGTATATATAAACTGGGTTGATTGGGTCCATACATGTAGAATATAACTTTTTCTTTTGACAAGGTCAAGATTATGAAGCCATTATATGCACACTACTTAATGAATAGCGAAATTGTTTTTACAGCTGCCTGTACAAAATTTAAATGATATCAAATCAGGCTGGTCCTTTTGGTTAAAGCTGCCTGGATGCAAACATTTTTTAAGAGCTAGTGGGGAATCAAAATTAATTTCAGAAGTTTTATTTCTTGTTATAAAGAATTCTAGGCTATAATCTTTTTTTTTTAATGGATGATATATACATTCATTTGTCACAAAATAGTATTAATTTGCAGTATTAAAATATTGTATGGCATTAAAATCATGTGATTATTCATATTTCTTAAACATTCCAATATTAGTGACAGGTGAATAACTGTTCTCTACATTTTCTAGATGAATAGCAATATGTATGTTTCCCCCTATACAGAATTTTTGTTCTGTGTAAATTGTTATTTTAATTCTGTTATACATAATTTTATACTGTGCCTTATAAGATCCGTGCCAATGTAGCCTTATGGTATAATGTTTATTAATATTTATTTTGTTAAAAGTATTTAATAAATTTGTTTTTATACAAATATTTTTATTCCTGGTGCCTTATTTATATTAAACCATTCATGCACATTAGCAGAGTTAAAAATTACAAAAGTTTTATCTTTAATTAACCATCAAAAGCTAAAAATCCACTGAAAGTCCTTTTTGCCAGAGCCCTGTTCCTTTTCAAGCATCAACTGGATTTTTCACCACCCATGTTCAGGTTCCTCTTCCACCCACTGTCGATCTGAGCATGTGTAGTGTCATTGTTGGTGAAGCCGTCATTATTATTTCCAATGCATTGAGAGGATAAGCATAATTTGTTTACTAGCAGCTATTTGAGCTCATTTAATTAACTTTAGTCAGCATATTTTGGAATGTTTTATATGATATACTAAACATTCTTGTTATTACAGTTGTTTCTCAATCAACATTCTACATTAAATGTTTCTGGTGCCTTATTCATTTAAAAAATTTTCTTTTGTATTATAAAAAACTCATTTTGGAAAAAATATTTCTACTAACTAGCTGTATTGCCCTTGGGCATTAAATACTTAACTTGTTAAAAAAAAATTGTCTGCTGAGCTTTGCTCATCTAGTCTTGTGGCTACTTTCACAACCACTAATGCATAAAGTGAGTATGAATTTAAAAAGTATTTTACATATGTGTGTGTAATTTTTCAAATATATGACTCTAATGCAGCAACCCAAAAATTAGCATTTAATCTGTTAATTAAAAAGAATCATGTATTGGAATTCCTGGCATCCCTGAGATCCTCCAGAACGGATGAATTGAGCTAAACCACAGATAACCGTATGGGGGAGCTGTTCATCCAGATATAGCATGACATCACGTCTTTGGTAGTTGAGGTCTGGCACCATTCAACTGACTTTTACTTCAAATAAACTAATCAAACTTACTGATTGGCTGCTTTTTCCTTAGCATCTTCATAATGTCATGTTTATTTCATACCAATGGCAAGTTTAGGAATTCATTGAGTCTCGTATATTGAGTTATAACTGAATTTATTAGCAATTAGAGAAAATAGTATTGTTTAACCCTTTAACTACGTCTTACTGAGAAAATTTGGTAGCTTTAAACACGGCTGCTTTCAAGAGGAAAATTTCTGAAATGGACCGGTCGACTTCCCGCTGAATTCAGGGATGTAAATAGAAGGGGCGTGTTTAACGATCATCACTCATTCTTACCTCCCAGGTATTTCCGAGGGGGAGCATTCCCATCCCATGTGTCAATAAATGCTTTTAGCCCGAGCTGATCTCTGGTCAGAGTCAATAAAAATTGTGTCATTTCATTAGTGCGCCGTATTTACGCAGTTCAGTTTTAAAATTATTTCCATAGCTTTTTTTTTTTTTTTTTTAAATAAACAATTAATATTTTTAATATTTTCTTTTTGATCTTGTTGCAAGAAGAAGTTTAATTTATTATTATTACCAAATAAAATAGATTTTTTTTCTTTCAAAAGTAAAAATATAGTAAAACCCGTTTGAGAAGTTCCCGCTTAAAAAGTTCTTATTTGCAGTTCCCAGTTTTTTCCCATTCTTACAATGTTAAAAAAACCCGTTTAAAAAATTTAGTTCCAAGCACTTTCCCACTTAAATATTTTTTTTTTTTTTTCACCTCTACGTTTACTTTCAAAGTGCGTTTACATGATTTATTTTCAATTTTTTTTTTTTTTTTTTAATTCTTGTAAAAATAAATGTTTAGGACTGAAAGCGATTGTATTGGCCAGTGAAATGCTAACAGTGGACAAAATTTCGTGAGATTGCAGAAAATTAGGAAACGAATGAAACTGAATGAGAGGTTGCGGAAATTCTTAGTTTTCCGGATGCTCTAATAGGACTAGAAAATTTTCGTCGTTTTATTAAAAGCAATAAAGATGTGAAAGAATTTTTTTTTAAACGGAAGACTAATTAAAAATTGCCGATAAAAAACAAAAAACTAAACGGATTTTTTTCTGTAAAATGATTCAATAATTCTTAAACCGAATATTTTTTAAAGATATAACATAGAATAGTTAATTATATTGTTCTGCTTAATTAACTAATTTTGCGTGCAAAAACATTTTATATAAGTTACTGTAAACTTAACATTATTTACATAATATTTTAATAATCTCTCTCTATATATATATATATTGTAGTTAGTAAAATTATTGTTGTGATTTTGTTGTGAGCAAGAAAAAATTCCAGAAAACATAAACCACATTTAACTGTAACACAACTTGATTTATTTTATATTAATAAATATCACAGTATTTTTTTCATAATATTTATGATTATTTGTATTTTCCCCCAATGTTGTCGGGGAATCATTACAGTGGTAAGAAAATAAAGATTTTAGGATCTAGGAATTTGACAATATACTTTTCAACTGAAAATAATTTGCATTCATGAATACTTTATTGTGACAAAACATTCAGAAGCATATATTTTCAAAAAATGTTGCTACGAAATTTATCTATTAGCGAACTGTTGAAAGTAGATTCTCATGGTAAAGGCCAAAGCAGCTTACACATAAGCATACCTGACACGCGTCACACATCCAGGAGCTTTCAATCTGCCTATTAGATAAAGTCTTAATTTTGAGCTGCCTGCATCGTATGCAAGTTTTTTTCCTTCCTGGAATTTTCACTTTGAAATGTCTATTTTCTTGTAGAGGCTTTAGCTTTTTCATGTTTCTCACTGTTTTGGGTAAAACTTCAGCTAAACTCATTCTAAAATCTAGAAGAGTGATTGGTTTTTTAGGTAAGGGGAAATTAGACGTGGAAAATATTATGAAAGCATTATTGATAGCGCTGTTGAACAAAAACCAGAACAAATACATCCACCATTATCTGGATTTTCTTGCGATATCATAATATTTTCTCATTTGGTCAGCAGTGTCTACGCCACCCATGTTTTTATTATAATTTGCAAAAACAACAGGGCATAGCACATCGTTAACTGTTCCACCTACTCTTCTTTTAACAATTGTTTCACCAAACTTTGCGTGATTAGACAATATATGAATTTCCTTCTTGTCTTTCCACACTGTACAAGTGAGATTTGGAAATTCCGTGCACTGAAGGACTTTACAATCCCCTGTTTTTTTCAATTTAATTTTGTTCAAGCTAGGTGGAAGATTTTTCCGGTTTGTCATTACTGTGCCGTTTGCGTAAATTCCTTTCTCTGACAGATGCTTCATTAACATAATTGACGTAAAAAATCTGTCAAAATAAATGTAATGTCCGCTTCCAAGAATACTCGATAAATGGGTTACTACATCATGCCCGAGTCCATATTCAGAGCGTGGAATTTGATCTCGTTTTCCGCAATATACTTCAAAATTATGAATATATCCCAAAAAAGAACTGCACATCACTGGTTTCTTTTCACTGGTTTTTTGGGCATGTATTGTACAATACCTAAGCGTCCTTTAAATTTCACCATTGCTTCATCGATGGAAATCTCTGCATATGGATTAAAATGTTTTTGAAAATTTTTCCGAAGATCTGACATGAATGGATCAACTTTTTGCATCATGTACCATTTCTCATGATTTGGGGGTAATTCTTCTTTTCTGTCCGATAAATGAAGAAATTTATAAATTTGAAGAAATCTGTCTCTTGGCATAATTTCTTTAACTTTATTATTGCCTAGTATGGGATTTGTCGCCCAATAATCACTTATTTTGGGCAATTTTGCAATGCCCATGATGATAACTATTGAAAAAAAGTTCCACAGTTCTTGTGTGTGCTCTATAGGGGTCCATTTCCATTTTTTCTGTCCGATAGGCTCATACGAATGTTTAAAAACTTCTTTGGTGTACTCTGCATAATTGTTCGTATTAACCCTGATTATTTCGCACATCTCTTCCGTAAAAATCAATTTAAAGTATTCCTCTGCATTAGATCCCACAGATAAATTGTGTATTGGACCTCCTGAAGGTCTCTCTGTAGAATCTGATACAATCAAATCATCATTTATTTTCTCTGACCAATTAAACATACTACTACCACCAGAATGAGATGCTGAAGTATGTTCTTTAGTAGCATTAGCTCCATCCTCCACTGCTTTATTAGAATCTGAATTTTCCTGATTTGCTATTTCTTCTAAATCGTTATTTATAATTTCTTCATCTGAATCAAGATCAGCTGGAACATAGGAAGAATTTCCGTTAAATTCAACGGCCCATCCATCATCTTCGCTGGATAAATCACTAAAATCATCAGGCGGTGCTAATAAAATAGCATCTATTTCCTTCTGGGTCAATGATCTTTTCCTTTTAAGCATATTGAGAGGTGCGCTAAAAGTTTAAATATATATGATTTTATACTTCAACTCGTAACAAAATATTCAGACCTAACGATAAACTCACTCGCTTCCAAAACAGAAAAACCACCCTGCTAATAAATCAAATCTGCTCCTTCCCCCAAGATGCTTTGGTGACAGGAAAACGACTCTCCTTCTCCAGCGCTTTCTTATATTCCTTCCACCCCTATTTTTCAGCTCTCCGGCCCAAGCCGGCCTTCTCCGTATTTAAGTTAAGAAGCCGGAGGGGGCCGGCGCCGTAGTTAAAGGGTTAAAAAACTATATTAATAATTTTCCAAATATTATTTTATTATTTAAATGATTATCAAAAGAATTCTATTAACAGTTTGATTTCCATAGTATGTTTTAAAGAAATTATTAATACACAAGTCTTAAAATGACAAATAAGAACAAAATTTTGCTAAGCAAAAAATTAGATTCACACTTTAAAAATTTCTTTCAGTACAAAAAAAAAATAATTACCGTATATCTTGTTGTATAACAAGCACTTTGTTTTAAAAAATTGCATCTTTTTTTTTGTGTGTGTGTGTGTGTTATATACCGAATATAAAATGTATAGCATAAAAATATAAAATAAATTTCTTGACATATCCTGATCTGTCTTTATCTGATCAGATAAAGACAAAATAGACCCTCTAGAAACTGCAGGTATTTACAAAATAAATTTTACTTATAGAGAATCCAACCTTCCCGGATACTACGTTGGCGTTACAAAAAGAAAAATTAAAGACAGAATTAAAGAACACATAAACGATATAAAATACAATAGACAGAGTACCGCCTTTTCCTGCCTAGCCTTAAAAGAGAATATAGATTTCATAAATGTCGAGAAAATAGCTAATTACAATAACCACAGTTATGGCTTGAAACGGGAAGCATTGGAAATAATGACACAAGAAGGAGCTGTCAACGACATGGCGCATGCGCAAATAGAGCAATCGTGGCAAGAATTAATGAAGAAGCGGGGAGCGAGCCAGAAGGGCTCAGTTCTGAGGACGGCAGTGGATTGAACTGCTGAAAGCGCTCAAATGGTGTGTGTTTTTTAGATTTTACGGAAATTTTAATGGTTTTAATTATTTAACTAAGGTATTTCCGTGTTTGAATTTTAACTAAATAGACAATTTTTTATTTATTATTATATTATTTTTTTTTTTGTCCAGTTCCATGAGTTATTTTTCCCAACCACTCATGCATAAAGTGAACATTAACTTTAGAATTTTTTGTCTGCATATCTGTACAGTTTTTCAAACACTGTATGTAGTGCAGCTACCAAAAAATTGTTTAATCAGCCAATCAAAGATTTTTAAAAAATACTAAATCCTTGGATTAAAAAATAATCAAAGTGAATTGCCAAGTCCCATTATCTCAAAACATTGAAAAAAGTATATTCAAGTTGCACTGTTTGCAGATGAATAATGAAATAGATTGTTGTACAGTTTCTAGTCCATGAAAAATAAAAAAAGAATCGTGAAACGATTTATTGAAAATTGTCACCAAATCTTTAAGTACACTTTTTTTAAATATGAATTTTCCCACTGCAACAAGCGTAGTACAAGCACCATAAGGAGGCAGGGAATGGGCAGTCAGATGTACTGTGTTTAGCTTTTTCCAGGTGCCTAGTTTCTTTAGAAGCCTTTCACGCATATTCCTTCATTGACTTCAACTTACGCTTATAAATGAAAGAAGAAAAAATGTGTATACTTTTAAAATATACTACATATCATTATTACTCAAAAAATTGTTTTTTAACTGAGGAGTAATGTCTGACACGTATGATTATCAACTTTATTAAACAATCTGTTCATAAATAAAATATTATATTTATGAAGTGAAAATTCCCTAGAACCCCAATTTTTGGTGACTCTTTAAAAATTTTGAAACAAAAAAGAAATTTATTTAGGTACGATGTTCAAACTCAGCTCATTTGAAAAAGCATTCTCTGGATTTTCTTTCGAATAGAAAAATAATAATTAGATAAATTTTTTTTAGCAATAGCTGTATATAGGGAACAAGAAAGGGGCCGACCCCCAGTAGCGGACTAACGAGGGGGCGGTCCGCCCCGGGCCCCGACTGATAAGGGGCCCCCGAAATCGTTAGAAATTTTTAAATTCCAGTTTCACTTTTCTTTAAATAAAAACTTTTTTTCCCCCCTCCTTTAATGTGCGGGTACTTGCTCATCAAGCATTCGCCCCTACAAAGGCCCGAATTACTGTCCATTTCATCATGGGGACTCCCAGTGGGCAGACTGCATTACCTCCTATGAAGGGATGGACAAGTTAACATCCGTGCCCAAGCGGGATTTCGTACCCAGTCCCAAGGCGTGATAGAATGGTTCTTTAGTAGCTACACCACCTGGGTGGGTTTAGAAAAATGTTAATGTTCAAGATTATACCGAAATCTCAAGAGACGAAACCAAATAATCCTGGGGCCCAGAATTATTAAGAGATTTGAAGTTCTAGTCTGAAAACTTCTAGTTACTATACATAAATGTATCACCTAGGTATGACTGTATAGGGAGCCTCGGCCTAGGGGCACCTACAAAGGTACCTTTGGGTCAGCAGGGTATGAATGTATAGGGGCCCCCGAACAGTGCTTAGATCCTCCTACTGTCTTAGTCACGATCTGTATGTAAATTATTTTTTACATAGGAAGACCTTTTTAATCAAAATATTGAGAAGCTCCAAAAGTTTTGCACGATTCTTTTCATTCCATGGCGAAATTATTTCCACGATACTCAAAATCAATGATCGACGCAACCGTTTTAGAATAATTGTCCAAGATAAGCAAGAATTTCCTAGAAACACTTAACACTTTTCTACAATAGACAATTGTGCCATTACATGATTGGGGTCCTTAAATTAGCTGTTGCCCTGCAGGCTGCTGACTAATGATAACAAAATCAGGGAATACAGTTTGATGTTGCTGATATGCTGTTTGATGTTGCACTTATTTATCTGTCATCTACAGCCAATGGGTATAGCTATTTTCCTTGTAAAATATGTTCACTTTTATTCATTTATTTTGGGGGGGGGGGAATCACTTAGGCTGGGGACAAGGAAATTGTTTGAGTCGTCCAACTTGGGAATTTTCCCCCAATGTAGTTATTATTATTATTATCACTGTTTCTCACAAGATGTTTGATTGATAATCCATTTAAGACGCATTGCAAGAGCAAATCGGGTAAAAAAGAAAAAAGTTTCCATATGATTTTTTTTTCTTGTGTTGCCTTACACAAGGAAAGAAAAAATCTTATTTTTTTTTAATTTACCTCTTTTAGTTTTGGAGTTATTGGGGGAGGGGGGGGGGGTATCAAAGTCCCTACAGGAGCGACTTAGAAATAATTTCCGTCATTTTTGCCACGTTATTTTCTCGACTGTGACTGGCTCTGAGGTACTTAAGAGAATTCTTTCTTTTTAATTGGTAATATACCTTGAATATTAACAACTCATATTGTAAATTCATTCGAAGATAGTCAGAGCCCCCAAAATACCTTCCAAATTCATGAAAAATACAGTTTTTAAGAATACTTTAAATGTTGGTTCTGACGTGATATAGAAAAAATTTTTGCACAGTGCAGTTATACATCATATAAAGTGAATCCAGTGTTAAAAATTTTTGAAGGCCCCCAGGGACTCTCCGTACGGGGCCCCAAATATGGTTGTTAACGCTAATTTATACAATTTCGAAGGACTGGTACAGCTGGCGCCAACTTCCCACATGAGAACTATTGGCATGGAGATGTAGCATCAACCTAGTATTTTCATATTATGAAAAAACATTTTTTGAAGGTACAACTGTTTCCAAGAAAAATCCCAAAAAGTACCTCTCTATTTGGGACATTCCACTCACACGCATGGAGCATTTCGTCGTTACTTTTAGAAGTTTAATCGGCTGTAGAAATACTACAGAAAATTAAACTTACCCTGCCTGTATCACAAATAATTCTTTTTTCCTCTCAAAGCTACACTATGACTATTCCTGAGTATTATCTTTATGAGTACTAAAATTCATGCATTAGCATAATTTACAGGAACACTCAAAATAATTCGTAAATAATGTCATAACTTTCTCCATTCGCCAACTGAGGGGAAAAAATACTATGTAAATGTAACCCTACACATACCATATCTTATACTTCATTTAAAATAAA
This sequence comes from Cheiracanthium punctorium, assembly GCA_038373885.1. Classification (NCBI taxonomy): domain Eukaryota; kingdom Metazoa; phylum Arthropoda; class Arachnida; order Araneae; family Cheiracanthiidae; genus Cheiracanthium; species Cheiracanthium punctorium. Next base: position 85,993 of record JAWZYV010012576.1, on the reverse strand, counting down.
CAAAAAGTAAATAATAATGCGATTAAAAGAAGTTGTCACAAATCTAAATAATTTATTTCTGACTTGTGTACCATTTTACAACAAAATCGGCATACATCATTTCAAACAAAAAGTAACATATGAAAAAAAATTATCAGGTTATTTACGTACTTTTTTTATATTGTATAGTTGATTATGAGCTGTTTTGATACTTTTTACATTAGTAATGGTAAATGGAATAACTGCAATCCATTTAATTTGACTAAAAAAATCTTGTCTGCAGTAATTATTTCTGCGTCATCTTGGCGTGGCGTAGCCAAATAAAAGAATCTAAGCCAGGTATTGCATGCAAATATTTCATCGTAGCAATCTCATCTTGTTCTGATAAAGCGATAACCCTTCCGATGTCAAATAACTTTTCATATTCCACTGCATAGTAAAACTTTAGCGCAATATCAGAAACTTCGTGCTATTTTTCACCAGAGGAAATCGTATTTTAAAAACAGGAACAACGCAAAATGCTGTTAAAAAAATGTTTTATTCATAGAACATCCATAATTTTTTTTTTTTTCAGTATGTCTGATATTTTTGTGCGGGTGTGATTTTAATTTTGTAAATTCAATTTTCAATTCATTTTCAATTTTGCAGTATTTTTTAACTACCTGTGTTTGTGGGTCCTCGTGAGACAGAAGTTTTTCGAAACTTAAACTAATTAAAAATTATCTAAGATCGACAATGAGGGAATAAAGATTATCAAATTTGGTTATTTTGTCCATAGAACGAAAAGTAGATGCTACTGTTGACTTTGATGATGTCATCGACAAATTTAGCAAAGCGAAACCACGCAAATATATTTTATCTTTATGAGTACAGTTTTGATTATTTTATTTTTTTTTAAATTTCCATAAATAATTTTCTGATTTAAATTAATATACTCCAAATATTTGTTTTGTTTTTAATTAAATATTTTAATTAATGCCCTTTCAATTGCTTAGGTATACTGTTTTAAGGTGATACTTTATTTGTCAGATGATGTTAAAAAAATCTTTAAGAAAGATATTTATTTACTATAAATGTATACATATATGATAAATAGCAACTCTTGCATAGCTACGAAAGCATGCCAATAATGGTGTCAAACATAGGCAAAGTGTCTATTTTCAGTCATTTTGACAGTTCGGTTGAAATTTCTGTCATAATACACTATATTTTATAAAAAATAAAATCCACTCAGTTAAATTTGGTCATATTTCTTTGCTCATTTCTGCCTTTGATAATTTTTACTTTAATTTTACAGAAATATTTACATAATCCATAGATAATTGTCTAATAAATTTGTAATAATTTTTAGCTTTAATTTTACAGGAATATTTATATAATCCATTAATAAATGTCTAATAAATTTGTAGTATGGTATTGTAATTTAAATGTATAAAAATTCACTACTTACTTTTCAGTATGTAACAATTTTAATGTCTTGTGCACCAGCAATTCTTCATTGCGTTTTGTCCTCTATGTCTTTTAACAAAATACAAAGTATTTTTTTACTCTTGTATTAACTGTTGTAAGGAAACCGCTGGAATTACACTTTTTTCCTTCAAATCAATAGTTATCTAAATATGTACTGTATTTCATGTTCATATTTATTATAACAACCTTTTATATGTAACTAATATATTCGCTTATCCAATGTCTTAGTAAAATTTCGAGATACAAATAAGGCTTTTGGAATGTCATTGTAAACATCAATTATTAATTAAATACTGCAAAATCTGTAAAATTAGGAGTCTTCTTTTTGGCTTAAATAAGCATCTCTGTTTCAAAAACAATTTGATATATTTAGATTCTTTATTTTAGATTTTATGCTTTAGAATTTTTTTATTTATTTAAAAACAACTTCTTTCAATATGAACGTAATTCTTTAATTGTAAGAAATATTGATTGTATATAGTTTCTCTACGTCTTTAATGGTGCATTTTTGTGTAAATCAGACCTAAGCACTCGTTCTTTGAATATAAATATAATATTTAATAAATCAAATATGGAAATTTTTGCCCATTAACCCATTTATGCCTAGCGTCCCTTTTTTGGGACGACATTTTCGCTATCAGTCGAAAACGTTATTTATTTTTCCTAGCCTTTATTCGCGAGTATTAAACCTCAATTCCACAAAATATTTTAATATGGCCAAGTAGGATGTTGACATTTCAATTTTTATACATAATGATTTTAAATGAAATCATCCCTTGTTCAAAAAGTTGACATCAGAAATTTGTCCTGCTGGTGTTAGCAAAACTCGAAGAAAGTCGCAAAAATATCCAGGCACGAATGGGTTAATTTCATCAGAAGTGCTTATAATTTAAAGAATACTGAAATTTGAAGAAAAACTAAATTACATAAAATGCGTGTAAAGAGCATAAATTGTATCTTACAACTAATCACATAAGAGTTCCAGAAACTAAAAAGCAATTTATTAAAAATGGCGAGACTTTTTTTATTTTATAAATGTTTAAATCAGTATTCTATTATAATTATTATTATTTGGTAATTCTGTAATCTAATGGTTATCAATCTTTGGATTGCTACCTCAAATGGGGTCGCAAAAAATAACCCTGGGATCACAAGGTGGATTTAAACAGAATCGAAAGGTACCGAAATATTTTTCCTCTAAAAACAGGTTTCCGTTGAATAAAAGTGTCTTCAACAGAATGAACTATTTCCTTTCAAAACAAATTTAAGTTTAAGGTTCAGTGTTTTAGGTATGTTTTAATATGCGAAGTGTAGGTAATTAAAAGTTTTAAATGTACTGAGTTATGTTATCATTATTCCTATATGCTTTGGGCCAGCCGGTACCAGCAAAATAAAATGAGTTTTAGTTTCACGCGAACTAATTTACTAATTATCTACGAGCCAGTCAATGCAGACCATTTTCGATTTTACCAAAAAGTTAAAAAAAAAAAAAGAAAAAAAAGTTTAATAGAATTTTTCCAGATTTTTAGAGTTATGAATGTTAGCTTTAAAAAGTAATTTTCGGTTAAAAAAATACAATTTTAAAAGGGGGCCCCAAAACTCGGAGACCGCCCCGGGCCTCACTTAGCGTTAGTCCGCCACTGCCGACCCCCAGTCGTTATCAATGGCATAATGATCATTTCTGAAATATACTGAAACTTTGGGAGATTTTTTGTACAGAAGTGTCTGAAATATTGAAATCAGTCCCTACCTCCTAAACTACTTGTGTGGGTGAATATGATTGATATCAGGCCCATAGCCAAGGGGTTGCATTTGGGAGCAGTGCACTCCTCCCTGAAGAAATTTTACCCTACTTCCAAATTTCCAAAATAGACAGAAAAGTGATTTAAGAAAGTAAACTTGAAGTAAAAAATCAATTAAAATAATTTTGTATTTTAATCCTGCTTTACCAGCACTGAAGTATATACGACAGACAGGGCCCGATTAACCTCTGAAGTGAGGGGAAGCTCAGTCTCATTTCGGGCCCCCCCATCCCCTTTTTGCTTGGGAAAAGTAAAGTTTTAATGGTTTTCTTTCATAAAAATATTATATTCGTGGAAAAGAAATTTCATTGATTTAATTAGCTCTAATGATTTCCTTTGATAAAAGCATTTTATTCATTAATTTGAAATTTTCCTTTGATAAAAATATTTTATTCATTAATCTTCATAATAGTTTAGTTCATTATAACGAGATTTTACAGTATTTTTGAAATTATTTTAAACATTAACAAATAACTAAAAACATTACCTTACTGAAACATTAAACTTTATTAATATAGACCAATTTTTCATTAGACGTGGCTTTTTTCAGGAAGTCTTTTTTTTATGACATCATAAAAATCACAGTTGAGAATTAATCTTGACATTTAGATGTTTAACATTACATATTAAAAGTCTACCCCTTTCTGCCGGCCAAATATTCCCCATAATAGAAAAAAACTCTCAACTGCAGCAGATGTCCCAGGCAAAGACATCACAAACAACCACTTTAGAAATGTTGCGACATGAAGTATCAAGACTTCTGAAAAGTCCCCCTTCTCTTCATTAAAAATGTTTACAATAACTTAAAAGATCATTTAAAAACAAAATTTTGAATTTTTATCGCAGTTTTTCAGTCATTTTCGGGACCCCCTTCAAGTTCTGAGGGGAAGCTCAAGCTTCCCGAGCCTTTTCAGTAATCAGGCCCTGACGACAGAGTGTGTATTAACCCTCTGACTGCTCAATTTTTGGACCAAAATCGCTTCAAAAATTGTGTAATTTTTTTTTATTTCAAATCTATATACATTGGAGAATTGAAATGCGCATTTTTTCTTCCTAGAAAAGATTTTTTATCATGAGAAACTAAGCTTCAGCAACACCAATTTCAGATGTTATTACATAAAAAAAAAAATTTAATAAATTTCAATTGAATTACAGTTAATTTCCATTTATTACATAATATAAGAAAATGCACCACCGCCTAACGCTTTGCAGGTTTATTGAACCATGGTCAAATTCATCGACGTCTGATGAGCAGTCCAAAAAATCTAAATCACTATCACTATCAAAACTAAAATCTCTTTCAGAATCTCATAAATCACTCTGTCAATCTCATATACACTCTGTCAATTGCTGTACGATTTCTACCAGCCATTTCTGATTAGACAAGGTGGCAAACAAGTGAACAGGGGTGGCGCCAGCGGGGGGATCGGGGGGGCATGCACCCCCCGTCGGGGATCACTGGCCCCCCTGTCGGGGATATTTTTAGAGAATTTGTTGGTTTAGAAAAACGAAGGAAATTTTGCAACCAGATAAAAAATTCCATTCAAAGTGTCTGACCCGGCCGTAGAGTTTCCGTTTGCTTCCATTCTCATTCTGCTTGGAATTATAGGATATTCATATACTGAATATTGATTATCTGCAGCTTGGAGTATGTTTCTCGGGATTCGAAGGAACCAGCGAACAAGATCCACATTTCTAGGGTAAGCAGGGTTGTCCGATCTGCTGACAATTGCCTTCGTAAAGACCTTTTTAACTACGACTTTGGTGAAAATCACTGGGCTTTCCTTTTAACCAAGAATAAATCCCAGCAAACACACACATGTTCTCTGAACGTCTATTAACATTCAGAAAACGTCTTCTGAACGTTAATAGACGTTCAGAGAACCTGTGTGTGTTTGCCGGGATAATTAATGACCATCTCATCATAATAATTTTTAATATGCGAAACCAAAGTAGGAAATTTATCTCTTACTCGAATGCTTTTTTGAAAGGCTGTGCAAGTACTGAAACGTAAAATTTTGGGGTTTTATCGTTTTGCCCCCCTGTCGGGGAAGATGGCCCTCCCGTCGGGAAAAGTCTGGCGCCATCACTGCAAGTGAAGTTAGAGTGTAGCCTTCAAATGCCTCAATTTAGTGGACGACTAACGACATGTGTTGGTCAAAACCTAAATTAAACGTCTAAAACTGTATCTAATTTATTTCACTGGTTAAACGGGGAAAACGCGAGATGCTCTCCTCAATACAGGAAGAAAAACACCTGCCCGCGAAAATCGCGGGATGAGCAAATTTTGCTACATTTGAGTTGCCCGTGGAAATCGCGGGATAATCAGCCAGAGGGTTAAGAAGCTTTTTAGACTGTTTTGGCTTTCCATCATCGTTTCATGCTTAGAAACAAAGCACGTCCACTTCATGGAAATTAGAAGTGTTGAACTCTGCTAAGTTCAATTAGGTCTAGTGCAGTGGTTCACAACCATTTTTTAATCGCGACCCCTTTTAGATTTTTCAAAACTTTCGCGCGCCCCCCGCCATTCGCCATGTTTGACCAATAAAAAAAATTTATAATGAAAAAAATATATCTTGAGATTTAAAATTGATATCTTTTTAATACGTACTAATTATTAATAGGATGATTGAGGTTGAATTTGACAAGTTCAGCTATTCTTGGCTGAATATTGGTCAAAGCCAACCGCATGTCATCTTAGACATCTAATTTATTACTAGCTTTTGTCTTAATCTTCAAAAGAGTTGAAAATCCAACCTCACGCAGGTAAGTGTAAACAAATGGCTGTTAACATTTGACATGAAAGCTTAGAAGTTATCGGAAATGAGCAAAGTATAGCATACCAAAATTGAGTTAATGGTTCTTGGTATAAATCACTTGCGGAGGAGTCATTTTGCGAATTCAAAAATTCACCCTGCACTTTCATCAGGAAAATCGGCGACATCTAAAAATGCGTGAAATGGATTTCGCACGAGTGCAATCTCATCAACAAACTCTGGGAAATATCTTTGAATTTCAGATTAAAGGGGGCTACTAATTATCTCCTTTAAATTAATTACAATTCCTATTTCCGATTCATCTGTCTTAATGCATGGGTTCTCAAGCATTAGTTAACACTCCTAGATTCATCGACGTTAGTTTTTGTAGCTTTGATACAAAAGCCCAGACGAGAATGAGGATTTTTTTTTTCCAAAGAAAAAGGGAGAAATTCTGTCTTATGGTGAAGAAACGTGAAAATAGTTTACTATTAATTTCCTACAAAACCGGTCTGCGGCGACCCCCGAAAAAAGGCATGGCGCCCCCCCCCCCCCCCCCCGGTTGGGAACCGCTGGTCTAGTAGTTACTTCTGCTGGAGGAATCGTCTCTTTTTTTTTTTTTTTTTTTTCCAGGATAATTAAGGGGAGATCTCCCTCACCTCCTTTTCTCCCTTTAATGACTTTCATGACCTTGACATGTTGCTTGACCGACCTTTTTGTCGGTATTTTAATGTTTAAAATTTTCGTGATTAATATGATAATAGATTAAAATTATATGCTCCCAAATTATAAAAGTTGCTCCTTTACTCAAAAACAAAAGGATTTGGGGGCAAGCCGATATTTGATTAAATACATTATCATATTTACTAAACAACAAAATAAGCTCATGTAAGATATTTAAATAAAAATTATTGGTCGGGGGGAGGGAGGATTTTTTTTTTTTTTCTTTCTGGTTGGCCTTTTTCCTACATTCTTATGTTTTTAAAGTGAAACTGGAAAAAAGCGCCTTCACCCCCCTCGTCTACAAATTTGATTTGAACCCAGGATTTAAGTGAAAGTACTAGTGTTTCTATGGGTATGGGGGGAGGGGGCCATTCTGAGTATGAAATATTTTAGTGTAAAACTGATACCAAAAAAATTTCACTTCACCAAAAGCTAGGGGGCAATGGGGCTACTGTGCATATTGTATACTTATAAATCAGACAACTGTCCTTCGAAAATTACTTGAATGTCAATTTTCAATAGAGAGAAATACAAAATACATGAATTTACCTCTGTTTGCGCCCTTTCGGGTGCCCACGCCTTCCTTACATTTTTGATTTCACGCCCCCCCCATCTAAAAAAATAACCCCTTCAATGTTGTGCGCTTTTTCCGACCACCTATCTATGGGTACATATTAATAAAATTTAAACTTTAAAATCCATTAGTACTCATTTAATGGGGATTGACTGTTATATGGAAGATAAGAGATGGCACTCAAAAATGTAGGGTACCCAATTTCGAAAGGACTTGCCTTTTATTTTATTTTATTCCATTGCAGTACGATCAGCGATCCTTAGGGATGGACGCGAGACGCGAGAATTCTCACATTGTCTCGCGAGACGAGACAGGCATTCTTTTTGCGAGACGAGAAAGAAAATATTTTGCGGGACGAGACGCGAGACAAGACAGAGTCTTGTCTCGCGCGAGAATTCTCGCATTTTTTCCCGTCTCGCATAAATACGATCCGAAAAGCGACAATTTGCCTGAAGCCTCTACCGTTTAACTTGCGTCTCCTTCATTTTCGGTCCTGGTATACTATCAGCACTCTACAATACGCACAAACACGTAACATTTAAAATTAGAACAGACGAGAGATATACAAAACACACAAAGGAGAGGATAAAGAAAGAGGCGGAAGAAAAAGAAAACAGAAGAGTTGAAAGAAAAATACTAAGTAAATAGGAAAGGCGGTACGGTATGTTCAAATCTGACCACTTTTAGACGGGGCCCGGGGCATTAAGTTTGGGGCCCCCCTTACTATCCCCTTTTTTACGCATTAAGCCCCTTTACTGAGACCCCCTTTTTTAAGCATTTTAACCCAGTTTTGACCGCTGTTGTACTCGAAAATTGCATTTCAGTTAACTGTAGTTTTTGTACTTTAATCAAATTGTATTTTTCACCCCCAAAAAATATCTCTAACTTGATCTAGTGATAGACAATTAGGTAATACCTATATTATAGAGGAAACTCAGTTTTTTCCCCACAATTACTATTTCAGTACATATGAATTTATAATTTAGATAATCGGGATATATATGGGCCCCCTTTTTCTTCAGGGGCACCGGACTACCGCCCCCCCCCTAGCCCCTGTGATAATCGGGTTTCGGGTATATCAGAGAGAGATTAGAAGTAGAGCAACTTGCATTCGCATTGATGCTTAGTCTGAGTAGGTTGAAATATGGTTGAATATCCTTGGTTGAAATATCCTTGTACCGATATTATCCTCAAACTTTCCCGCACGTTGCGGCGTGCGTAGGGGGGGGGGGGCGCCCACCCTGGTAACAACTTTCTAGGGGCGGTTAAATCCGTTGGCTTCTTTTAAAGAGATTAAAATGACATTTTTTATTCTTATATATTAATATCGAACGGAAAGAAATGCAAGCAATTTTTTAAAAAACTATTCCTCTTTTCGTTTATATTATCATGTTTTCCCTTCCTTCGGCTTGCAAAACTTTCATAATTTTTTTTCCTCCCCATCATTTTATCTTGCAGTTGGGTTCCTATTCTAAAATTATCTTCGCCTGTTAGATGTCTTTTCATTTTTTTAAAAAATCCACACTGAATATACATTAGGGGGATTATGGTTTAATTTTTCTGTAAACAGGGCGACCATAACGACTGTAGTACTATCGCTAAAAATTATTGTGGAAAAGTACAAACGGATAGTCGTTAACAAATTAACTGTTCAGTAATTTAAAATATAAACAAAAAATAAGACGTCTATTAACCAACTGAGACACTACAATGAAATTTAAAAATGCACACACGGTAATGTTATTGGAAATATTAGGCAAATAATTATAATTATCGTTAATATAATCTTGTTTTCATTAATATAAAAATTACACATATTTTAGAGACTTGAAATTGGCGTTAAAGTAAATAGTAGAGATTTAATAAAGACTAAAAGTGTTCTGTTTATAATTTTTCAAGGGTTATCTTACAACCAACTGAACGATAAGTAATTCTAATTTGCGTTAATATATCCCGCAGTAATTTCAACAGAGGAGATTACTTGAACTTAAAAAAAAAAAAAAAAATCTGTTTTGTCTCATGCAGATATGATTTTAGTAAAATATTCGCTACTTCTCGTATGAAGAGCGGGTGCGCAGCTATTTTAAAACAAACGGTTGTCCATTTCATGTAGTGTCTGAGGTATTTAATGCTACAACTTGAACAGTATGATGTAGAACTACAGTATGATGTAGAAATAACACATTTTGAAAGTCGGGAGTTCTCTGCAAACCGCTAAGCTTTTCACTTTTCTGATCGCGAATGACACTGACGTAGTTTTTTGAGTCATTATATTGCAATGATGCCAGGTTAATACTCATGACGCAAACTTTACATCAAGAGTCAAATAATTTTGCTTTTATTTTAGATTCCACATCCCTGGAATTAATTGAAATTACTCATGTTAGGAAAATTTTCGTTTACTACAGTGCGAAGAACGGGCATGCAGCTAGTAAATAAAAGTAAATACTATATTTTCGGTGTGACATTATATATACGGATTAAATCTCAATTTCTTTTACTTCAAATGCCGATATATGCTGATATAGTTATTAATATATCTACTAATGTGGCTATATGTAAGTAATTGTTATTATTAATATTAATTTTCAATAAAATCCCAATAATAAGTTAGTATAAAATGGTAACGAAATCGCAGTCCTTAATTTTGCGAGACTCGCGAGACGAGACAGCAATTTCTTTGCGAGACGAGACACAGTGTTTGCGAGACGAGACGAGACAGAGGTTTACCACTGCGAGACGAGACGAGACAGCCCCGATTCTCGTCTCGCACGTCTCGCGTCCATCCCTAGCGATCCTTGTTCTTGTTTAGCAAAACAATATAGTTAATTTGATTTATTGGTAATTGTATAATATCTTTTTTTTTTCTGAAGAAGTATATGTGCGTGGAAAAATGGAGGAGGATATCTTAGTCCGTTCTCATAATGGCTGAACTCTACAAGTACATAACCGATAACATTTATGCAAAACAGATCATACAGTACTTTTATAATTATTTCGCAGTGCCAAATTTTCTTTGGTCATTTCATAATAAAATGAATGGATACATTGTATTGTATTGTGTATTTAAGGCAAACACTACACGTGGGGTAATCTGTCTAGGGGATGCCTTGGGCGAAGAACTTTCTAAGGCGTTCAAACGTGTATTCACTTGACATCTAGAGAAAACCGCCCAAAGCTCCAGATCGACAGCCGCGCGGTAGGCCAGAATTCTTGAATGACTGGTGACAATATTGATGATCCTGAATTCTGAGAACCAATTTTTGATGTTTTAAATGTATATATAGAACAAATGAAATGCTAATTACTTAAATACAAGTGCAGGGCCGCCCCTTACGGTTGTGCAGGTTGTGCGTCGCACAAGGGCACCTTGGTGATAGGGGCGCCAAACGGAGGCAAAACTGACAGGAAATTTTGTATATGAAACTAATATTGTTAACGTGCAATTTTAGTGATTCTATTTTCATATTATATCACGAAAAGTGGAACTTAAAAGTCCTAAAAATAATTATTTTTAGCACGGCCATAGCTAGAAGTTTGGCGGGACTCAGTTGCGGACCGACACGGTAAGCGAGGTAAGCATAGTATCGGGGAGCGATGTTCGCAGGGACGTCATTTCGAACTCAAAAACGGGTGAAGAACTTGATCAAGGGCATAAAAGGGGCGCCTTTTTTACTTTTGCAGGGGTCGACACATACTCTAAGGCCACCCGTCTGGGGCGTAAGCAGAAAATTGAACACAAGATCAACTAGATCACAAAAAGTGTAGGTAGAGTTTCAGTTTTATTTATTTATTTATTTCAAAATAGCACATTTGTAAGGAGAATTGGTAGGGTTTTATTAAGTACAATAATTATGAGGGAATGAAAAATTATTAGTAAAGTTGTTCAAGAAGTAGTGGAAGGGTGTGCAATTTGGAGTGTTCTGCCAGGGGTGCAAAACCACCTATCTACTCTCCTGGTTTTTACCTCTAAAAAAGACCCCATGCACTCTCTCAATTACGTTGAGCGATTTAAGTGCTCCAAAAAAGGAAGAAAGCAATTTCTATCATTTTTCACTGCAAAACGCTCCATGCAGAGCGATCTACTAAAAACATTAAAAACCAGCTTTCGATTTCTTCTTCAAAAGAAAAGAAAAGGAGCACTTGTTACGACCAAGACCTCCTATATACTGAAACAGACCTGTTCACGCCGAACAAAGGCTTGTCCGCTTGAAAAAATAAAACCACCGATAGAGGGCGCTAGTAGCTAATACAAATATAGGAGTGAACATTCAATTCCTCACGTGTAAGACTTTCAGTGTGGTAGAATTAATTAGCTTTAATTTTCACGATTATTATTTTTTCAAAGATGCCATATTGTTGTGTTCTCTTTTGCAAGTCAGATAGCAGACGTAAAAGATCAGATGGAGTAAAAGTTTCGTTCCATGAGTTTCCCAGCGATATACTTATAAGAGAAAAATGGATCAAGACCATTTCTCGAGAAGGTAAGTATTTAATTTTTGCACTATGATCGCATGATTACGGTTTGATTTGTAAATCGTTATTGTCAACAGTAATGCTTTGTCAATTCTCTATGTATAAAAATTCGGTTTTATGTAATTGCTTTTTTAGATTAATCAATAACCACCACTCAGTATGCAATTAACTTTCGTGTTGTGCACGTGTGAGTTGCGTAGTATGTGCACAGATAGTTAGAAATATAAACTAGTCATTCATTCACGGTATATTTATGAATAATATATGCAAATTCTACACACAATCATAGGGATTATAAAAATAGAATTAAAATAAGCAGAAAACAATGGCAGATTACTTCTACTAGCTCTAAATTTACTACTTTTTACATGAAAATATGTAAAGAAATTTATGTTGTAAATGTTTGAAAATACTGATATGGGATTATCCCTAAGTAATGTCATAGCTTTTTTCAATGTTTTTGACCTCCTTCCCCTGTCACACGTATACACTATATTGCACAAACACACACTGCTGATTTGAAATGTTTTTGTTTTAACCAAAATGTGTTATGTTACATTTTTTGTTATCACCCCCTTCCTTCCTAACAGTGGCGCAGCGAAGGGGGGGGTCCAGGGGTCCGCCCCCCCCTATGAGCTAAGGGGCCGCTATGAGCAGGGTCCGTTTATCTACAGGGCGAATGGGGCCCACGGGCCACCAATTTAAGGGGCCCATTTTTTTCTCTAAAAAGGGCCCATTTTTTCTCTTTCTCTTCTTTCTTTTCCAAATTTATTCTCTAAAAAGTGTCTTTTCTTTAAAAAAATCTTTTTAAACTTTGTATCCGTAGTTGGCTTGAAAAGAAGGACGCAAGATAAAATCATCAAAGGCTTCCAGCAAGCACCGTCATAGAAACTCCTTAGGCAATAAATCTCCAGTCGTGTCTCTGATAGGGAATTTGTGGGGCTAGGATGGACGAATTGGACAATGTAAAGGGGAGTAATTCGCACCCTTGTAGCGCAAAGGAACGGAATATCCCCAGAAAGAATCTATTCATGCTACAATTAAGTGATAACAAAATTGTCATGAAGGAAAGAGGAAAATATATTGCCTATATTGTAGTTTTCAAGCATACCACTCTTTTTTTCTCGAGATAAACAAGCCACAGTATAATACACACACACACAACAAACAGTAAAAAAGAGGGTCTGCTGGGAGCTTAGATGTGGTATAACGAAATTTCGAATGGTTCAGTGAATTCACTTAAGTTGGATGCCTTTAATTTGTAAGCGGAAGTTTAAGTTTTCGGTTCTTTGTTTCTTACGATCATGAATTCGTCCAGTTTAAAAAGAAAGAAAACCCAAAGTGAAATGTTTTTAATCTTTCTTCGAGAAGAAATATTAAAGCCGATGATGGTGATCGTGCAGCATCAAAGACTGCAGATAGAATGGACGGGCCCGGACCTGGTGAAAAATCTGTTGCACCGAAAGAAACCTTTGAGGGTGCTGAATCTCAAGCTCATCCCCAAGCTTGATATTGGGCTCTACATTAACAAAGAGCAGGGCCGTAACCAAGATGACATACTAGGTAGGGCTTTGAATATAGTTTGGGGGGCTGACTAAATATAAGTATTAGTAGTTCGGGGGGGGGAGTTTCTTCGAATTTTTACATCTTCACCTAGAATTTTTATTTCACAAGATACCATATCTTAAAATATTCACCATTCATTCCATTAACAATTTTTTCATTGAGATTTACTGCCAAATTCAAGTGCAAGGAACGTGGGATAAGCGCGGCGGCAGTTTTAAGGTTTTGCCTTACCCCTACGGAATTCCTGCCCCGAGTAGCAAATCAGTCTGTAAGGAATAGCGTAAGTTTTGTGTTTGGACCGCTTTGTGATTCCACTAAACTTTTGTATTCATCAGTGAATTTACTAAAATCTTTGAAAATCTTAGGGGGGGGGAGACTTCTAGGTAGGGCTCAGCCCCCGTAGTCCCCCCCTCTGGTTACGGCCCTGACAAAGAGGTAAACATTACTTGATTAAATTTCAAAATAACTTTACACAACAGAGAAGGTGGAATCACACGGACGTGGTTCATAATTTATTATCAGTAAAAATATTAATATAAAAAGATCTTTCAAGTATAATCTAGCAGATGGTTGAAGTGTTTTTATTTATAATTAGCCAAGAATTTTCTAAACATAGACAAGCGTACTTGAATGTATACAAGATGTAATGATCCAACTTATAAAGATTATTTAAAACTATATCATAAGCTTATTATTACTGGCAACTACAATGTAGTCAATGATAGCAAATACATTAAATTACCTTTTTTTGAATTCCAGTTTGTGTCAAATATTGTTACTTTTTAAACACATATTATGCTAAAATATATGAAGAGCTGTTTATTTATTTTATTAATTTCTTAGGTAATGGAGGATCGAGGTAATATAATAAATAAGGATTTTGAGACTTTACAGAATCGACTCACAAGACGAGATTCACACAATTTTTTTATTTCCTTTTCTTTCATTGTTTTTTAAATAAATCATACATAATGAATCAATAAGTTCATAATCAGCCTATTGAAAATTTTCTTCCTTTCAAATGAAGAATCAACTATTGCATTTATTTTTTTACAAAACTTGAAATAGTGAACGCATGTTTTGTAACTGCAGCAGATATATTAATAAGTAAAAGTTTTTTTTTTTAAATTAATTTCAGTTTTTTCTGAGTAAAAAAAATTTTAAACATTAAAGTTCTAAAGAATTTTAATAGGAAAATTAAAATTGCGTGAATAATGTGATAAAATATTACTTTTACAAGAGATACCATTATTTAAATAATGTCTTTAATTGTTGTCATGGAGAATAATTTTTAAATTTACAGTTATTCTTTTATTAATTCTATTTTAAAGTGCGATAGCTAGAATAAACTACTTGAAAAACATAAGACTACTTGTTTATTATCTTCCTTTTTAAACACCACTAGGGAAGAGTTTTCTTCAAAACACTCCCCGTTTTAAATCGCCTTTATCTTCTTTATCTCCCCCCCCCCCCCAAAAAAAGAGCTTTATTTAGTACATGAATTCAAACGTTCCGTGTAATAAATCTTTCAAAATATGACTGTATAATTAGGCAAGTCGGAGTGTCCAGGCTGAGTAATTTTTTATTTTTTACCAACTATGCGAAAAACAAATATTTCGCCAAGTATCGAATACATATGGAGAGCTGCTCTTTTGGCTCTTGGCTCTTTGCGGCATATTGTGTGAATTTCCTAGAAAAAGTAGACTACATTTTTGAAATCAGGTTTGAAGTAAACAATGTACCATAAACATGGGTGAATTTCTCACAGGTGTACTGAGACCGTTTAAAATATTTCAGGGAAATATTTCAGCCACAGCTCCCCCAGCTCCCCTACTTTCTACGTCCCTGAATAGACCTACGATCTATGTATGTGAGCTGATGTATAATTTTGTGAATTAATTTCTTCAATAATGAATTTCTTCAATTGACATGTTTCATGTTTGTATGATAATTGTATATAAATAATATTTTACAATTTCTATTTAATTAAAATTTGAACGGGATTTATTAATTTTTCTTTTCAGTATTATTCTTTGGCTATATTTTGTATAAGAGTACACGATATGCGGAGTTTGTGTGTATTTATTAGAGCTATGCTTTATTAAAAAGGGGAGAGAGATTTTTTAATGACTAGAATAAATATGAACATAGGACTAGAATCAGAACACCTGAATGTATTTTATTAGTGTTAAGAAACAAAGAACTCCACCATCTCGAAAAGCGGTCGTTAACGATTAGAGGCTTACAGTTTTCCGTTAGTTCTTTCGTTTTTCTTATAAGAATGTATAAAAGCTTATAACTACCAATTTTATTACAAGAATACATTTTTATAATGGCAAATGTTATTTGATTGATTTGCATTACACCGAACAATTGAAATTTCTGCAAGACAAAAGTCTAACAGCTAACATTAAATTTATGCAAAAGTGTCGGGGGGGGGGGATATCAATCCCTATATCCTCCTGGCTATACGCTGGCTTGCCAAAAGGGGGAGACAGTGGCGGATTTCCCAATAGGCGCATGAGGCGCGCGCCTCGATCCTCATATTTCTAAGGGGCCTCCAAATTCGGTTTTCAGAAAGAAAAAAAACTATATGTAAATATCTGTTCAAGAGACAAACTTTGTTCATAGTTTCAGGATTGCTTCTAGAGTAGAAAGCGCCTTTGAACAATCTTTTCTTTCGTGACTCCCTTTCCTCTTCACAACATTGGACCATAATCTAAACTAATACTTTAATACGAATACTTTTAGTTTATAAGTAATGGATGCTTTAATTCCGTATTTCACTGTAAAAATATCCAGAAACGTTCCTTGGAAAATAAGGATAAGCTAGACTTACAAATACTATACAGAAAGTATACATTTCCTTTTGAAAACTTTACTGTTTCGTTCAACCCGTCGCTTAACCGAATAGTGGTCTCACAACCTTAAAAAACAGGCAGTTCACTTAAAAATGACTAGAATTGAAAAAAAAAAAATTAAAAAAACTCCAGTAGTGTTCCTTGAAAATAATAGGCAGCTGAGGTGCCCTAAATTCCAAGGAAAGTTGCACGAAAATACCAAGAACTTTACTGAACAATATGCAATTCAGTGGATCTTTCCTGAGCTGTTCAATAAAGTTCCTGGTATTTTCATGCAACATTCCTTGGAATTATAGGTCCCTCAACTGTCCATTATTTCCAAGAAAAATTCCTAGATTTTTTTGTATTGTTTTAATTTCCTCGCTGTATTTTATCTCAAGAAAAATACAGGTGCAGAGGGTCCCTATGCCTTTTTCCTATCCGGAATCAATTAGTTGGGTTGGGTTGGGGGATTACGGCCAATTATCTACAAGTGGGATCTATGCCGATGGGGTGTGGGTGCTCCCCTTGGGGGTCTTTCTAAGGGATTCTAACCCCTATTTATGTAAGTTTTGGAGGAAACCATGGAAAATTCCTAACGGTTAGGTTGGCGGACGCGACCTCGTTTTGAACTAGGCACTTTCCGTCTCCCAGTTCAGAGTGCTATGCGCTCAGCCTCTGGTTGGGCCGCACTGAATCAGATTGCGGCTCAGTAGCTGGTATTGCAGTAGGACATTCAAATACACCTGCTTTATAGATTCCCCCCCCCCAAATCAAAAAGTGTACAGTCTGATAAGAATATTTCTCATTTTAAAAGAGAAAAGCCTGAACCGCTTTATTCTCAGCTTGAGATTGAAAAATTTGTCAAAAATTAAATATTTTATATTTTTCAGCTGTTCATTTAAATGATTTAGGAAAGGAGACTCTGTATTCGGTGAAATTTTCAAATATACCTAGAATATATAATTGTTGTTGGTTGTCACGATGTAAAAGAAATTGGAAACAATAATTTGTCTTCTTTGGAAAAATCACTAAAAATTAAAAATTTAAGCTAGGGATAACCGATTTTATCTTTTTTTTTTTGAATCGAAACTTTCCTAGTATGCAATGATAAAAAATTGCCGACCAATAATTAAAAAGATATGAGCTGATACATGTGGTGCACTTGGTGCACGTGTCCTGGGCACACATGGAGAAATAAGCCAAAAAATTGAGTTTAACACGATATGCAGGGGCACAAAAATTGAGCCAGCTAAAGGACACAAAATCTGAAAAGTGCCCTGGGCACAAAAGTGTTATAGTGAAAGTCAGGCCCTCGTTTGTAGACATAAACTAGATATAAAAGGAATTAAAACATTTTAAAATAATTAGTAATAATTTAAAGGAGTTTGTGATTTTTTTTTTGAGGAGGGGGCCTCAAAATTGAGTTGCACCTTGGGCCTCTCTAGAGCAAAATCCGCCACTGGGGGGAGAATATAGGTATTCCCACTGATTCTGCGCTTTCTGGGGGCCTGAGGGTAAAATTTCAAATGTTTTCTGTAAAGGTAAAATTCGTGAAATATTTCTTCCGGGGAAGAGATGTGTGCTGAGTGCCTGTCTGAGACGACCAGCCCCCCTCCCCCCTACAAAAACTTATATGGATGTCATTTGCGGGGGCCCTGTGATGCATGAACATGATCATTTTAGGGGGGGTCTGATCTCCCCTCCGAGTCCGAGTAATTTGGACCCCCCCCCTAAAAAAAATTTCTGGCTGCGCTACTGCTTCCTAAGTATGAAATTTTTGGATGGCCTCTATTGAGTACTTTTCCCTTACATAAACAACATGAAGGGTAAAAAACTTTTGCTCGAAACAACTATATGAGCGTTGAATTAAACTTTATGGTGTTGTTTTACAAAGTTTTTTTATTATTTTAAGCACTCCTTTTGCTACAAATTTTGACATGACATGCATAAAGTGGGCTACAATGAGTCGGATGGCTCCGATGAAACCCCTGCCTTTTGAGCAGTTAATACAGCATTATCTGGGAGATAATATATCACCAGAATACGCTGGTGGACCCATAGCCATTGCATATAGCTGTTAATTTCTTATTACTTTTACTTGAAGGTAGAGCTGATATGAATGACTAGGCTGAACAACTGAGTGAATGAGAGTTCATATCTAGAAGCTCCTTCTCCTTCTGATGAAGACCCAAATTGTTCAAGGAGTCTTTATGAAGAGTGAAATTCAGTTTATGTTCCAAATAACAACAGAGCTGTGGCTTTATCTGCTGGAACAGAAAAACAATTTTTTTTTCTTTTGGTATTTTTCATTCTAGCTTTCATAAGAAATTGGGAGTTGACAAACCACCGAAAATAGTGTTTTCATTTAAACAATTAAATTGATTATTCATTTTCTTAAAAATATTGTATATTGTATGGACTGTGGCTTTTACTTTATTAAATAAATGGTTTGTATTAAATAAACATTTGATTTGTTCTTTAAATTTACCTCTTATTTAGTTTGCACTATCCAATTACAAAATAATAGAATCTCTAGGTTAAAACATATTTAATATATTTAATTTTTGTTAATCGGCGACTAGAATATACTATATAGTTAAGAAGTTATTTCTGATAACAGACTGCCCCATGTACATTGCAAAAATTTAAAAACACAATGCTGATGAAAAATAGAATTCTAAAAAAATCAAATAAATTTTCAATCAAAATCAAATTTTCAATAAGTAAAACCCTGCTTTTAAGTATATTTAACTGTCACAATTTTGTTATGAAAAGCATTCATCAAAAAGACATTTTATTTTGACACTTCTGAAAAATTCCAAGGCCGTACCCAGGGGGGACCACATCCCCTGGTCCCTCCCTCCCGAAATTTAAAATTTTGTTAACAAACAATAATAATGAAGCCTTATTGTGAAAAATTTAGCCTTCTCCACCTTTTGGTCCCCCAGCCCCGAAATTTTCAGACCCCCCCCCCAACCGAAATTTTTTTCTGGGTACGGCCCTGGAAAAATTTACACTGAAAATTATTTTTTATACATGAAAAATACTATATATCTCCTTCTCCCATGTTAAATATCACTCCTCTTGTGGGGGAAAAATTTATTGAATTCAACTAATGAATATATTTT
The DNA here is from genome assembly GCA_038373885.1 of Cheiracanthium punctorium. Classification (NCBI taxonomy): domain Eukaryota; kingdom Metazoa; phylum Arthropoda; class Arachnida; order Araneae; family Cheiracanthiidae; genus Cheiracanthium; species Cheiracanthium punctorium. Next base: position 66,676 of record JAWZYV010012576.1, on the reverse strand, counting down.
AAACATACTTATGCAGGACTCTTTTTTTTTTTTAGAATAAGAACCATGTTAAAGAAATTTTTTAAATTCATATTTTAAATAAAACAACATATTGAGTCATGATCAACCTATTTTGAACGAATTTTAACCAATCAACGTTAACGATGAACATTTAATATAATGAATAAATTAAATTTATGTTTTTTCCTTAAATAGACTTTTATCGATTACTCCATTACTGAATAAAAAGAGCTTTTGCCCTCTATCGTAAATTTAAATTTGTTAGAAGGCTCTGTTATCGTGCATTTATTTTTTTCTTATTTAAGCTAGTAATTTTCTCTAAATGATTTTTTAAAGACAAACCGATATTACTCAAACGGAAAAAAGGCCTGTTTTACTTTATGAAAGTAAATTTTAAAAGCAAAAGCTGCGTAAAATACAAGATAGATCAATTGAATTTGCATGCTATTTACAAAAAAAAGTGCATGATTTTGTACTGCCATCTGGTGGCGTTAAGCTGCGTAATCCAGTTTAGTGCGCGGACATTTTCTCCCGTGGAGTTGGCTAGGATGAACAGGTCTGTTTAGTATATAGGAGGTCTTGGTTACGACCTTACCAATTTGAATAGATTTCCTCATTTTGGGAGCGTTTTCATCTTCCCTGATTGGTCAGATATATAATCGCGCTCGCCTTCTCCCTTCTCCCGTCCGAAGAAAAACAACAAACAATAATGGCTGCCTGCATGGACTGTCTCGTCGCCCAGGATCGAATATTAAGCCTGCCTATAAATACAAGTAAGATTTTATTTTATATTCTTTACATGTTTTAATACACTTCTAACCTAGTTTTAGATTTACCTATCCAGATCATGTAAATTTTTATTTATGTGAATTGTGAATCATGTCATAAAGCTAACGTTTGGCGGGAAGCCTAAATGCTTTGTTGTCGTATCCTGTAAGTCTGTGTAGAGTAAATATCTTGGAGCTTCTGAATAATGAATCCTCATGAGGTGCATTTGAGAGCAGTGCTCTCCCCCCCCCCCCGCAGTAGCGTAAAGTGGCGGATTAATGCAAGTCTTTTTTTTGGGGGGGGCGGTTAGTTTGTCGGTAGGGGGCGGTTAGTTAGAAGATTAACATATACATCCATTTTATTGAAGTAAAATAGGATCTTTTACATTAATTTTTTTTCTCAGGGGGGGGGGGCGATCGCCCCTCCGCCCCCACCTTTAATCCGCCCTTGGTAGCGTAACCAGGATTTTATTTACTGGGGGGGGCTGGGCATCAAATTCTAACCTAAAGTTCAATTGTAAGCTAAGTAAATTGTTTTTATGATAATTATGATGTACAAAAGGAATGCTTTATGAGCAGGAGCGTAGCCTAGCGGGGTCATAACCCCCCCATGAGGAATTTTTTGCCATACAAAATGTATATTCTTCACTACATTATCACACACATGTATACATATATATGAGTTGTAGTAGTCGTAACCCCCCCCATGAAAAATTTCTGGATACGCCTCTGTTTATGAGTATAATCTAAGTTCTTGATTTTATTTTATATTTTATTGCAGTTAATCCTTTAGAGAACATTTGATATGTTGTCAAAAGTTGATTTCAACTACCTTGGAATGATCATCGCATTCTGCAGCTGGAGAAGATTTTCGCAAAAAAATGTAGAATCTCTCTTTTTTTTTTTTTTTTCTTTTTTTTTTGTGTGTGTGTGTGTGCGCGTGTATATATTCAGTTATACATTTCATTAGAAATATTATTTTTGTTTCAGATAAGAAAACTCTCTGAAAAGGGCCCCGAGGGAGCACATGCCCCATCTTGTTCCCCTGCCGACGCAGCTTCTATAGTGACTGCTAATAGAGCTCAATAATTCCAGAGTTAAAATTTTTCTTAGTACATTTTGGAAAACAGAAAAAGTGGACTGTCGTAAGCATAACGTGATCGGAAATTCGTGGGGAGGGACAAATGGGCGCCGGCAGAATATTTCCCAGGGGGGGGGTCAAAGACTACTCCAAGGGGAGGGGGAAGACTACTCAAGGAGGGGGCAAAGACTACTTCAACGTATGGTTACCATGCTGGAAAGAGCAAAAAAACAAGGGAAAACACTGCATGCAAAAATCCTTGGGGGGGGGGGAATTGCCTCCCTTGCCCTATGCTGCCGGTGCCCATGGAGGGACATAAAATAGAAGTGTAAATAAGGGACGTTTCCTTTTAAATTAAAAAAATATATATATTAGGCTTCAAATAAGATTTTCAAGAGGTTGGGAAAGGGGAGCATATGCCCTCCCACTTCATCCTATCGTGGCCGTTTTTAGAGGAATTCAATGTGTGTCCAGAATTTGGAGGTTTTTTAAAGCACATCTCTTAAAAGCAGAAATTGGCCGGTTGTAGGAGGTAAGTTATATATATCAGGGCCGTACCCAGACAAAAATTTCGAGGGGGGGAGGGGAACCAAGAGGTGAAAAAGGCTAAATTTTTCTCAAATTGGCTTTATTATTATAGTTTTGTTAACAAAATTTTAAATTTCGGGGGGGGAGGACCGCACTCCCTGGTCCCCCCACTGGGTACGGCTTTGATATATATATATATATATTGTGACGTAGCGCCACAGTGGTAGAGCGTGATTCTCCGAGGCTTACTTAAAATAATAAGTTTTATTTACAAAAATACTTACAGTATTTATGTACAGGCACATGATGAAACATTACGAGAGTACCAAGCCCGGAGCAGTTCATACGGAGAACTTGCTTCCTCTCTCGCTAAAAGTCATCTCTCTCCTCCCTTCCAAAACCTCTCACTCCCCATTCATCGGGGGTCAGCTCTCTTGACCCCAGGGGGAGAAGGAGCTTTCTCTCGGACGATGTGGGTCGATGACCGCACTACGCTACAGACACTCTCCCCCCCTTAAGAAAAAATCTTTCCCATCTCAAGGGAAAGATTTTCAGTTACACGCTCACAAATAATACCTTGAGTACATATGGGGCAGTTCAAAAGAAAGCAAGGCGAGAGAATTTAAAATACAATTAACAGCATCAATTCTTCTACTTTACGAGAAAATATAAAATAGAAACAATTTAAACAATAATACAAAAACGAAACTTAGTCTGGGATAACACTTGAGATAATATTAATGCATTAGTCCTTTCTCAGGAAACTCATCCGTCCACAGATCGACTGAGACTATCTGCGTTTTGATGGCTTTTACCAGATCGATGTACTACTTCAAAATTGTACGGTTACAGGGCTAAAGCCCATCTCATCAATCTGGGATTTGAACTGGCATTCGTTTTTAGCCACACCAAAGGGTTATGGTCCGTCACGATCGTGAACTTCTGACCATCTAAATAGTAATGCAGCTTCTTTACTGCAAAAATTATAAAAGCGCATTCTTTCTCAGTTGTACCATATTTTCGCTCAGCAGGCGAAAACTTCTTACTCAAGTACAAGACTGGATGTTCTTCCTTCTTGTCATTCAACTGAGAAAGAACGAAGCCCATTCCCGCGTCTGATGCATCTGTTTGAACCAGAAACTCTTTGCTATAATCTGGAGCATAGAGCAATGGGTCTTCGATCAACTTTGTTTTTAAATTATGGAATGCTTTCTCGCACTCTTCTGTCCACGTGATGGAACCCTTTTTTACCTTTCCCTTCAATGCATCAGTAAGGGGCGCAGAAATTACAGAGAACATTGGGATGTATCTGCTGTAATACCCCACTAGTCCTAAAAAGGCACGAATTTCCGTTTTAGATCTAGGAACCGGGTAATCCACTATTACACGAACCTTTACTTCTGCTGGTTTGCGTATCCCTTGCCCAACAATATGCCCCAAATAGTTTACGTGATCTTGCGCAAACTGACATTTAGAAGGTTTGATGGTCAATTTCGCTTTTTCTATTTGACTTAACACATAGTCCAAGTGCTTCAAGTGGGACTCCCAACTATCGGAAAAAATCGCAATATCATCCAAATAGGGGACCGCAAAAGTTTCGCAACCTTTCAATAATTCAGCCATCAATTTGCTAAAGAAATACGGGGCATTCTTTAGCCCGAAGGGGAGCCTTAACGGGCGGTAGCTACCAAAACTCGTTACGAAAGCAGCAACCCTTTGAGCTCGGGGACTAAAGGGGATCTGCCAATACCCTTTTGCCAGATCTAGTACGCTGATGTATTTCGCAGAAGATACCAATTCTACCCTTTCTTCGATGTTAGGTAAAGGATAAAATTCCGTTCGGATAATCTCGTTCACCTTACGGTAATCGATGCAGGGCCGGGGATCTCTACCAGGAGCCTCGACCAAGACCATGGGACTTTGGAAATCAGACTCTCCAACCTCGATAATTTTTAAATCTAACATTCTTTGTATTTCCGTCTTTAAAATTTCGTTTTGGCGTTGTGAAGCTCGATAGGGTTTACTCCTAATAGGTTTTTCATCTGTTAAATCTATATCGTGCACCACAAGATCGGTGAGGCCAGGGTCATTAGAAAAACTGGCTAAATATTTGTGCAATAGCTTTTGGAGCTGCTCAATTTGCTGGGGTTCTAGGCGCCCTTCCAAATTACATTTGTGTAAGATCTCTGTAAATTCATAAATGTTGGGATTTGTTTCCAGATACGGAAAATCTACCTCGTCATCCTTCCAGCAATCTTGCTGTTCCTCGCACGTTATAAAATTGATCACCTCAGGTCTTTTATAATAAGGCTTTAACATATTTACATGGTAAACCTCAGTACGCTCTTTTTTATCGGGCATTTTTACCAGATAATTGGTTTCAGAGATCTTGCTTTGGATAACGCCAGGACCGATCCACTGCACAGCCAGTTTATTAGGCTTAAACGTGGTATAAACGAGAACCAAATCACCTTCGCGAAACTCTCGTTTAACGGCATTCCTATCATACCAAACCTTTCTTTTGAGTTGGGTCTCTTTCATGTTTTCAACCGCTAAATCTTGGCATAATTTTAGCCTATTAATGATGTTAAAAATATATTCGGTGACCAAATCCTCGTTATCACTAGCATCAGTCCATTTTTCAAACAGCAACGTTTCAGGCGTTCTCAAATTTTTTCCATGTACTAGTCCAGCCGGAGTGAACCCAGTACTTTCGTGCCTAACTGTCCGTAACGCAAAAAGCGCAAGTGGGAGACTGCTCTCCCATTCGGACCCTGCTTCTAAGCATAGAGCCTTTAGAAGTCTCTTAATCGTTCTGTGATATCTTTCAATCGAATTCGTCTGTGGGTGGTACACAGAACTTCGGCATACGCGAATGCCAAATTTTTCAAAAAATCCCGTAGTGAGAGCGCTCATGTACGACGTCCCTTGGTCACACTGTACCTCCTTAGGGAAGCCAATCCTACTGAACACATTTAATAGAGCGTCCACTACCGAAGTAGATTTAATATCCGCAACAGCTATCGCGTCGACCCACTTCGATGACAAACACAAAGCTGTTATTAAATATCTTTTCCCACTTGTAGTCTCAGGTAAAGGGCCACAGGCGTCTATATTTATTTTTGAGAATATTTCCGAAATTACCAGTACTAATTTCAGAGGGGCCTTCTTCTTATCGCTAGGCTTTCCCACCCGTTGGCACTCATCGCACGATCTAACATAGGCTTCTACGTCTTTGTAGCAGCCCGGCCAGAAAAAATATCTCAAGAGTTTATCTTTTGATTTTGTAACTCCCACATGGCCGGAGGTCCCTTCGTGGCAAAGAGCCATAATCTGCGGTCTAAGCTTCTCCGGTATAACAATTAACTTTTTTTTCCTTCCCGAGGTGGTCCTCTTGTAACCGAAATAAGATTTCATTTTCTATTTCGTACCCCCTTTTCTCAGCATGCTCATATGGCTTGTTAGCCAGAATAGTTATATCTTTAAGTGTGGGACATATCTTTTGCATCACAATAAAATCTGCCCGATTTATCCCGGCCAGAGATAAACCATCCTCACTTTTTTGTATTTCGGGTAATACAATAGCCGTGTCAACTTCCGACTCTAAATTCTCACTTTCCCTTATCTGCACACCCGAAACTTCATCTCGTGAAGAAAGGTTTTCTGTTTGTTCCCCTCCTTTCTCACGTTTACTACGGGCCCTCGTCAGTACTGCATTTACGACCTCTGGTCCTGGGGCTGACAAATGGTTATGATTCTCCAATTTTTTAGCTGTCCGGTTTCCTAAAATGTAATGGCCTTGATCTAGGTCATCTGAAATCACAGCTGCCTTGGTCATTATCTGGCCGAATTCTCCGCTTAACGACACATGAGCCAAAGGCAAACACACGGCTTCAGAGGTCAAAGGCTGTCGGACCCAAACAGTTTCGCCCGTAAAGTCATCCGGCGTGACGTATTTTCTAGTCACCAAATCAATGGTGCTACCAGAATCTCTAAGCAATTTGGATGCCATGCCGTTAACAGTCCCATCTGAGATGAAAGGAGATAACCATGACTCTACCTCCCCACCCCCAACAAAGAGATTGTTTACAACAGCACTCTCTTTTCGCTCCTTTAATTTCGGACACTGAGCCTTATAGTGCGGACCCCCGCAAGCGAAACAGCTTACATACAACTCTGCGTTTCTCAAACACCTGCTCGGTAAACTTTCCCCCTTTATCATTCGATACTTTTTTCTTATCGTCTATCTTATTCATTGGCCTTTCCCGGTTAGTAGTAACCAGAGGGGATTTTTTTAGGTTTTTCCGCACTTGTTCAAATTCCTCAATTTTTGTCACAAGATCTTTGGGGGAAATGATACTGGCCCATTCATCGAGATAATATTCTTTAAATTCTATGGGCATGCGTTTTTTTATTTGATCAGAGATCATCAAGTCTTTTAGCTGGTCAAAGCTATCAACCTTCAAACCTTCTAGCCAGCCTTCAAAATACGTTTGTAGTTCATAAAAAAAATCATACCAGGTACGCTCTGGAGATTTTTGATGTTTAGCAAATAGTTGCCGAAATTTTTCTGCGCTGACTTTAAATCTCTGTAGTAGTAACTCTTTTACTACTCGATAATCCCTTCTCCTTTCTTCGGGTTCCCGGGCGATGATATGGACAATCTCAGTGGGTAAGAATCCAATCAACTGAGTTACCCACTGTTCTTCTGCAATTTCCAGAACTTTAGCTTGACGCTCAAAGAGGGACAAAAATAATGTAATATCATCATCTTTACTATTAAATTTAGGCATAAACTTTTGAATTTCCCCTTTAAAACAACTTTCCTTGTTAGAATTTCCTCCCCCATTTTGTTTCACAATTTCAAGTTTCAATTTCTTTTTTTCTAATTCAAAATTTTGTTCCTGTTCCTGCTTTAATCGTTCAGCGGTAGCTTTCTCTTGCTCCACCCTTTCTGACAAAATACTCTCTAGTAAATTCTTGACGAACTCTTCGTCATAATCATCGCTCTCTAAAATTCGAGTTTTGATTTGGACCATTTTCAAATTTCCGTCCACTTCGCAACCTAACTCGTCTGCCAATTTTAGCAGGTCGCATTTTCTTGCCTTTCCCAAAAAAGCCATTATGATTTGTGAGGCAAATACCAGGAAAATATTCAATTAAATAAAAGTAACAATCTATACTATCTAGGCAATTAAAATCAATAATAGTAATTATATTAACATATATGTGATACATCAGAATATTAAACTCTTTTACTGCACTTCTCAATACCAAAAATTTCTTCAATTAAAAAAATACTCAAGAAAAAGATTATTAAACAAAAACATGCACAATATGTTAAAAGACCCTATTTTATTCTATTAACTTGTTCCAAGATGTATACTTAAAATCAACACTTGCAATAAACACACTTGAATATAGAAAATTAAACCATTGCTTTCTTTTGACTCAATAACTTAATTTAACAACAATCATTTCAGGTTCCAAAATACCCAAGTTAATGGAATTTTTATCTTAATTTCCCAAAATTTTAAAATTGGTTTAAATTTAGAATAGAATTTTTTAAACATTTAATTAATTGCCCCAATGTATAATCAAGGTACTTACCCCCTCTTTCAGGAGAAATCTTTGTATAATATCCTTTCGCACCCGGTGCAGTCTGTAATTCACACAAAAGTTCACAGTTAATAAGTTCGTTTATTGTCCACACAACGATTTCGGAGTCAGGATAACTCTTTCTCAGTTCGTATACGGTTGTCTAAATCCGGAACGCTAGGGCTGAAAATTAGTTTCAACACAGTATTCTTCAGGGTCTGGATGACCAGCATGAGCCAGGGACCAGCTGTCCCAACCAGCGAAACCACGGGAGCGTCCAACAGGATCGGGGCGACCGTCTTCGCTTATCAATAAGGCCACAGGAAAACTAAGGACAGGTGGCCTCTTTCAGCTACACAAGGGTCGGGGCGACTCTCCGCTTTTCAATAAGGCCAGGGCGGCCTCCGTCACATCCACTAGGGTCGGGGCGACCCTCCTCTTTTCCAATAAGGCCAGGGCGACCTTCTCCGCTTTTCTGGAAAACTCAGGCCGGATGGCCTCTTCCAGCTCCACTAGAGTCGGGGCGACTCTCCGTTATTCGGGAACCTCGGGCCGGATGGCCTCTTCCAGCTCCACTAGAGTCGGGGCGACTCTCCGTTATTCGGGAACCTCAGGCCGGATGGCCTCTTCCAGCTCCACTAGAGTCGGGGCGACTCTCCGTTATTCGGGAACATAAAGGCCAGACGGCCTCTTCCAGCTCCACTAGAGTCGGGGCGACTCTCCGTTTTTCAATAAAGCCAGGGCGGCCTCCGTCATTTTCTTTAGGGTCGGGTCGACCTTCATTCTTCCGCTGAGATCGATTTGATCCACATTTGTCAGGGGACTCATCCCAGCGCTGGCACCAATTCTAGACTGTGACGTAGCGCCACAGTGGTAGCGTGATTCTCTGAGGCTTACTTAAAATAATAAGTTTTATTTACAAAAATCTTTACAGTATTTATGTACAGGCACATGATGAAACATTACGAGAGTACCAAGCCCGGAGCAGTTCATACGGAGAACTTGCCTCCTCTCTCGCTAAAAGTCATCTCTCTCCTCCCTTCCAAAACCTCTCACTCCCCATTCATCGGGGGTCAGCTCTCTTGACCCCAGGGGGAGAAGGAGCTTTCTCTCGGACGATGTGGGTCGATGACCGCACTACGCTACAATATATATATATCCAAATAAATATACAAAATTATAATTAAACTTCTAATTTCACACAAATCACTTTTGAAAATCAAAATATACACATTTCGATTTAAAGCTCATATATAACGAAAAATGATTATATTCATAAAGGAGCGTTTCATGGAAATCGCTCCATTTTATGATGGAAGGCATTCATAACTGAATGAAAGCATATTAATGAAACGGAGCGAAATTCAGAAAATTCGCTCCGTTTATGATAAAAAGTATCCAAAACTGAATGAAGACAAATCTTTCAAAAAGGAGCGTTATTCGCTCCGAATTTTTCGCTCCGCCGAAAGAAAACATTTCGCTCAGACTGAGAAGAGCAACTTCGTTACGCAAAAGGGAGAAATATTCAATCAGTCTGAGCGTTTTTCGCTCAACCATTTTGAGAGAGCAAAAACCCGTAACTGGTTAAAAATTTGTGACGCAGCATTTTACTTTATAGCTCTCTGAATTTTAAATATGGGTCTTAAAAATAATGATATCAAATTTTGAGTGACGCCCTGCTGGGATTTTTAAAGATTTGTTTATAAATTCCATTACAGTTACTTTCGTTTTATTTTTAAAGAAGATTTACGCATTTAAGCAATGCTTTTAATTATGAAATACACTGTCAAATATATCACACTTTCACTGAGTCTATATAATGTATCCAAATGAATTTATTTCAATAATTTAATTTATCTTTTGCGTCACGCTATCCAAAAGGGCAAGCAAAATTTTCATATACATTTCACTTAGTTTGGTTACTATGACACTAACTAAATATTTATGTAAATTTTATACGAATATTGGTAAAGTACATTATTTGAAGCTATTTTAATAATTATATCCATGTATATATTTTTTTTACTATGCAACATAAAAATTTGATTTTATTTCACTTTATGAACTTTTCGATTTAAAATTTTCCGCTTTCATGCACATTGCCTTCGTTTTCTTTTATTGCCTCAAACTGAGAACTGTTGAGCATTTTTCTGGCTCTTCGAGTTTCTAAATTAAATTCTGTACATTTCTTTTCTGCCTCTTTTATGCTTTTAGTGTCAACATTAGTTGCAGCTTCTACAGCATGCTGCCCAACTTGCGTTTACATTTTCCTTTTTATCTCAATAAATAATTGTCATACAGAAAAATGGTTGGTATCAATCTTTTTAGAATAAAGTAAACTATTTAATGAGATAAAAATCTCAAAATCAATTTTTGGGGCATTTTAAAAGTAGGCTGTCCCCTTAAAGGAAAACAATGCTGAAAGAAAATAATTAATATTTTGTCTTACATTTCGTCACCAAGATAAATTTTAGCACATATGTTGTCTTGATTCATTTTATTTCAATTTTTTTTCAAAGGATAATATTTAAAAATGTAATTGCTTTAACTCCGAAACACGTCTTTTATCTGTTACATGTTTATATAAAGATGTGTGATTCGTAATATAATTGCCTCTTTTCTCGCTCCCTCATACCCAAACACTCGGAACCTCGTACACCTGGCGACGAAGACGATAACGAAAGTAAGAACAATTTGGATATAGGGCAATGCCCGAAGACGGCTCAAGGTAAAAAGTTTTAGTTTCGTTTATATCAGAAGTAATCAAATGGAGCAGAAATTCGAAGAAATATTAAAGCAGAATCAGGAACTGATTCAGGCCTTGAAAGAGAGAGAAAATCATTCTGCGCAGAAAGTTTCTGTCCAGTTTGAGAAATTTAACGAAGAATATGAAAATTTTGATTGTTTCTTCGTAAGATTCGAAAGTTATTTAGATGTACAAAATGTACCTGTAGATAAGAGATCTAAGGTTTTTATTTCCTCTCTAAGCCCGAAGTTATATCAATTACTTAAGAATTTGCTGGCTCCTGACATTCCTTCTGATCAAAGCTTAGAAAAATTAAAAGATGTGTTAAAACAACATTTGACCCCGAAACCGTTGATTATTCCTTCCCGTCATAAGTTTTTGAACCGAAAACAAAACGAGGGGGAAAGTATAAGTAGTTATATCGCAGAGCTTAGATCGCTTGCAATTCATTGCGATTACGATACTAATATGTTGAATATTATGTTACGTGATGTTTTTGTAAGTGGATTACGCGATAAAACAATTCTGGATAGGCTATTTGAGGAGGATAATATTGATCTTGAAAAAACCTTACAAATAGCATTAGCGATGGAAAAAGCATTTAAGCGGGCAAATGATGTAATGGGCCGTGGAATAAATGCAGTGCACATAGGAAAAAAAGCAAATGAACAGGAAATCAAGCTCAGTACAGAAGCAAAAGACAGATTTATTTTGTTCCCGGTGCACAGGGACAAATCATACTAAAGACAGATGTAGATTTATTTCAAGTAAATGTAATTTTTGTTCTCGAATTGGCCATATCCAGAAGGCTTGTTTTGCAGCAAAAAAGGCGGGTGCGAAGCCGGTTAAACAAGAACAGGTTAAAGAGGTTGTTGAAAACGAAACTCCAGTCCCGTTATTCGCTTTGAATTCAAGTGAAAGGACAATAAGCGAGGAAGAACCAAAACGACCGCCGATTACGATTAATTTGAAAATTGAGAATAAAAATTGCTCAATGGAATTAGATACGGGGGAGGGGCGGTCAGTGTAAAGAGCATAAGGAATTTTAGGAAAATTTCTAATAAGAAAATTCAACCTACTGAAATAGTTTTTAAAACGTATAAAGGTGACTCACTGGTACCTATGGGGTATGTCACCGTAAGGGTTGAATATAAAAATCAGATTTTGAATTTAAACTTATATATAGTAAAAGAGAATTTGGACGCCATTCTCGGTCGCGAATGGCTTTATAAAATCAATTTTGATTGGCATGCTATTAAAGTTGTCAGGGCTACAAATAAGTTGAATTTAAATGAACTTTTGGAAAAATATAAAGAAATTTTTGATAATACTCTAGGTGAAATAAACAACTACGAAGTCAAATTAGAGCTTAAACCTGACGTTAAACCCATATTTTGCAGGGTTAGGTCGGTGCCATTTGCGTTAAAGGGTAGAGTTGAAACCGAAATTGACAGACTGGAAAAGGAGGGTATTATAGAACGGGTCGAAAGCTCGGAATGGGCAACGCCGGTAGTTCCTGTAGTAAAGTCAGACGGCAGTATACGGCTGTGTGCGGACAATTCGGTAACCCTGAACCCGAATTTAATTGTGCCACAGCACTCCTTACCAAGATTAGAGGAAATATTTTCAAGTTTAAATGGGGGAAAACAGTTCTCAAAATTAGACTTTAAACATGCTTACCTTCAAATGAAAGTTAACCCCGAAAGTCAAAGACTGTTGGCAATAAACACGCATAAGGGATTATATGTTTGTAAGAGACTTATGTATGGGTTAAACGGGGCCCCTGCAATTTGGCAGCGTTACATAGATGGATTATTCCAGGGTATGGAAGGCGTTAAAGTGTTTATGGACGATGCTAGAATAACTGGAAGCGATGAGATGTTACATTTTAAAGCGTTAGAGGAATTTTTTTTTAATGTAAGGAACATGGACTGAAACTTAATTTAAATAAAAGTCAGTTTTTCCAAAATGAAATAAATTTTCTAGGGCATAAAATTGACGCGAACGGACTCCATAAAACAGATGAGAAAGTTTCAGCAATTTTGAATGCTCGTGTACCAAAAGATGTACAGGAGGTAAAAAGTTTTTTGGGACTAGTGAATTTCTATGGGAAATTTTGTAAAGATTTAGCTACCATCGCACATCCTCTTAATAACCTGACAAAGAAAGACGTGAAATTTAAATGGTCGAAGGATTGTCAGGTAGCCTTTGAGCAAATTAAAAAGGAAATATGCTCGCCAAAGATATTAGTTCATTATGATCCAAAACTCCCTTTAACTTTAGCAAGTGATGCATCACCAGTTAGTATTGGATGTGTGTTATCTCATCTTTACCCAGAAGGATCTGAACGGCCAATAGCTTTCGCATCAAAAACTTTAACCAAAACAGAGCAAAAATATTCACAAATCGATAAGGAGGCTCTTTCAATAATCTGGGCAGTAAAAAAATTCTACTTGTACTTGAAAGGGAGAAGATTCACCTTAATAACTGCCCATAAGCCTTTAGTAGCGATATTCGGATCAAAGCGGGGATTACCAGTGTTGGCAGCTACACGACTTTTACATTACGCATTGATATTACAGTCTTTTCAATTTGATATCGTATTTCGAAGTAGTAGTGATCATGGAAACGCAGACTTCTTGTCCCGATTACCAAAGACCTCGGAAGAATTGGACGTAAAAGATGACATAACAATCTTTCAAATGACCCAAATTGAAACGCTACCAGTCACTGCAAAGGAGTTGCATCAGGAAACATGGAAAGATGACGAACTGGGCCCACTTTTAGAAGCCTTGCGTACAGGCCAGAATTTGCAAGGGAGAGAAGCCCAATATACCATCGAAGACGGATGTATCATGTATGGACACAGAGTTTGCATTCCAAAGAAGTACCAAAAGAAAGTTTTAGAAGAACTTCACCAAGGACACTTGGGTATGGTAAAAATGAAAGCAATAGCCAGATCGTTTGTCTTTTGGAATAATATCGACAAAGATATCGAGGAAGCTGTTAGAAATTGTACCGATTGTGCCAGGCACAAGGCCGACCCAGCAAAAGCTAAAGTCCACTATTGGGAATATCCTAGTAAACCATGGGAACGCATTCACATCGACTTTGCTGGGCCTATATTTGAATATATGTTCCTAGTAAATGTTGATGCGCACTCGAAGTGGCTAGAAGTATACCCGATGAAAGTGACTACAACTAAGAAAACAGTTGAGTGCCTCAGAGACTGTTTTGCAAGATTTGGACTGCCATTGGTTCTCGTTAGCGACAACGGGCCCCAATTCTCTTCACACGAATTCCAGATGTTTATGCAAAGCAATGGTATAAAGCACAAAACTAGCGCACCATTTAAGCCTTCAAGCAATGGTCAGGCCGAGCGCTATGTCTACACTTTGAAGCAATCACTGAGAGAAATGCAAGAATATGACGGTAACATCCAACAGAAATTGAGCACCTTCCTACTTCAATACAGAAAAGCACCGAATGCCACAACAAACTATAGCCCTGATATGTTGTTCCTGAAGCGAGATATTCGAACTAGAATAGATTTGCTTTTGCCTGAACTACAATCGAGAATTCAGGATAGAATTCGGAAGGGTGTCTTTGAATTTAAAGACAGGAAATTTGATACCGGTGACCCTGTTGCTGTGAGAGACTACAGAACAGCCAACTCTAAGTGGAAATTTGGGAGAGTCGCCAATAAGGATGGTGCTCTCCATTATACAGTCGACGTCAAAGGTACTATAGTGCGACGACACGTGGATCAGATACGCCCAGTGGGACACAACGTGGAAGAAAGGGGCTCATCATCCGATGCATATCGCGGATTTCCAATAACTACTACAGGGATCAAACAAGATACCTCCACCGATTCTGGAAGCCCTGGTTCTGAGATCCCGGCCAGTGAACCAGCTGTCCCATCTATGCCAGCAGCCTCATCGGTGGATGTGCCGAATCTGAGTTCCCCATTGTCATCCGCACCTCCTTCAACTCATTCAAGTGGTCCACCAGTACCTACAGATAAGAGTCCGGTACTTAGACTTTCTACAAGAATACGAAGGCCTCCCAAGAGGCTGGATCTATAAAGGGGGAGGAGATGTGGTGTCTGCACCTACACTCTAAAATCCAAACTCCATGTCCATGGACTTAACGGTAAACCGCGAGGCAATGAAGAGCACTTGGAAACGCGCGCTGTTTTGTGAGCTAACCGCGATGTGCGGTAATATGTAACTAGAATGAAAACCGTGTGTATTTATGTTTATATAAAGATGTGTGATTCGTAATATAATTGCCTCTTTTCTCGCTCCCTCATACCAAAACACTCGGAACTTCGTACAGCTTAAAGTATAGTCAACTTAAAACGTCTTTAGATAAAAATACTACCATCGATTCTGCACAGCAAAAATTGTACGAAACAGAAAAGAAACACTGGAATTCAGTTGTGGAAAGATTAATTTAAATAATTCAGTACCTAGCAAGACAATGTCTTGCTTTAAGGGGTTCTTCAAAACAGCCTTTTTACAATGATAATGGCAATTTTTTAAAGTTAGTGGAAACAATAGCTTAGTTTGACACAGTGGTGTCTGAGCGTTTACGTCGATTTGAAGCATCAAACAATCAAAATATGATTCACTACCTGGGCGATAAAATTCAAAACGAAATAATTCATATTATTTCTGAGGCTAAAAAGAGCAAAATATTAGCAGGGTGCGAATTGACGGGGGGATGCCGGGGATCGTCCCCGGGTGAAGGAAGTAATATACCTGGCTAGAGAAATATTAATGGATCCCTGCCAGGGATACCATTTATCCCCAGCTGGAGAAATGTTAAATTAATCTGTGTCCCACCCTACAAGTTCAACAGTACCTAACGATTTTAACTATTGAGAATAGAAATTTTTCGTTTGTTTACTAGGCAAAGGAGTAAGTTACAAGCATAACTTTGAAATAGATATACACATGCCTGATGCCACTTCTCACTACTGGGGTCAGGTTTCAAAGGAAGACTGCGAAATGAACGAACAAGCACTGCTCTGCAACCAGCCGAATTTCAGGGTAGACGGAGAATCGACATAGGCAGGAATATGTGCATAGAAAATCGGGGGTCCAGTTTTGTTTGAATTTAAGTCACTTTTTAGACATGTTGGTGACTGCATTTGCCATATAATACCTAATATATTGTGTGAGTGGAGCATTTATACCTTCCTCCTTTTTCTTTCTTTCTCAAATGTCCCCTGCTGGAGAATGTTTTCTCTCAAATGTCTCCCCTTGGAGAAAATGTTCAATTCGCACCCTGAATATTAGGCATGCTTAAGCAGTCTAAGGGCGAGATTTAAGTGAAACACAATTCGAACGTTTACCGCGTCGAACAGGCAAAACTTCGAAATATATCAATGTTTCTTATTCAACTGAAACAAACCAATTGTGTTTTGATCCCGTGACAGCGTGATAGGTTTGTTCATTGGAAGAATTCTGCCAAAACGTTCGATTCGAACTCGATCGCGCGCGTTTCACTTGAATCTCGCCCTTAACCTGGTTGTGAATGACGCAGCAAAAGGGATTCGGGATTTCCTTCCCGATTCTCATCACAAATAATTACACATTGTAAACAAAAACAATATTTAATTAGACTTCAGAATTACGCTACAAATACACAAAGGAAAAATAGGTATGCCAAATATGCCGAACATGCGGCCGCGAAACAGGGGAAAATCACAACATACAGGCGAGCGCGAGGTCTACAGGCGTCCTGAGTGAGAACCACGTTGGGAGTCCAGTCCGGCGAAAACCGGTTGAGTTGTGCACCAGCCAGTTGCCGTTACAGTGCGGATTCGCAAACCAAGGGGTTTGTTCCAGGGGAGTATGCACCACCGCAGTACCCCCCTTCCAGTGGCAACGGTAAGTCATGAAACGGAACGGAACTTTACTTTTCTTCCCGACCGCGTCATTTTTCCTGCCTCAGGTGATGATGTGTCGCCCTTTACCTTTGGCGTAGCGTCAATTCTCACTGCTTCCGGTACCACTTCAGGTTTCGTTGAACTGTTCTCAGTCTCTAGGAGGAAGGCTGGCTTCATCCTGTCGATAGAAATCACCTGCTCTCTATCTCTCACGAGCACTCTGTAGACTTTGTCCGTTCGTTCCAGGACCTTGAATGGTCCGTCATACGGCGGTGTGAGAGGTGGTTTTACGTGGTCCTGCCTGACAAACACATGTGTACAGGAACGTAGTGCTTGGGGCACAAAGGTTTTGGTTGTTCCATGATTGCTGGTGGCCCGTTGTCCTAGGGTGCTCATAGCTTTACGCAGCTGCTACAACAGTCCAGCAAGATTTCTGTCCTCTTTGTTGGCGGCAAAAAATTCTCCCGGCAGCCGCAGTGTTGTTCCATAAACAAGCTCAGCTGTGGACGCGCCAAGTTCTTCTCTGAGTACTGATCTTAACCCGAGAAGGACAGTTAGATGATTTACTGTCCAATTTTCGTTACGACAAGCCTTTAATGGCCTATGGGCGTTCTCTAAAAGCCCATTACTCTGTGGGTGGAACGCAGTTGTGTGAATATGTTTAATACCTAGTAATTTAGTCAAAGATTGAAATAAATTGGACTCAAACTGACGACCTTCGTCCGTCGTTACGACCCTCGGTATTCCGAATCGTGCAATCCATTGTGAGAAAAAACTTTTGCGACAGTGTCCGCGGTAATGTCGCGCAAAGGAAAAGCCTCGACCCTGTCTATCATCGTTAATAATTTCTGATAATTTTCGGAGGTTGGCAAGGGCCCTACTAGGTCAATATGGATATGCTCAAATCGGCCGTCGGGAACCTGCATGTTGGTGACTGGACTAACCGTATGCCTATGAATTTTGGACCTTTGGCATGGGATGCATGTTTTAGCCCAAAGCCGTACATCTTTATTTATCGACTTCCAGATAAACCTATTGGTCATGAGCTTTGTAGTAGCTTTAATACCTGGGTGTGAGAGGTTGTGCACTAGGTGAAATGCTAGTTTTCTAAATTCTGCGGGTAAATAAGGTCTAATTTTTGCAGTGGAACTATCACAATACAGTGTGGCTTCCGTCTCTGGGATATCCATAAGCTTTAATTGCAGATTTGGCTTCTTAAGGAGCGTCTGAAGCTCTGTCTCGTTTTGTTGAGCCTGCGCAACCGCTTTATAGTCTAGGGAATCAGGTAAACTAATTGCCTCAATTCGTGATAGTAAGTCCGCGGGTATGTTTTCTAGTCCTTTAACAAATCTTATACCGGTACTAAACTGCCCTATAAAATCGAGGTGAATCAGCTGTCTCGGAGAACACTTATCGAGCTTTTGCTGAAACGCAAATATCAAAGGTTTGTGTTCGATAAATATAGTGAAATTTCGACCCTCTAACATGTGTCTGAAATGTCTAATGGCCGCATAAATAGCATACAATTCCCTATCAAATGCGGACCACTTCAGTCGTCGTTGAGTCGCGTTTAACTTTGCCGAGAAGAATGCTCCCAGACAGCACATAAGCTTAAATCAAGCTTGACATTTGGCTTGGCAATGCAAGGTTGGCTTAAGCTGGATTTTCGTTTGCAAAGTGCAGTGATGGCGCCATCTGTGAAAGAGAATGGACATTAATTGTCTAGCGTCCTCAAATTTGCTGAAAGTTCGTAAAAGATGTGTTTTATTCATGAAGCATTTTATTACCAGTGCCATATTAACGGCAGGGCAAACGGGACAACTGCCCAGGGATTACAGATTTTAGGGCCCAAAAATCTTACATCTTACACTTTTGTAGTTTTAAATAAAATTACAAAGGATAAAAAAAAATTCAGAAGTTAAATAATTTTTTTAATTATAAAGTATGAACAATAAAAATAATTCAAATTTACAATTGTATAAATTACTTTAAACTTATTTTTAATTCTTTGAAATGCTCTATATCGATATAGCATACCAATATATACGAAAATAACCACATTTGTAAAGAGAATTTTTAGCGTTAAAAATAGCAAAATTTTTCAATTATTTGTTATTTTAAGAAATATTTACAAAAATGACTAAAGTGTTTGTATTCCATACATGTTAGCAACTGTGATATAGCATTTCGAAATAACGTTTAACTATCTGTTTCTTTCATTTCAGATTACTTAACACAAAATTTGTGTTAAGTAATCTGAAATGGGTTTACTTAACACAAAATTTGTGTTAAGTAAACCCATCCTATATGTCCCAATATGGAAATTCTTCAAAATAAAATACAATTATACTACGAAATTGATTTCAAAATCAGTCGTTTGTCTCGATTTTGGCCAGCAGTATTGCTCATGAGTGTTGCGGTACTGAAAGTTTTAAAACGTGTGCTGCTCTTAAGTTTATATTATGTTTATTGCCCTATTAGTAGAGTCTCTCAATCACACATAACATTATTTTAATTTTGATGCATCCCATGGAAAAATAAAAGAAACAAATAACACATCGCCCACTTATCAATCTGGCGAGAAAACAGCGTGGTAAGTCACTTCAAACTTTAGTCATAGCTGCACAAGGCTCCGGTGGCTGAATGGATAGCGTGCTCGACTGGTACGCCAAAGGGCCCGGGTTCTATTCCAGCCACGAACACTCGATGGAAACAGATTAAATTAAATTGAAATTTCATCGTAGAGGGGGAAAATGCGCGGAAAAATAAATTATGTGGGCCGCGTTAGCCAGCGGGCCACAGCGAACGAACACGCATTCTCCTTCTCGCCTACAGCGACAGACGGCGCCAGCACCGCCCTCTTCCATCTCTCGCTCGGCTCTTCCAAAGTCCGCAACGAGCGGCAGCAACCTCTCAAAGTCCGCAGCCGTGTATTTAGAAATTTTTTTTTTTGGAAAATTTTTTAAGCTTGAAATTTCAAGCTTGAAATGTCAAGCTTAATGCAAACTGACCAAGTGTAAACTAGAACACTTGATTCAAGCTTGCATCAAGCTTCTACGCTTGGAATTTTCAAGCTTATTGACTTGATAAATCAAGCTTGCTGCAAGTTTGATGTGCTGTCTGGGCTAGGGGCTGTGCGATTTCTTTTTTTTACCCTCCTTGACTAACTGGTTTAACGAAGCTCCAACGGCATTGTTACTGGCACCTGTGAATAATACTAAGGTTGCTTGCGGATTTGGATGTGCTAATAGAGTAGCTTTCGCGAGCTGTGTGTGGCGGCACGAGATCACCTCCGCGCACACAACACCCGGCAATTGAAGGCCGGTCGAATAGGTACCTTTTGGCCGAGCTGGATTGCGCCTCATTCTACCACCCATAAGTCTCTGGGTTCAAACCCAGCTCTCGCCCACGCGCTCTCCCTTCACTGGTGACCCGGACAACGAACACGCATTCTCCTTCTTGCCTACAGCGACAGACGGCGCCAGCACCGCCCTCTTCCATCTCTCGCTCGGCTCTTCCAAAGTCCGCAACGAGCGGCAGCAACCTCACAAAGTCCACAACGAGTGGCAGCATTCCATAATGCTTGGAATATCGTTCGTCAGCCTCCGACTTACTCTCTAGGGGGGAGTAGTGTGGCGGCACGAGATCACCTCCGCGCACACAACACCCGGCAATTGAAGGCCGGTCGAATAGGTACCTTTTGGCCGAGCTGGATTGCGCCTCATTCTACCACCCATAAGTCCCTGGGTTCAAACCCAGCTTTCGCCCCACCACCCATAAGTCCCTGGGTTCAAACCCAGCTCTCGCCCGCACGCTCTCCCCTCATGTGTTTTACAGTGCTCGAATGCGTTTTTGGTGTCCTCTGACCACTCAATTGGGGCTTTTTGTGTTTCTTAGAACTCGTGCCCTTGAGTAAATTTGTGAGAAGACTTTGTATCTGCTCCGCGTGGGGAATAGTACGCCGTTAATAATTTAATAAGCCCAGAAAGCGTCTTAGCTCATTGACAGT
Organism: Cheiracanthium punctorium; assembly: GCA_038373885.1. NCBI lineage: Eukaryota > Metazoa > Arthropoda > Arachnida > Araneae > Cheiracanthiidae > Cheiracanthium > Cheiracanthium punctorium. The sequence goes on along the minus strand of JAWZYV010012576.1, from coordinate 46,048 downwards.
TTCGGGTAATGGAAAATTCAAAATAGGCTCGACTTTGTCTTTCATCGGCCTGATGCCATGTTCACTAATAGTATAGCCTAAAAATGGTAATTCCTTAACTCCAAAAATACACTTTGACGTATTAATTCGCATGTCATACTCGGTGAGTCTACGCAGCACAGTTTCCAGGTGTTGCAAATGCTCTTTTTCTGACTTACTAGCGATGAGAATATCGTCTAGGTACGCAAAAACGAAATCTAGGCCGCGCAATACTTCAAGGATAATAAACCTTTGAAAGGTTTGGGCCGCATTAGATAAACCAAAAGGTAAGTAAATAAATTCAAAGAGACCAAATGGGGTCGTTATGGCAGTTTTATGTACATCATCAGGATGCACTGGGATCTGATTATATGCTCGAATCAAATCAATTTTTGAAAAAATGACTTTGCCATAGAGCTCACTCGCGAAGTCTAGTATATGAGGTAAGGGATATCGATCTGGGACTGTTATTTTATTCAGAGCGCGGTAATCACCTGTCAGACGATAGTCTGTGCTATTAGGTTTGGGTACTAAGTGCAATGGATTAGACCAATTCGACTTACTTGGTCGGCATATGCCATGGTCCAACATGTACTGAAATTCTTGTTTGGCAATTGCTAACTGCGCAGGGTGTAATCTTCGCGGTTTAGCGTATACAGGTTGCCCCGTAGTTTCAATGCGGTGAACAGTACTATGCTTAACTTGCTGCACAGAGGGATACGGTTTTACAACCTCCGGGAACGCTGCTAAGATTTGTTTATATTTACAGTTTTCCGCCACTAGGGTAATTTGAGATTGATAATCGGTAGCCTGTTGTCCTCTCGTCGTTAATGACGTCTTAGGATCACGTAAGCATTTGTTTTTAATATCAATGAGGAGACCGTAATGGTTAAGAAAATCCGCTCCTATGATCGGTTTACTTACGCTGGCTAAAATGAAAGGCCAAGTAAATTGCCGTCGCAAATTTAAATCTAAATTGACAATACGAGTGCCGTACGTATGTATTTCTGAGCCGTTTGCAGAGAATAATTTTATCCTAGACTCTGTTTTTCTTCTCATTTTCGGTGTATACGGAAGGACACAAACATCACTACCACTATCTATAAGATAACTGACTTGAGATTTGCGATCTTTTACAAAAAGGTGGCTAAATTTAGTTGGAGTGAAGTCGCAGCTTGCCGCGCTGTGCGACTTCTCCGCTAGTTTTCCTGAGATTTAAAACTGCAGGGTTGGATACATTTGTTTACCTGCTGGCCAAATTTGCGATGATACCAACATTTTTTATTGGTACTTCCAGCTGTTCCCGGTGAGCGGTCCCTACTCTTAGAACGATATCGATATCTGGAAGTCGTTTGCCGGTGTGCCAAATTTTTTACTTGATTTGTTAGTTCCTCCACTTGCCTTTGCAATACAGTAATTTTATCCTCCGATTGCTCTTTCGAAACCGCAAAACAGCTCTGCGAACCACTATCTGTTGCTTCATGCACTTTGTCAGCCATCAAGGCTAATTTTTCTAATTTATCAGCGGAAACTGATAAAATAGCTTGGGCTGGACTGGGGAGTCTCTGAAGCCAGAGAGTTTTTTTAGTAAGTCCTCGCTGAGACGAGTGCCCGCTAACTGTCTCATTTTGCGTAGTAAAAGCGATGGTTTGTCGTCCCCTAGTTTTAGTTCTGAAATGAGGGATTTGAGCCTTTTTTACTCAGAATCCGAAAATTCCTCAATGAGATGCTCTTTAATACTTTTGTACTTATCCGCGGCAGGGGGTTCAAGTACGATGTCGCTAACATGAACTAATACATCGGCATTCAGAGCCACAATTACCGAATAGTACTGCGTGCTATCTTCCGTGATTCCACTAATGCGGAATTGCGCCTCGATGTTTACGAACCAGAGGTCGGGGGATTTTTCCCAAAACGGCGGTAATTTCAAAGCCACACGGCTGACCTCCGCTGCAGGGATATTATTTGCTTGCCCGTTATTATCGCCCGTCATGTTGAATGTAACTCAGTATTGCTAATTAGTGAGGGAAATACACTCTTCGGAATACTAACAAACAATTTAAAATATCGCAAATACTAAAATGACACACAGAAAATTAAGCAAAAATCTTTAACAGAGAACATAAAAAAACATTTGAAATTTAGCATCTTAAAATGCGGACCAAGGAAAAATTGAATCACTAAATTTATATCACTAATCTATCAAAACCACTTAATCATTTTAAAACAAAAATAATTTGATAAAAATTTAAATAAGAGTTAACAATTATTTATGATTAGCAAAATGATTAACGATTATGATAATCAGGCAAAAATAAGATATGAATTCATGGAATTATGATGCTTAATAATGGCATAATTGAAAAAATTAAGGCTGTCTGAACGAAATAAACACTCTTATGCAAATATCATACTCAGAAAATTGTAATTTGGCGACTTACCCCAGTTATGCTGGCTTGCACGTGGGAGGGAGAGGAAAAAATTAACACCATAACAATGCACAATTCACAAGCACAAGAAGTTACGGCCGATTAGACAGTCGATAGATGAACACACTTTAACACACACATAAACTTCACGCTAGATGAACACACACTACTCGATTATTCGAAGATCAACTTCCTTCCAATAAAGCAAAAGACACCTCCGGTGAAGGCGAGAAAAAAAAATCGACGTGATTAAGAAGGAAACGTGCTAATCAAGTCCTATAGAAAAAGGTCACCAATTCGGGATTTCATTCCCGATTCTCATCACAAATAATTACACATTGTAAACAAAAACAATATTTAATTAGACTTTAGAATTACGCTACAAATACACAAAGGAAAAATAGATATGCCGAACATGCGGCAGCGAAACAGGGGAAAATCACAACATACAGGCGAGCGCGAGGTCTACAGGCGTACTGAGTGAGAACCACGTTGGGAGTCCAGTCCGGAGAAAACCGGTTGAGTTGAGCAACAGCCAGTTGCGGTTACAGTGCGGATTCGATAACCAAGGGGTTTGTTCCAGGGGAGTATGCACCACCGCAGGGACATTTGAAACAGTAAACTTTTTTAGTGTAATACATGAACTGTATAATTATTTTTCAAGTTCTGTTAAACGATGGGCTATAATGAAAACATATGTTACAAATTTAAATTTAAAGCCTTTGTCCACAGATAGATGGGAAAGTAGAATAGAGGCAATTAAACCTCTTAAGAATAACCTGAAAGAAATGTACCAAGCTCTTTTAGAGATAACGGAAGATAATTCCAAAGACATATAAGTAGGGTACAAGCAGATAATTTAATAACGAAATTATTTTCATTTAAATTTATTTGTTCAATTAACATATAGTACGAAATTTTAAGCCATATTAATGTAATAAGCAAGATGATGCAAAATCTCACATATTGCGTTCAAACCGTCATACAAAATCTTCATTCTATTTTACAGTATTTCAAAGAACAACGGGGTGATGAAAAGTTTGAAAATTTCATATTGACGTCAATGAAAATAGCAACTGACCTAAACCCAGACAGCACATAAGCTTAAATCAAGCTTGACATTTCCTTGAATTTGACGTATTAATGCAAGCTTGACAGTTCAACTCATTTTAAGCTGACAGCAAGCTTGCAGGAGTCAAGTTGAATTGTCAAGCTTAAATACTGCTTGATTTAAGCTTGACAAGTGATACTAGCTCGATTTCAGCTTTCAAAGTGCGCAGTGATGGCGCCATCTGTGAAAGAGAATGGACATTAATTGTCTAGCGTCCTCAAATTTGCTGAAAGTTCGTAAAAGATGTGTTTTATTTTATTACCAGTGCCATATTACCGGCAGGGCAAACGGTGCAACTGCCCAGGGCCTACAGATTTTAGGGCCCAAAAATCTTACATCGTACACTTTTGTAGTTTTAAACAAAATTACAAAGGGTAAAAAAAATTCAGAAGTTAAATAATTTTTTTTAATTATAAAGTATGAACAATAAAAATAATTCAAATTTACATTTGTATAAATTAATTTAAACTTATTTTTAATTCTTCGAAATGCTCTATATCGATATAGCATACCAATATGTAGGAAAATAACCACATTTGTAAAGAGAATTTTTAGCTTTAAAAAATAGCAAAATTTTTCAATTATTTGTTATTTTAAGAAATATTTACAAAAATGACTAAAGTGTTTGTATTCCACACATGTTAGCAACTGTGATATAGCATTTCGAAGTAACGTTTAACTATCTGTTTCTTTGATTTCAGATTACTTAACACAAAATTTGTGTTAAGTAAGTAAACCCATTCTATATTTCCAAATATGGAAATTCTTCAAAATAAAATACAATTATACAACGAAATTGATTTCAAAACCAGTCGTTTGTCTCGATTTTGGCCAGCAGTATTGCGGTACTGAAAGTTTTAAAACGTGTGCTGCTCTTAAGTTTATATTATGTTTATTTCCCTATTAGTAGAGTCTCTAAATCACACATAACATTATTTTAATTTTGATGCATCCCAAAGAAACAAATAAAACATCGCCCACTTATCAATCTGGCAAGAAAACAGCGTGATAAGTCACTTCAAACTTTAGTCATAGCTGCACAAGGCTTGGTGGCTGAATCGATAACGTGCTCGACTGCTATTCCAAAGGTGCCGGTTTTTTTTTCCAGCCACGAACACTCGATCGAAACAGATTAAATTAAATTGATATTTCAGCGTAGAGGGGGGAAATGCGTGGTAAAGTAAAATATGTGGGGCGAGTTCGCCGACCGGCGCCCCATGTATTTAGGAAATTTTTTAAGCTTGAAATGTCAAGCTTAATGCAAGCTGGGCAAGTGTAAACTAGAACAGTTGATTCAAGTTTGCATTAAGCTTACAAGCTTGAAATTTTCAAGCTTATTGACTTGATAAATCAAGCTTGCTGCAAGTTTGCTCTGCTGTCTGGGAATGTTTTAAGCTCTTTTCCCGAAATTCGAAGAAAAAATAGGAAAAGAATGTTTGAATATGAAGCACCACAGATGAAGCTATTAACGATGGAAAAGAAATTTTTAAAGTGAATTCACTTAGATACCGCAATTGCATCAATTACAGAAAGGTTCCTATTGATCAAAGAACACAATGACGATTTTAAACTCATTCACAATAAGCTAAAAGAATTTGAAGATTTATTAAATATGTGTCAGAGTTTGCATCTGAAATTTAGAGACGAAAAAAATTCTGAAAGCGATATTGATGGGAAAACCGTGTTTGAAGAACTGAAATTGCTTCAACGATTTATTAAATATATGTGAAGAAATTAAAATGTGCAATATATGTGCAAACTTGAAGTATGTTTAAAAAAAATAATACTTTACATAAAAATATATGTAAAAGCCATTTTAAAAAAATAATAAGGAAAGCTAACAAGCGAGGATTATTTCCGATGAATTTCACGATCGTTAAAATTGAAATTGTATAAAAATTTTCAAAATTGTTTGTTTCATTTGATAATTTTACATACGTATAAAATAACGTCATGCATGCATTAAATATGTATAAAAGAATTTTCATGCAATTCTATTTCCAGTCGTAAAACCTGTCGGAAACATAAGATTGCCTTTATTGCAAAGCTAGCACTGAATTTCATTAACGGGCATTTAAATTTTTATGGTTTTATACATCATCTTAATTAAAACGTGGATTTTTCATTAATTTTTTTACTTCAAATAAGAAAGAGTCCTCCGAAGTAAGGCTCATACCTAGAAAAGCTTGCTTATTTCAGACGAAAGCTTTAATATAAATTTTAAAAATAGAACTTGCGGACGAAATTCGTGTTCTTTGGTCTAAATAAACATACAATTTTAAATAAATTATTGGTGAATTATTAGTACGAACATTTAAATATAGATGGCAGCACCACTGGCCGGCCGATCCTCCATCTTGGGTCGAACTGCTTAAGCGGGGGTTGTTTTGCTTGGCGCATTATCTCGTCGTTTTCTTTACGAGCTGGCAATCTTTCTTATATATCAGTTTGCGCGCGTAGTTTTGTTTTATATGCTTTTCTATTTTGAACATATTTACCTTATCGGCATGGTATAACTTTAAGAAAGTATTTTTTAACGTTTACATCCAGAGACTCAAGACAAAAAATTTAACTTTTTGTTAACATTTTTCTCTTAATTATCAGTTTTATTTATTTTGTCTTGTATAGAGAGTTAAAAAAAATGAGAGCATTTTTGAAGTCAGTGATAAAATTTGCGAAATAGAAATATTTAAATATTTTTTCTGCTGGAAGAAGAGGGGAAAATATTTAAAAAAAAAAAAAAAAAAAAAACAATATATATATATATATATATATATATATATATATGAACATAGGAGGAAAACTGTAAATAAAATTCTGATTTTAACTGCTACGTTTCTTGAAGGGTAAGTTTCTTGCATTAGACACTTACATTTATTGATAATTCCATCATCATATTTTCATACCTAAAATTCATCTAAATGACAATGATTAAGTTTTAATCAGTTTAAAACTCTTTTTTTCATAATAGGACACATAATTAGTATTAATAATTAACATAAGACAATACTGGAAAAAATTTATTCTAATATTTACTTTTCACATTTTTTTTTTTTTTTTTTTTTCAGAGGGAGGAGTGGGTGGACTTCCTTAAAAATATTTTAGTGTTGTTTCATTGAGATACCTTTCAAAACATTTAAAATGACTAAAATATACACTGTTTATACCAACCAATATTTTGTTACTCTACAATTATTAAATGTTTTAAATTTTAGTTGCTCCAATCAAAGTTTATACTTTGACTTATACTTGAATATTTTATACTTTAAAATTTTTAGATTGAAATTTAAAATTTTTAAAGAATTAATTAAAGTTTTTCATCTATAATTTTGTGGTAAATTACAAAAGTCCCCTATTAATTTTGTTTTGATTGCAAGATCATATGCCGCCAACAGTTTGGCGCGATAAAAATTAATCTATTTCCCAGACAGCACATAAGCTTAAATCAAGCTTGACATTTGGCTTGGCAATGCAAGCTAGGCTTAAGCTGGATTTTAGCTTGCAAAGTGCGCAGTGATGGCGCCATCTGTGAAAGAGAATGGACATTAATTGTCTAGCGTCCTCAAATTTGCTGAAAGTTCGTAAAAGATGTGTTTTATTTTATTACCAGTGCCATATTACCGGCAGGGCAAACGGGGCCCTACAGATTTTAGGGCCCAAAAATCTTACATCTTACACTTTTGTAATTTTAAAATAAAATTACAAAGGATAAAAAAAAATTCAGAAGTTAAATACTTTTTTTTAATTATAAAGTATGAACAATGAAAATAATTCAAATTTACATTTGTATAAATTAATTTAAACTTATTTTTAATTCTTCGAAATGCTCTATATCGATATAGCATACCAATATGTAGGAAAATAACCACATTTGTAAAGAGAATTTTTAGCGTTAAAAAATAGCAAAATTTTTCAATTATTTGTTATTTTAAGAAATATTTACAAAAATGACTAAAGTGTTTGTATTCCACACATGTTAGCAACTGTGATATAGCATTTCGAAGTAACGTTTAACTATCTGTTTCTTTGATTTCAGATTACTTAACACAAAATTTGTGTTAAGTAAGTAAACCCATTCTATATTTCCAAATATGGAAATTCTTCAAAATAAAATACAATTATACAACGAAATTGATTTCAAAACCAGTCGTTTGTCTCGATTTTGGCCAGCAGTATTGCGGTACTGAAAGTTTTAAAACGTGTGCTGCTCTTAAGTTTATATTATGTTTATTTTTCTATTAGTAGAGTCTCTAAATCACACATAACATTATTTTAATTTTGATGCATCCCAAAGAAACAAATAAAACATCGCCCACTTATCAATCTGGCGAGAAAACAGCGTGATAAGTCACTTCAAACTTTAGTCATAGCTGCACAAGGCTTTGTGGCTGAATCGATAGCGTGCTCGACTGCTACTCCAAAGGTGCCGGTTTCTATTCCAGCCACGAACACTCGATCGAAACAGATTAAATTAAATTGATATTTCAGCGTAGAGGGGGGAAATGCGTGGTAAAGTAAAATATGTGGGGCGAGTTCGCCGACCGGCGCCCCATGTATTTAGGAAATTTTTTGAGCTTGAAATGTCAAGCTTAATGCAAGCTGGGCAAGTGTAAACTAGAACACTTGATTCAAGTTTGCATTAAGCTTACAAGCTTGAAATTTTCAAGCTTAATTCAAGCTTATTGACTTGATAAATCAAGCTTGCTGCAAGTTTGCTCTGCTGTCTGGGAATATTTTAAGCTCTTTTCCAGAAATTCGAAGAAAAAATTGGAAAAGAATGTTTGAATATGAAGCACCACAGATGAAGCTATTAACGATGGAAAAGAAATTTTTAAAGTGAATTCACTTAGATACCGCAATTGCATCAATTACAGAAAGGTTCCTATTGATCAAAGAACACAATGACGATTTTAAACTCATTCACAATAAGCTAAAAGAATTTGAAGATTTATTAAATATGTGTCAGAGTTTGCATCTGAAACTTAAGAGACGAAAAAAATTCTGAAAGCGATATTGATGGGAAAACCTTGTTTGAAGAACTGAAATTGCTTCAACGATTTATTAAATATATGTGAAGAAATTAAAGTGTGCAATATATGTGCAAACTTGAAGTATGTTTAAAAAAAATAATACTTTACATAAAAATATATGTAAAAGCCATTTTAAAAAAATAATAAGGAAAGCTAATAAGCGAGGATTATTTCCGATGAATTTGACGATCGTTAAAATTGAAATTGTATAAAAATTTTCAAAATTGTTTGTTTCATTTGATAATTTTACATACGTATAAAATAACGTCATGCATGCATTAAATATGTATAAAAGAATTTTCATGCAATTCTATTTCCAGTCGTAAAACCTGTCAGAAACTTAAGATTGCCTTTATTGCAAAGCTAGCACTGAATTTCATTAACGGGCATTTAGATTTTTATGGCTTTATACCTCATCTTAATTAAAACGTGGATTTTTCATTAATTTTTTTACTTCAAATAAGAAAAAGTCCTCCGAAGGTAGGCTCATACCTAGAAAAGCTTGCTTATTTCAGACCAAAGCTTTAAGGGGTCAGGTACCTTTGAGCGTTGATAATCTCCACAAAAATTGACCATAACTTCGTTTGCAATAGCTCTACAAGTAACAATTCTGTAAACTTGTAATTTTAACCAGTTATTTAGAAAGCTTTTATGAGCCTTTTACAACCCTTGGAATATTTCTACCTATTAAATTGAATTTTTTATAATTAAAAGTATTCGAGCTCATTTTTTGCTTCTTAATAGTCTTGCGCGCAGCATTTCATAATATATATATATCACAGTAACTTAAAAATTTCAATACATAAAGAAAAATATCTTTAAATTAAAATGACGAAAAAGAATTTTGTTGTGATGTATGTAACGTTATAATTTTTGCATTTATTTGCATAATTATGCGAATGATAGTTATAAAAATTACCATTATTCTTTTTTTGAAAGGTAAGAAGAGTCCCAGCAAAATTGTTTTTCGTCATTTTAATAATAAGCTATTTTTCTATGTCTATAACAATTTTTAAGATAATGTGATGCATATATTTTATGAAATGCTGCGCGCAAGACTATAAAGAGGCAAAAACTGAGCTCTAATACCTTTAATTATAAAAAATTTAATTTAGCATGTAGAACTATACCAAGAGCTGTGAAAGACTAATAAAAGCTTTATAAATAACTGGTAAAAATTGCAAGTTTTACAAATGATTACTTTTGGAGCTATTACAAATAAAGACATAGTCTTTTTTCGTCGATATTTTCATTGCTCAAAGGTACCTGACTCCTTAATATAAATTTTAAAAATAGAACTTGCGGACGAAATTCGTGTTCTTTGGTCTAAATAAACATACTATTTTAAATAAATTATTGGTTAATTATTAGTATGAACATTTAAATATAGATGGCAGCACCACTGGCCGGCCGATCCTCCATCTTGGGTCGAACTGCTTAAGGCTGTTCTTCGAAAAAAAAGAACTCTGTTTTTAGTCTTGGTACACAAATTGAAATAAACTAATAACACCAGGGTCTCCAAAAAATTCCAGATGGTTCTTCATAAGCTGTTTTACATACTACGATAAGCGAAAACGCTGTGGCTTTTGTGAAATTTTCAGAAATAATTCTTAAACATGGATTTGAGCTGCAAGATTTTTTGAAGAGTGGCACGCTTTGCGAAAATTTCCGATTTTTAAGAATTTTTTCTAAAAGTATTGAAACGGATACAGATTGGCCTGTCTTCGCAGTATCTAATACAGCTTGTAAAGAGACAGTTTCAAAATTTTGAAGTGCCTGGCATCATTAGTTTATTTGTAATTATGTACCAAAATCACATGATTTTTTCGAATAACACCGTTAAGCGGGGGTTGTTTTGCTTGGCGCATTATCTCGTCGTTTTCTTTACGAGCTGGCAATCTTTCTTATATATCAGGTTGCGCGCGTAGTTTTGTTCTATACGCTTTTCTATTTTGAACATATTTACCTTATCGGCATGGTATAACTTTAAGAAAGTATTTTTTAACGTTTACATCCAGAGACTCAAGACAAAAAATTTAACTTTTTGTTAACATTTTGCTCTTAATTATCAGTTTTATTTATTTTGTCTTGTATAGAGAGTTAAAAAAAATGAGAGCATTTTTGAAGTCAGTGATAAAATTTGCGAAATAGAAATATTTAAATATTTTTTCTGCTGGAAGAAGAGGAGAAAATATTTAAAAAAAACAAAAAAAAAAACAAACAAACAATATATATATATATATGAACATAGGAGGAAAACTAAATAAAATTCTGATTTTAACTGCTACGTTTCTTGAAGGATAAGTTTCTTGCATTAGACACTTACATTTATTGATAATTCCATCATCATATTTTCATACCTAAAATTCATCTAAATGACAATGATTAAGTTTTAATCAGTTTAAAACTCTTTTTTTCATAATAGGACACATAATTAGTATTAATAATTAACATAAGACAATACTGGAAAAAATTTATTCTAATATTTACTTTTCACATTTTTTTTTTTTTTTTTTCAGAGGGAGGAGTGGGTGGACTTCCTTAAAAATATTTTAGTGTTGTTTCATTGAGATACCTTTCAAAACATTTAAAATGACTAAAATATACACTGTTTATACCAACCAATATTTTGTTACTCTACAATTATTAAATGTTTTTAAATTTTAGTTGCTCCAATCAAAGTTTATACTTTGACTTATACTTGAATATTTTATACTTTAAAATTTTTAGATTGAAATTTAAAATTTTTAAAGAATTAATTAAAGTTTTTCATCTATAATTTTGTGGTATATTACAAAAGTCCCCTATTAATTTTGTTTTGATTGCAAGATCATATGCCGCCAACAGTTTGGCGCGATAAAAATTAATCTATTTCCCAGACAGCACATAAGCTTAAATCAAGCTTGACATTTGGCTTGGCAATGCAAGCTAGGCTTAAGCTGGATTTTAGCTTGCAAAGTGCGCAGTGATGGCGCCATCTGTGAAAGAGAATGGACATTAATTGTCTAGCGTCCTCAAATTTGCTGAAAGTTCGTAAAAGATGTGTTTTATTTTATTACCAGTGCCATATTACCGGCAGGGCAAACGGGGCCCTACAGATTTTAGGGCCCAAAAATCTTACATCTTACACTTTTGTAATTTTAAAATAAAATTACAAAGGATAAAAAAAAATTCAGAAGTTAAATACTTTTTTTAATTATAAAGTATGAACAATGAAAATAATTCAAATTTACATTTGTATAAATTAATTTAAACTTATTTTTAATTCTTCGAAATGCTCTATATCGATATAGCATACCAATATGTAGGAAAATAACCACATTTGTAAAGAGAATTTTTAGCGTTAAAAAATAGCAAAATTTTTCAATTATTTGTTATTTTAAGAAATATTTACAAAAATGACTAAAGTGTTTGTATTCCATACATGTTAGCAACTGTGATATAGCATTTCGAAGTAACGTTTAACTATCTGTTTCTTTGATTTCAGATTACTTAACACAAAATTCGTGTTAAGTCAGTAAACCCATTCTATATTTCCAAATATGGCAATTCTTCAAAATAAAATACAATTATACTACGAAATTGATTTCAAAATCAGTCCTTTGTCTCGATTTTGGCCAGCAGTATTGCTGAACGATGAGTGTAGCGATATTGAAAGTTTTTAAACGTGTCCTGCTTTTAAGTTTATATTATGCTTATTTCCCTATTAGTAGAGTCTATAAATCATACATAACATTATTTAAATTTTGATTCATCCCATGGAAAAATAAAAGGAACTTATCAGCATCGCCCATACTTATCGATCTGGCGTGACAACAGTCACTTCAATCTTTAGTCATAGCTGACCGAGGCAATAATGGCCGAGCGGTTAGCACACGTTCCTTCCAAGCTTGATATAAGCTTGAAATGTCAAGCTTAATGCAAGCTGGGCAAGTGTAAACTAGAACATTTGATTCAAGCTTGCATTAAGCTTACACGCTTGGAATTTTCAAGCTTAATGACTTGATAAATCAAGCTTGCTGCAAGTTTGCTGTGCTGTCTGGGTTATACCTTAGTAATAAAAAAAATGGAAACAAATGTGTATAAGTTTAGTAAAAATAGGTAAATACACCAATGACACTGTAACATTTACGTACAATAACAGTAAAATATTTATGAATACAGATAAAACAAACATTCGAAATCAAAATAAACGCCGCTTGGCGAGAGTTGCCGGTCATGAATGTTTGTGTTCTGTTAGAAGACAAAATCGATATTCCATTTATTAATTTACGACGAACATTGTTATTTCATTAGTTTTACGCAAGTTTTAACCCATTTGTGCCTGGATATTTTTGCGACTTTCTTCGATTTTTGCTAACACCAGCAGTAATTGATAAATTTCTGATGTCAACTTTTTGAACAAGGGATGATTTCATTTAAAATCATTATGTATAAAAATTGAAATGTCAACATCCTACTTGGCCATATTAAAATATTTTGTGGAATTGAGGTTCAATACTCGCGAATAAAGGCTAGGAAAAATAAATAACGTTTTCGACTGATAGCGAAAATGCCGTCCCAAAAAAGGGACGCTAGGCATAAATGGGTTAATGCGAACTCGCCTCTAGGGTATTTGAACCTGCCTCCAAGCAATGGGCGAAGGCATGAAACTGCTAATGCATCCCTATTAACCAGGCCTCTCAATTGGTCCTCTTTTTTTAAAATTCCTACCTCTATAAATAATAGAGTAAAATGTTCTGCTTCTTCAACAGTTGTTAAATGTTCTTTTAGATGTTAAGGTTTCGTCTATCAAACCATTAAAATACTAGGCTATATAAATAAAACTTTGATGAAGGTCAGTGCCGGATTAAGACAGCGCGGGGCCCGTAGCAAATGTTACCTAGGGGCCCCCTGCTCAGTGACTCACCTATATATATATATATATATTTAGGGGGAGGCGTTCACCTCACATTAAAGTAGTAGAGCTAAATTAAATGAGAAAATAAATAGTGCTAATTATATTATAATTTATGTTTAGTGCTAATTAATGGTATTACTAATTCTAATTAGATGTAAACAAAACTAAAAGGTCCCACGTGTTATATTCGCGAGAGGTTTATCCCAGCCCTTCTTCCACCTTGGGTGAGCTAATCTGTAGGTTTTGTGCGATAATAAAATAAAACACAACTTTTACGAATTTTCTTGATTCAAAATGAACAAATTTGAGTTAACACTGGACAAATCAATTTCTCCAAGTAAATTAGTGTGCGGAAAAAATGCCCGTCAAAATAAAGTGTGTGTGGAGGGGTGGGGGCTAATAGATAGTGATACTGGCGATGTTTAAAGTTATTTATTCGTACAACTCAGTTTTTTTTTTTTTTTTTATATGAATGTTAATGTTCATGGATATATATTTGGAATTTCTAACACTTCCCACCTTTCCCATATGCAAACATATAACTAGACAAGTTTACACACATAAAATAATAATTGTTTCTGTAAAATTTTTAGAACCTTCGAAATCAATATATATTTTAAACTGTGCCTTTAAACACTATTTTTTCCCCTATAAAAATACATGCTTGTAAAATTATTTCATTATCTGGACGGTCTTTACTAATAATTGGTTACATATTTTTAACTTCTATTAATTTATTTAATGGGTTAATTCATAAGAAATCGAACTGGGGATAGATAGATGATATAAAATATTTTGCTCAAAAAAATCTTTATAAGAGGATTGTATCTTTTCTAAATAGAATAATCTATATAATAAATAATAAAAAATTCGAATAAGACATTCATTATCGTATTACGTTCAAATGTTTTTGCAAGACATAATAATCATAAATGTGACAATTTGTGAGCTTTTTGTGGATCAAGAGTATCCGAAAATTCTTTTTGTTTTCAGTTTGCCTGGGGTTATGGCTTTTCGGATACCCCGACCGTGCGAAGATCCTCTCGGTTCTAATTATTTTATTTGAGCGAACGTACTGGCGTTCGCGCTCTTGACCTGTGGTTTCGACCGGCCAAAAATCAATTCTTTATATTTAACGTGGTTAATTTCCGAGATTAATAAGATAATTTATCGTAATAGTGGATTCCCCAACTATTAAAAAAAAAATGACTTACATTCTATATATTATTATTGTTTCAAAAAATAATTCGCCTTTGTTTAAATATTGTAAAATGTAAAATAAATAATTAAGTAAAAACAAAGTAAGCCAACTACCAAAAGCCTTCTAAGATGGTTTACACACTAGTACACCTTCGAATTTCGCCAAAGCCACCCACCTTTACTGTAAAACAAAAGAACTTTGGGGCTGCCTAACATCCGTTTAAAATACCATCCTCATATTTACTGCAAAACAAAATAACTTTATGTCCAATATTTAAATAAAAATTATTGTTTCGTGGGGGATTATTATTGATTATGGGGCGCGTTTTACCTACAATCTTAATCCTATGGATCTCAGCTCTCGGGGAAATGCAGAAGGTCAACTCGCGTTCCAGAGAACATCTTCAGAAATAGCCACAAATATTTCCGTTCTATTGAGTCATTCTGAAAAGTTTGATTACAACTTCATTGAAAAATTCATTCGACTTGTTACTGAAAAGTCCCTGAAATGATCGGGACAGATAGACTACAGCTTAATGAATAATCCGGCCCACTGACGGATTAATAAAATTTTGTGGGTGGAGGCTTGGATGGAAGATTCACATACATATATATATATATTTTATGGAAGTAAGTTGGGATTGTTTACATTAATTTCATTTTTCTCGAGAGGGGCGGTCGCCTCCTCCGCCCCCTCCCTTTAATCCGCCCTTGATCAGACCCTGAGCCTGTTTTTTTGTTTTGGCACTTAGTTTTCTTTCTATATTTTGTTTATTTCTGGATTCATTCTTCAAATACAGACAAAAATGTAACATTATAGGTAAGGAATCCATTTTCTAAAGGCCATAGGTGGGTGGTGCAATGATATGGATACCCCCTCCTCCGTTTGTCCGAGTTTCGCTTTTAGTCAACGAAAAGATAATGATACAGCCTTTCTTTCTGTCTTTCTTTTATTCCCCCCCCCCTTTTGGATGCTCCCTGAATTTTTTTTCTGAGAACCGTGTTTTTGATCCACAGTATTGTTGAATATACTCTTGTGTGTGTCCTTATTGCTGACTTTAGAATACTCATTCAGTTTCACCTAGGTAATGAGTTGACTAAATAATGCAGGCATGCAACAGCCACATTAAATATATTAATGACAATGTCATTTTATCTCTCACCACCTTTTAAAAATGTGACATAAAAATGAGACACGAAAATGCGTTACGAAAACGCGACATAAAAGTAAGATTAATGTCCGCTGAAAATGTTAGTATGTGTTACGTAAACCACCGATTTCTATAAGCTCCGTAAGGTTGCATTTATTTGATAATATGATTGTTTAAAAATTTCATCTGTTTATTTAAATACTATTAGTTCACAACAGCTTTAATCTATTGTTACAATATTTCGTAAGCTGTAGAATATACATCACTTTTATATTTTAGTTCACATCAGCTTTATTCTATTGTTACAATATTTACTAAGCTGTAGAATGTGCATCACATGCATTTTTCTATAAATAGGTTACAATCCCAAAAATTTCAACATGGGGTTACCAGGTAAAATACACGATAGATGAGAGATAAAATGACATAGTCCATTAATATCGTTTTAATATGGCAATCATGAAACTAAAAAAATTAGGGTTGGTTCAGGGGGGGGGTCTCCCATTGAGGAGGATCGAACAGCCGAGTTATGCATATATTCTTTCAAAGAGTTGGCTACAACTGATTTACAGTTCCACTATATAGAGCTTCAGAAATTGTCTTATCCAAAAAAAAAAAGAAAAAAAAAATAGAATTACAAGATTCATCTGTTGCCTTAAAAAAATCAAGAAAGATAAATCATGCCTAGCTCATAGGTTATAAAACACTTTACAATACAAAATATTTTTGCGCCAAACCTGCTATGTATTTTAGTTAAAACTGGCGAGATTTCGTAGATAAAAAAATGTTGTATTATCACTATAAATGCAATTTTATGAGACCATGTAAAAGACCTTTAATTTTTTTTAGCGTTTAACTGAAGAATATAAAAATTTTATACTCATTGTCTTGTGCTAGAAATGTATTAGTGTCTCTCAAATGCCACAGACTGCAATGTATGGGAATTCTTTTGAGTGCTCCTGTAGAACTATTAATAATACGGACGTTATTCTCAATGGAGAGCATCATTTTAAGAGCCTTAGTAATATATATGTCAACTTTGTTTTCTTTCAAAAATCGAATATCTCTAAAATATGTTTTCAAGAATGACTGTTGATTCAATCATTCCTGTATCAACAGATACAGGGGGAGACCCCCCCCGAACCCCCCTTTTAGTTCTGTTTTTTAGATTGTGCTATACATTGGATTTTTTTCTCCTGTAAAAGAACTATAAATGATGCATACACCATTTTCAATATGGTACATGGTACTGTACATAGAAAAAACATAAATTTCGCACAAATCTATGTATATCCACAGCAGTTAGAACACTGGATGGGTGGTGGACATCAGAATAGACAAATAACCGAAATCATAAGGACGTTAACTCGTTTTGGGTACTAATACATTAACAAATTTTCGTCGGTCGGAGACACCCTCCTACTCCTAGGCAGATAGCCCTTAACAAAACACAATACAATAAATCAGTTAATTAATGTGCGAGTAACGAATTTTCAAAATTCCCAAAGAAATCGACATAGCTTAATATAATCACATTAGACATTTTTCGAGGTACTACATATTATCCAGGCGATCCGCCAAGACGAGCAACTTTTTCGCCAAGATAAATGCCGGACACATGAAATTATTGCTGGTTCGGAATACGATTGCCAACAGTTTGCCAGGAAATCTGAGGAAAAAATAATTTGGCGTTAATGACCGCCGGGATAATACGTAAATACCTTTTTCGATTTATCGTAAAATAATAAAATTATTGCCAAGTTCGGTTCATTTTTCAAAGCATTTTTTTCGCACCCTATTTGGCAATTTATCGCAAAAGTCGCCAACATTGCCGGCTTTTGGCTCAAATTTTGAAGGAGGCACACGATCGTCGTCGGATTATTAGCTAATCATATTGTAGGATAGTATTATATGCTTAAAATATGCCTGTCTCTAAACTGCCATTGACAGTATTTGAAATTATTTTGAGTGCTCCCGTATAGAAAAACTATACAGACACTATTTTCAATGCAAAGCTTCATTTTGTAATCCTTAATAACATCCAATTTTGTTTCATTTCAAAGAGCAGAATATCTCTAAAACTAGAAGTCAAAGCCTTTTGTGAAGGCAATTCCAACGGGCGCGAGAAAAAACATTTTAAGGAAATTTGTCTTTCATTCAATATATTTAATTTTCATCCACCTAAAATAAATAAGTTCATATTCAATTTTTATTACAGACCCAAATTGAATTTCATGCTGATCTGGAAACGCGCGGAATCTTTTCGCAGTTGAAAGCTTTCGTTTTGTTATACATAAACATTCGAATATCCAGCAGACGATTTATTTGTGGGGAAAAAAATAATAATAAACTGTGTAATCGGGAGAAATTATTTTAAACGTATTGGAATCCCCCCAATTGTATGACGTCATTTTCACTTAAAATAGGTCATTTTGTCACGCAAATGATTCACTTTTTTTGACTCTCGGAAACGAAATGGTGCTGAAAATAGCGAAAAATCGCTAAAAAATGAGGGAACGGGGGGATTTTCAGATTTTTAAAATTGACAGATTGTTTTCTATATTTTTTTACAAGGTTGTGAAAAATTTCAAGCGGATCGTACAAACGATGTAGAAGCTGTTAGGCTTTTTGTCCTTGACTTTGTAATCTTTTTGCAGTCATAGAGGAAAAAGTTTTATCTTGAAGTCAGGGTTCAGCCAACTACAAGGGGTGATCAAATGAAAAGGTACGAAACGTCGCAACAACCTAACCGTTATCATATTTGTCCATGCAGCTATGAGAGCACGTAGCGAGACATCTAGGAATGCGATTGGAGCCTTTTGTGTGGATAGGAACATGCGGGGGGCCGCAGGAGAGAGCAGAAGCTCTTGTAAAAAGCACCCTCCTACGTCCAATTGACGCGGCAGTGCGTGTGAGGACAGGATGGCGTTCACATTGCAAAATTCGACGATTTAGGGGCAGTGAGGCGTTATCCGATTTCTGACAGCGGAAGGTGTTAAACCGGCCACTATTCATCGCACGATGATGATCGTATACTGGGAAGGCTGTGTGTCCCACAAGTCGATGAGAAAATGGAATGTCCGTTTTCGCCAAGGAACTGGCCAAGTTAAAGTGCGAGACGTTGGACCATCCGCCCTACAGTCCGGACATGTCGCCCTGCGATTTCCATGTGTTGGTTCCACTGAAGAAACCACCTGAAAGGGAAGCGCTTCAACTCGGACGACGTACTCAAGGACGCTGTGACGGACTGGATCTCGTCACGGCCACAGGAATTCTGGGAACAAGGAATCCTGCGGCTTGTTCGTCAGTGGGATTGTTGTGCTCAGGCCTATGATGTATATTTTGAATAAAGTCTACATTTGTACCCACCGTGTCGTTTCGTACCTTTTCATTTGATCACCATTTGTTGTTAGTAGGATGATACGCTTTAAAGAATAACTTCCTATAGAGCGCAATGTATTGGGACTATTTTGAATGCTCCTGTAGAAAAAAATCTATAAATGCTACATAGATCCTTTACAATAGGGTACATGGTACTGCAGATAAGAATAACATATATGAATTTCGTAGAAATCAATGCCTATTGTCGCGAGTTATATCAAGGACGGACAGACAGACAAACAGAAATCTTAAACACTTTTCTACCTTGTTGGAAAGTGTCAAAAAAGCTAGATCTTGACGGGGAAAGACGAAAACTTTCAAGGTAAAGGCGCGGGGCCCCCAAAAGCGCGGGGCCCGTAGCATTTGCTAAATCTGCTATATTGTTAATCCGGCACTGTGCGTAGCAAAATAAAACTCCATTTTTTTCTTCTTTCTGGATATGCCAGCAACCTAAATAAATAGTAAACTTTTTCGATATCATCAGTACAATTTATTGCAGAGCATCCAACGATTTTGATTGTCCTTAATCCATTTATGCCTAGTGTCCCTTTTTTGGGACGGGATTTTCGCTATTAGTCGAAAACGTTATTTATTTTTCCTAGCCTTTATTCATGAGTATTGAGGCTCAACTCTACAAAATATTTTAACATGACCAAGTAGGATGTTGATATTTCTATTTTTATGCAGAATGATTTTAAAAGAAATCATCCCTTGTTCAAGAATTGACATCAGAATTTTATTTATTATTTCTGTTATCAGTAAAAATCGAAGAAAGTCGCAAAAACATCCAGGCACAAATGGGTTAAACAATCTTAAAATATAAGTTTTATGACAAGCGTCCATTATACAAAATGGCGGCTTGCCACAATTTTCGACCCATAATGTGGGATAGGTCAGCTCTCCCTAGCATCGACCCGGGGCCATCGCTAAGCAACGGGCCTGCTTATGAGTTGCAATCGCTAAAAATGAGTTTATCATTGAGGCCTGTTTTCCCCGGTTACAGTATTCTATTTTATTATTCTAAGTATTATAAATGTTATATTATTTTATTATTTTAAAACAATTTTTTATACTTTTGTCGTACTAAAGAACTTTAGATGTAGGTAATCGTTTTGTGAATCTTGCGCCATTTTCTTTCATGAAAATTTATCCTAAAATTCGAACATTTTGCTCTGAATGTAGAGGTAAGTGAACGCTTATAATGTATTTAGAAATTCTAAAAATATGTATGTAAATCATGTTTCGTGAATAGTTACTCATGTGTTATTTATAAATAAATTATTTTAATCAGAAATCGTATTACTTGAGTAGTTTTTATTCTTGTAAATAAGCATGACGTTGTGATACTATTTAGACAATTTAATTTTGCCAGTTGAAAATGTTTTTTATCAGTTATATATGCCTTGATTATGTGATTAAGACTTACATCTGGTACAGTGCAGAAATACAGTAAATTATAAATTATTGATTTTTGCCCGTTTATACAGAAACTTCAAATGTACACCCTCCAAAAAAAGTATTCGAGCAAGAGAGAAACTTCCTACGTTGGTTTCGTATAGTAAAAATTATTTATCATAGAATATGAATTAGGCTATGTATAAATATGACTTTCTATAATTCTATCAAGTTGTGCGTTTTTCGAAAACTCAATTATTATTCGCAAATCTAAAATGGGAAATTTCTCTCTTGCTCGAATACTTTTTTTGGAGGGTGTAGTTAATATTTTGTACAAGCGTTCATTATGCTTGCTCAATTCCTAAGTTCGATTGAGAAAGCGACAAAAGAATAATATATACTATACATGAAATGTCTTTATTAAAGAATAATTAATTCGGCGATCGCGCTATAGAGCGTATTTTATCAATTTTCTCCAATATACAGGATATCCCGAAAACACTGAAATGCGCTTTAATACACCATTTGTTAAAGATTAATCTTGAATTGTTTAAAATAACGTAGGAAATACGACTACGCTCATGAAATATTCATTATAAAAATGTCTTTCTCATTTGTGTATTTAGTTATTTTAAAGTATATAAAATATCCACTTGTGAACTTAAAATAAGCAATCGTGAATCATGAGAGTAAGCGCTACTTTGCCTTTCCTTCAAATTATATGCATCTATTTTCTTTATGTTAATATGTATCATAGCAAACAAATTAATCATGAGTTCGTACTTGAATTAGTAACACAATTACTACTTAAAACTACATTAAATAACGTTTGAAAGCACTGGGAAGCTCGAGAAATGCCTGATGTATACGTGAAGACTCGAGCATCCGTAGGCCTCTTTGGATGGCTCATCAAAATACACGAGCAGGCCCGTTACTAATTGCGATGGCCCCGATAGACCCCTGTCCAAGTCCGGATTTGTTCTGAAGGACCGGATCCGGTCGGAACGAATTCCAGAAATGAGAGTGTTTGCCCACCTCTAGTCTGGAACTAGTAGAAAAGACTGACAGGATCCGTTCCGATGTTCACCAGATGGCGATGGCACAGGCGATGGATATGTTCACCAGATGGCGCATTTAGACTCCAATCTCCAATGTTTGTTTACCCGGTGTGGTTATTATCAGCTGAGATGTTTTAAAGTGTTTCTTCTATTGATTAGGATTTTGTACGGACGTGTTAGTATAATTGGATATTATTGAATGAATTATATATATTATTAAATATTTTCCCCAATTTTCATTCGGAGAGTAAAACTTTTTTCGGGTTAGCTCAACAAATTCTTACAAAGAAAACCTACAGCTTCTCACACTCATACCTGAATGTGAACTTGAGATTAAGTGTTAGTTATCTCTTTAACATTCCACCTGATAATGCACTTAGCCCAAGTATTGTGCGCTGACGTATCAATCATATCAATGATTTGAAATGTAGTTGCATCCCTTTTGAGTGTTGTACTTGAACTGTGTTGTTAATCCATTTACTTTTTATAATAAACATGTTGGATTTGTTATACTATATTTTTCTTATATTTTGGTCTTCAATTTTTGGTTTGTTATGTCTTGCATCTTTCAATGCTACTTTGGGAGCTAGACAAAAATATGTAGATATACTATTAAAAGTTTTTGAGGTACAGCTTAAAAATGGAATACCTGAGTTATATAAATTGTCTATTTCCTTTCTTCTGTCAAGTATCTCTCCTCATATTATTGATATTAGTATTATGGTCTAAAATTATTTTTTTTTAAAGAATATTTTTGTTGTTATTTCCATTTTGGCATTGAAAAATATTAGATTTGATTCTCAGTTTGAGAAATACATTTGTTGTTGTCCTTTTTCAAGTTAATTGTTCTATACTGTATGCTTCAGACTATAAAATTTTATATAGATAAAATATTTTTAGTTTGGCAGAACAAAGATTCAAAAAGCAGAAAAAATACCAGTGATTGTTGAACCAGAAGATGAACCAGCTGAAAGCTCTGATGCTTATCACTCAGGTTTGTTTCTATAGATTCATTTATTATGTATGTCAAGGTAAACTCAAGGCAAGGGCACTTTATGGCATTCTGTGTATGATTTTGTGCTCAGAAATTTTTCCCTTGGTAAACATTGTAACACATTTCAGTTGAGAGAGTAATACTAAGTGAGTGCTGCCTGTTTTGACGACTTTTATTTTGTCGTCAACATCTAACCTTGGCTACTTTCTTTTTCTCACCAAACATAACAAGCATATATAAGAAAAAAACCAAAACTAAAATATACTTATCCAAGCACCTTATTAAAACATATTTCAAATGCAATAAAATACAATATGAACATAAACAAAATACTAGCACGGGGCTATATGTATGTTCGAAAAAACATATCTTGAAAAGATGTAAAATACTAAAGTAATGTGTTCAGATAAATATACAGCAAAATTTCTCATAAAATGTTAAAGACACTGTTTAAATATTATAAAAAAACACTAGAATAAACAGACTATCACCTCCCCCCACGAGATTTTTGTAATTTTAGTACCTTCAAAATACACAAAATTTACACTAGTAAAATCAGAATGAAATCAAATCTCATGACAAACAACTCAAAAATCCTTATCTATTTATTCAAATTGAATCTAAACATTGTATGAGAATTCTGCATATCAGTAACAAACACATATATAACGAATAAAATTAACCACATTTCTTAAAACCTTAAAAATTTCTATTTTTTCTTACCAATTCACAAAAAATAACACAACATACTAAAAATTGTTATATAATCATGGGACCATACAACAATAAAAAATCTAAAATATAAACCTATTTACCATAAAGCAAGAAATAAACAAAAGCACACGCCTCAAATTTTGCATTCAATTCGCCAGTTGATAGCCTAAACGTATGTTTTTATTCATCAACAACATGTCCTTATCACAAAATAAATCCAGCAAGCAACATTCAAGTAAGTAGAATAACTTCAGCCTAACACAGGCTCGATAATCATTTTTCACAACATTCTTCAAATTCACTTGATTAAGGATTAAGAAAGAACACATCGTAAATTAAACCAATTTCATTACAGCTTTACACAACTTTTCTGCATTTAATATAAAAACAACCAGAAATTTTCCTTCTGAAAAATAACCAACATTCAAAAACTTCTGCCAGCATAAAATGAAAACAAACACACACGACTCCCAATTCGAATGAATCGCGGGGCGGACGGTCAAGTACACATAGTTCAGATGGCGGTTAAATTCTTTGACCAATCACATAATTTCCTGATGACAGAAGCAGTGACAACACAACTCTGCAAAAAGGGCGGCTAAATAACTCAACACGACTATTTTTTGCCAAGTCTGTTCACTTATTGTAAGCTTTGGCGATGTATTCTGCTTCATGTTTGGCACCCGCTTACAGTATTAGTCCCTCAGTTGACTTATATAGAGTTGCTTAAAATCTGAAAAAAGCATCACGGGTTTCAAATGTGATCTTTAGGTGACCACCAGCTGCTTAATTCAAATAAAAAAAACAGTAATTCTTAAAAATTTATGTAGTGGGAAAAAATAGCAATAATGGAAAAATAATTACCATGTAATATATTTGAATTATTGCCTTATGCATGACTCTTGTAATTAGCTTTCGACTCGAATTTTGGCATAATTTTACGAGAATGGAGTTTTGTTAAAATCATCCCATGTCTTTTTTCAAATCCGCATGCCATTTGTGAGACTTCTGTTATAATTTTTACTGTCTTTTCAACTGCGTGAGTGTTAGTCGGATAAGGAAATAGGTGATTCTTTGCAAATAGGACAATTTCATAAATGACAATGAACAAAAAAAAAAAAAAAAATGTTGCATTTTTCTAATTTTTTCAGGCAATGTATAGCTTATGACACTTGTAGTGCAAAAAATAGTGGTTCAGCTTAATCTTGAAAAATAAAAGAGTTATAAGGTTTTTAAATTTTCATTAAAATGAGGGAATGACATGTTTGAAAGAACATGTAAAATGTAATTCAAAGCAGATTAAGAAAGAAAAGAATTTTTATTTGACACATTTTAAGTTTCTTACAGAAATTAAGAATTTTTTTTTTTTTTTGCGTATTTCAGGAATCATACAGAAATTTAAAAAAAATAATTTTTTCCATGGTCTCTGATATTTTTTTCATTTCCCTTTGCTTTCCCTGACTTTCCTTGACTTTCCAGGTCCATAGAAATCCTGTTGTTAGACATTTGTTTGCCGTTCGCCATAACCTTATGTCCTTCATCTAAATGAAAGTGAGAACAAATTACACCAGGCAAACATGTGTTACAAGTCAATGACCTGAAATAGGGGGATCCAACATCCCTTGAATATGCTACTTGATGAACCCTACTGGTTCAAGGGAATGCTTTTATGTCTTGCTTGTTTAAAAAAATATCAATCTCGCTTATTTCTTTTTCGGACACTTACTTCTAATTTTATGCCAGTACATTTTGTTTGCAACACATCAATCAATTTCTCAAAATTTTTAACATCACGTCCTTCACCAACAACTCGATACGCTGTTTGTTTTAGACTTGCCCCACACCATCTGGAGCCCCTTTTCCATGGCCAACTGAAATTCCATGTCCAGGTTGAAAAGTTAGGTATCAGGTTTGGCAAATAGTTCCTCAGCAAGTAAAATTTTTTTCTGTTTTTATACTATGATACCGGTTCATCGCTCAATTTATGGATATTCTTCACATTAGCCTCAATTGCCCAATTTAAAATTGGCGTTAAATGAGCCCATACTGCTGATGCATCATGTCTCAAAGATTTACTTCAAGTGCAAAAAGCTCAAGGTATTATTGAGACACCATTGTTGCAAAACATAATTCCAGTATGAAGAATTATTTGTTCCCTGTTACAGCCTGGATTTCCTCAGCATATTTGCAATTAAAATTTTTACTAAAATGTATGTGTATACAAGATGAGTCTTCTGATAGTGATGACCTCATTTGTTTTATTGCTGCATACTGGTGTGCAATATTTCTACTGTGCTCCAAAAAAACGCGGTAATTGTCGATGAAATTCAGCAACAAGTTCTTTCAATGAAAATTTTAAATTTTCTTTTTTTGGTTTTCAAACAGACTTTTCTCCACCTTTTACATAATAAGAAACATTTTTATATACCCATTTGTTTAAGTCTGTAATTTGGTTTCCATCAAAATCATTAAATAATATATTGCACTCTTTGCAGATGTTGCAGTTTCTCAACAAGCAGTCTGCAACAAATAAAATCTAGCAAATTTGTTAAATTGGAACATCCTACAAGCTTCTCAACTTAAGTTTATTAAGTACAAACTCCATATTTACATACATGATGCATTTTTCAGAATTTCTATCTGTTACATTTGTTTAAGAACCCAAAAGGGTTTCACTTTACAAAATATAGAGTATGAAATAGTGCACACAAAATCAATTTGGAATTTTTTAGTGTATCGTTCATGAATCTTTTCTGCTTCTTTACTTTATTTTTTGTTATACATTCCTTTTTTCTTGAACACAATCTACTGTTCTTATCATCATTGAAAAAGTTGACTACCTGCTTTTTTATAAATGTAAAATTATTCTTTTTCTGCTCTGGGATATATTAATAGTCCATCTTTTAGACAATTTTCGTGTGTCTTAAAACTCTTGTGTTTCATGAATGCGAATAATGCTTAATTACTCTATACTTTTTTGTAATTTTTCCTGCTATGAACTTTGTAAAAATCTGTTTATTTTTCTGTGATGTGCCTAAATCCTTATATGTTTCTGTAAGTTGAGCATTTGAATCTTCTCCAAAAATTAGTTTCTTCTTTGTGATTGGAGAAACATGTTCTTTTCCTAACAAATTATTTACTTTACTTGTTGGTGAATGTATAATTTTCCCTTCAGCTGTTTGCAGCTTACTGGTTTTCAACCTATAAAATTTTGATTTGTACCTGTTTGTTATTTTTTTTTTTAGCATTTAACTTAATTTTTAATGATTCTATTTGTTGTGTCATTTTTCTCCTATTTTTCCTTCAAAATTTTTTTCCATTTTCTAATTTGGAAGAAGACTTCTTAGAAATTGATGGTTCCAGATACATAATATCACTATTTTCAAATTCTGAAGTTTTAACTTCAACTGCATTTGATAAACTTTTCTCTTTCTGTTTTGCTCTATAGTTTGCCGAGCTTTCCCTCCATGCTCGCCTCTTCATCCTTTATTCCCGATCTTCCATTAAAGAAACTATTTTCACCTGGCCTTTCTTTTTCTTGTTTAACTACTTCATATACTTTTTCATTTGCAGTTCTTTTTTAGTTACAGGATCACTATTTAGTTTTTCTCTTATTTTCTTATCATATTCCTTCTTTTTCAATTTTTGATCCACTTTTTTTCTGGGCATGATAACTATAAAAAGAAAAAGGATCTGTAATGCCTACCAAACAATCATATATGTAAATAAATTTTATTTATATTTCATTAGAATTTCTCTATATTTATAAATTATATTTGTATAGTTTAAATATAAAAAGAAAATTTAAATAAGCAAAACTTGCATTAATAGTATATATATTTTTGCATTTATCTTATGCAAATATAACTGTTAGGCCATAAATTAATTTTTGTAAAGTTTTCAAGAAAATTGTCATTCTGAAAAATATTTTAGAATATAAATAACTTTAAAAATGGTAGAGTCATTCCCTCATGCGAGGGAATGATCAGTGAGGAATGACAAAACTTAGATTTTTAGCCCTTGAAATATGCTTTGGTCAATTCAATGAACTAAACAATGCATATTATATAATAAACCCTTCATGAGAATTCACAATGCATAATAGAATATTTTTAGCTAATTTAGTAACTTTATAAATTCAAGTGAGGGAATGGTCAACTCATCTTTACACTTGCCTAATCTGGTGATTCAAAGGCAGACAATTGGCTGATAAAATCTTCAAATAGCTGAATGTGGCTGTACAGTGAAGTGAGCCAATGGGCTTTCAGAACGTTCTTTTATAATCTACACAGAAGTGCCTCTACCATAAAATATTCTAATAAAAACTGAGTGAGGGAATGATCGGATATGTGAGTTGCAGGGCCTTTGTGCAAAAATAAAATTATATGGAGCACCAAAAAATTATTTAGCACATTTGAATTATAGACTGAATATTTGCTTTTAAAATAACAAAAGTTTAAAAAGTGAAAATAAATAAATACATTAGAAAATATTTTTTCTTTTTTTTAAATATTGCGTTGGTTGCCAAATTAGGAGCTCTTCATAAACGCCAGCAGAAAAGATAGTACTGCATTCAAGTTAAAGTTATTTTTATATTTTAATTAATTAATTATTATTTTGTAATGAAAGTTTTCTTTTAGACTAAAATTATTCTGTTTTGAAATAAAACTATAAAATTTTAATTCGAAAAGTGTTATACTATAAAAAAACCCCTTAAAACCCAAAAATACCCAATAAAACCCACCCGGGTTGGGTTTAAAAAAAAAAAAAAAAAAACGGGTTTTTTAAAACCCCGATTCATTGTTGGGCTAATTGCCTAATGAGTGGCCATTCATCTTCAAGCATTGCAACGAGTATGTTTTCATGATGAGCAAAGAAACTGTTTCGCTGTATAACTGGATCAATTATTTTAGTTACTTCCTCAGAGTAATGTGAGAGAAGAAGTTTTCACAATAATTTGAAGGCCATTTGTGCAAATTGGTTTCCAACAAATGCTAAACCACAGTGGTGCATATACCTTTACAACAAATTTTGCAAGAGTGTAAGTTTTTGTCAGAATTTATTATTGAAATGTAAAGTTTCAGGATCCTATTTCCAGTAGTCAACCGCTTAGCATGTGACAGTTTTCCAGGATTACTCTTTGCCAGAGTTTCTGGACAATCTCCAAGTTTGATTGCTTCCCAAATGTTTAATAAATATTTTTTATCTTTGCTAAGATCTGACTTGTTGGTGATAATTTGAAATGGCATGTCAACTGAAATTGGTTCAAAATGTACCACTTGCAAACTTTCACATGATTTAAGCATTTTCCCTATTGGACCGGAGTAAGAGTAAGGTCTTGTTGTATGCCCATCAAGTTTCTGAACTAAATGGTGAAGAGGTAACTCATTTGAATGCAGTTAACTAACCAGCCACTGTAATGGGCAGCTTAGATGTTCTTCAAGGAGTCTTATCACGCCACCATGGCTTCCTGTATTAACACCAGTTCCATCACATCCAATGGCTACCAAGTGGTGTAGGTCAATTGAATTATCATTTAAGTAAGATAAAATAGCTGAAGATATATCTCTGGAAGGCCCACTGTTGGGAACAACATGACCAAAATATGTTCCACCCAGTTCAGAAATAAGGGTCCTATGTTCTTCAGTAATGTATTTTGTATACCACCTATCCCCCATTTTTTCAAATACTTTGGTTTTGTCCTTTCTGCCATCAAAATAGATAGCTTCTAGCTTATTGATGCAAACTGTTTGTGTTTGTAGAAATTTCCATTTTGCTTTTCTTTCTCTGCAAATTTTGATCTGTCAATGAAATCAACTTCCAAGCCTATCCTTACATCTTCCAGCACAGCAGAAGCAATCAATGCACCAGTTCAATCAGACACCCCAGTTTTGTCACACACTGTTGCAAGGGCACTGTATTTTCTTGTGTGCTTGTGCAGGTGTTAATGAAGTGGGCGGGCTTGAGAAATCTGTGTCATAATTGTCAGGTTCAGGTGTGTCAGAAGAACATTCGTGAGTGTCCGCCTTAACACTAGCACCCTCAGAATTTGAATTATTTGAGGTTTGGCAGACTGTTATATATCTTGCTGTATCTCTTTCCTTTCTTCGTAATTTTGTGGTTTTTTGTCAATTCCTCCAATGTACATTTTATGATCTGCCCTCTGATCCAGTAGAAATGCGTGCTCACGCTTGGGAACTTTTCTGTCTACTGAACATACACATTTGCTTAAGTCTGTGCACTTACATGCTGCTATATCGAATAATGCTTCAATTTTTTATTTGAAATATAGGAACTTTTCTGTGAAAACTTGGGTGCTTTGAACTTTTAGAGGACTTTAGAAGGTTTCTATATTCAGTGTAGCAATCTTTCAACTTTTGTATGATTCAGTTTTCTAATATAATTGGTATTGATACCCTAGTCCAATTTTTTTCAATTTTTGTTGCTACGATTTTCCAAATTTCTGAGAAAGTTGGATCCTTGTTGTTCATTTCTTTTTTTATATAATTTCTAATAAGTAATATTTCAAAACATCTCTTACCATACGAAGAGTATTATCTGGAAAGTCTGCAGGCTATCCTAATACTTCACAGAATGTAATTTTTCTTGCATCCATTGTAAATGAAATCAAAGAAAACACACATAAACCATAATACTGTAGTATAGGTTACCACGTTATTATTAAAGAAAGGCACTAATATATGACCTTGAGTAATTACAGCACAGGCACAGATAAGAGGCACCGAACAGAAACCATATATTTGTTGTTCGACTATGTTTTGGCATAAACCATTGCCAGGAGAATGGGTAGTAAAGTAGTGGGACTATGGACAAAGTAATATGGTAAATGTCAATGGAAATAAAACACCATCTACCTTGTAGAGAAATTTTTATTATTTACTTGGTTCATTTGTAAATAGTGAGTTGGAGGAAATATTTTTTACTGAATAATGGCATATTTTATGGGTTTTAGGTAGATTTTGAAGCCAGGGGGGCACCTAAAGATAGAATTTGAAACCCGTGATTCTTTTTTCACATTTTAAGCAACTCTAGATAAGTCAACTGAAATGTGATACAATGTTTACCAGAGGAAAAATTGCTGAGGACAAAATCATACACAGAATGCCAAAAATGGCCCTTTAGGCATTTTTTAAGAGGCAGTGGGCACCTCAAAATATAGAGTTACAACATTCAAACTTTGCAGGTGTTATTTCTATCTCAACTGACAAGTTTTTGGAGGTATTACAAAACAAACTTTGGAGAAAATGTTTTTTTTTGACCCGCCCTACTGAACATAATAGAGGCTGAAGTGTAAAGGTCTCGAGTTCAAGCCTATTTTATGGCTGTTAATCTAACTGTATAGAGTTTGGGACAGTCTTAAAAATCTCTTCCAATTTTTATTCGAAAAAAAAGCATTAAATTTTATTTTACAGTAATTCAAGTGAATTATAAAGACCTGATCTGTTGAAATCTTTAATGCTTTAAGAGAATTTAAGTTATTTTATTACTAGAGTTAGGGTAATTGGAAACAAAATGTCAATAATTCAAATTTATCCTTGCTTTTTGAACAACTTTACACTTTCTTTTCAATCAGAAAACTCTTGTGAATAGGAGGATGCAAGAATTTCATCTCTGACTTCATTTGTGAATAAATGAGAACATGTTTATATTTACTCCATACTTATTTCATTTACCCCCATAAAAACAACTATTTTTGGTGGGGTTGGCATAAGACAAAAACGGTGGCAGACACAGTTAGCTGGGAGATTGACTTTAGTTGTTTTTGTGAAGGAAAAAAGTATGTTTATAGTCTGTTCACCGAGTCGAGAGAACGAAACTAAACAATTGCACATGCAAACTGGCTAAGAGTGAACACCTGGCATTTTGCCAAAACGCCAAAACAGTGTGAATTTCTGCTTTCTTCCATTTACGCTGTTTGGAATTAAGAAAGGTTAAATTCGTCTAACTAGAGATTGGTGCCAAAAAATGTAATTCTTTGGTAACCCATTTGTTTACTTTCGTTCTCTCGTTTCCACGAACAGACTATAGGTACATTTAACTGTCCCTTTCCATTTATTCTATATTATGTTTAATATATTCCTTTTTTTTTTTTTTTTTTTTTAAAGGAACATAAAGTATATAATGGGAATAAATAAGTAAATAAACTCAAGGTGTATGTTTTAACTGTATGGAAAAAAGAGGGAAAAGCATAAATGTACAGTGCTTGAAAAAAAAAAAAAAGTTGACATTTTAATTTGGTAATAATAATGTTCAGAGCTAAATTGTGTTCCAGGAAACCTATTGCGTGTTTTCTTGTCAATGTGTGTACATGAAATGATCATGCAATTAGATAGGGATGCTGGGAGGGTGTTTTGTGTATACAGGGTTGCTACCAGTCAAGAAAAACCTAAAAAACTGGAAATAGTCAGGAAATTTTACTTTAACAACAGGGAAAATTGCAAATTTTGCTTAACCTTCTGACTTCAGCAGTACAACAGTTGTACCAAAAAATAAATGTCATTGAATAATGGCACTGGTACAAGTGCTTACCCAATACATCTTTCCACTCTTTTGACAGGA
This sequence comes from Cheiracanthium punctorium, assembly GCA_038373885.1. Taxonomy (NCBI): domain Eukaryota; kingdom Metazoa; phylum Arthropoda; class Arachnida; order Araneae; family Cheiracanthiidae; genus Cheiracanthium; species Cheiracanthium punctorium. Next base: position 14,087 of record JAWZYV010012576.1, on the reverse strand, counting down.
AATCCATTCACTCTTCACGGAAGATGGATAAGGAATTTCTTTTCCTACACTGTGGAACAGTCAGGCATGATAGTAGATACTTGACTGGGCAGAAAGTGGCAGTCAATTGACTGGAGTTCAGCACATCCAGATTTTTTGCATTTTGTTTGGGGACTTGTGTGGTCAGTGATATTTCCCCCCACCCACCAAACAAAAGACTAGGTGTGTTCTTCAGCTGAAAAGTAGAGGAAAGAAATCTTACTGATTCTGCCATTTTCTGAGACAAAAATTCTCCAGAGTGAGCCACAGCAAAAAGGTTAAAAACTTGAAAAATCTTGAAATGTGACAAAAAAGTGAAGTCTGTATTTATAAATTAATTTTAATTTGCTGAATGTCTGGAATTTTTTAAATATGGATTGATACAGAGGCGGACACTTTATTTATTTATTTTTTTGAAAGGCCTACTTTTGAAAGAAAGAGGAAAAAAAGCTTTTTAACCTAAGCAAAATGTTACCCAAATGCAGTGTTTTTTCTGTTTTTTAACCAGGCCCTTCAAAAAAAGTTACCATATCCGACTTTGTTATGCACCTACATCAAGTCATATTTAGATCATTACAGATTTACGGGAAGTGAAAAATTGTTTATGAATGAAAACTTCAGATAATTTTTGCCATGTCACATTTCAGGTTTTTTACCAAAATTTGCAATTTTCAGACTTCTGGTAAAATTTTCTGATTATCTTAGTTTTTTCAGGTATGGTTGACGGTACAGCACTTCTAACCTCATCAACCAAACAAATCAGCCACAATTTGCACTGTTGCACCAAGCATTGTCATGAAATGATGGGTGGTTTCTGTAGAAAATGTGGTCACTTCTTTCTCAAAGCTGGTTGCAGGTTGAGAATGAAGACTGAAGCGTGAGAAGAGGTAGCAGAATGTATAGCACAGTTTTATGCACTAATCTAGTCTCTTGGGCCAGCTCACCAGGTATTTGGTATAGATCACTCTCAAGTAATGTGGCAAGAGCATACACTTCTTTTTCATTGACACTTGGATGACCTGTCTGACGCATGTCTGAAACATTTGGCATCCTTTGTTGAAGGCTTTTACTGACCTTCCCATTGCTCAATAAGGCAGTACAGATTTCTTGCAAACCTCTTGATGACATTGCTGTTCTCTATAAACCTCTGTCACATTCAATCTTTATCTAAATCCATTGTTCTTATTTAGAAAACAACATGACAACATTGCATTCATTGGCGGATCCAGGGAGGAAGCACAGGGGCATGTGCCCTCCAACCCAACTAAACTTACACTACAGAAGATTAACTGGTTATATAAATTCTAGGGGTTTTATAAGAAAATGTAACAAAAATGTTTTGTGCTCCCTCCAGATTTTTTTTCTGGATCTGCTACTGATTATATTAGACTGCTTGCTAACTCAAGGCTCTGTTCTTCTCAGTGCACATGCACGTGATGCTGAAAGGGAGAGTCCATTTATTCTGAGTGAAGGTATTCATCTAACTAAGGTGTGGTATAAATGGCATTACTTAGTTCTGTAGCATGGTGTCTCTACAATAGCAGTGATGTCATTATTAAAGATCCGACCCTGGTATTTTGGATGCCTTCAACTTATGTTTCATTTGATTAACAGTAGCTTATAGAATGGGAATCATAATTTGTACATAAATCTTTAGAATATTTCTCTTTTATCCTAGCCTTCACCCCTCCAAGCTAACTCAGAATGGTGGCAGCAACCTTGGCCATGTAATTTGTTTAAATTTAAAACCAAGAACTTTGTAATTAGACAAATACAAAGGAAAAGAAAAAATTATAAGTGGAAAAGATCTACTTTAATATAAACTCACACACACACAAAATATGTATATTAAAATTATCCATGCATAATGTGACGAATTTTCGGGGCAACCTGCTGTTCAGGGGTTTAAAATAGTTTAAAATTCGTATTCTATGTGTCAAATAATTAAATTTTTCTTTTTGTTACATAAAAATTGGTCAACTAGAACCGGAGATACAATGGTTTGGATTTTCCCATTGATTTCTATGGTAAACTCGAGAAATATTAGTCCTAAACCTTCGGTAACCCTACTTTTGGGGACTTATTTATGGTGCCAAATTTGGCGATATTTAACCAAAAGTTGCTATCTTGGCAACATTTTGGTCATTTGGCACGATTTTGCCAACGAGGCTTGTAAAGATAGTTTTTCTGCATTACCATGCATAATAGCCTAATATTTCTCTCCTATGACATAAACAAAATTCCTACTTTATGTAGAATCTTCTAGAAATACATTCTTCTGGAAGCTTCTTGTAGCTTCTGCATCACCTATAGATACAAGCATGTCAGAGGCCCCAGTTCAGTGTGAATCGAGCTTCCGATGAGTATGGCTCTTTGCTCTGTTAACTGTGTGATATAAGCGGTGTTTTTGCTCTTGTTTATGAAGCTTTGATTTTAAGTACTGTGTGTAAATTCTTGATTGCTGAGTCTTGAGGGACTACTGTTAGTGTTATCCCTCTTATATTTCCACTGAATTTTGCCTGTAGAAGTGTTTTATTTTGTGTGAGAATTATAGCATTTGTGAAAGCTTTGGTACTGAGTGGACTTATAAATAAGTTACTGGCTGTTAGTACATGTGAATTTTGTACAGCTTATTGTTTGACAAAGTTCTAGAAGCAATAAAGTTTGTGTTCCATCCTGACAAGTGACTCTTTACTAGAACTTACTACACCAACTGGACTGCAGAAGGATGAATGCAGGAATTAGCAGAGATTTCTGCAACAATATGTATCTTTTCTGCATACTCTTAATAAATTTTCAGAATGGCTGCAGTGCCTTCAGCTATTCCTGGCTAAGTCCATGATTCATTGTTACTGTTAATCTGTATTCAAATAATGCTGTTGTCATTGTTAATCTTTCTAAAAAAATAAAGTACATTTATATATTAGATTACCCTGTTAGTTCAGAAAAGTAACAATTTGAGTGTCATTACTCATATTTTTTATTTTTTTATGTATAAAAGTAAAAAATAAACTTTTGGTAATTAATTTTAGATATTAACATACTTTGTTTTATGTAATCAATATTTTAAATCACTTTTCATTTGGTTGGTGTGGATCTTACTTTTAAATTTTAAGTAGAATGTTCAACACATTGTATTTCAAATTGAAAACCTAAAAATTGTTCCACAAATGTGTTTAGTTTCATAGTGTCCTAAATGGTGGAAGCTTGATTCCCACTAGAGCATCAAAAGTTAAGGAGCATTCGCTTCGTTCAGCACTTGGGATGGTGACTACTTCTCTTAACTCAAGATCACTCACACAGAGTGTTTTATATAGCCCAGCAGCATAAAAACACCGTGTAGCAAAAACAGGCACGTGTCATCTCAGGTTAACTGGACTGCTAACTGCTGAAGGACCGTATATACTAATGGGAGCTGGTGCATGTAAAATCTGTTTGGTATCCTTTATGTTGTATAGATATCTCTGGTTGTTCTAATCGTGATGGTCTTTCATCTGGATTTGGTTCCAAATTAGGGGCCCGATTCAAACAAAACAGAGTTCTATCGTTTTCCGTTGCGATCGTGGAAATTTTCGACTGATTCCTATGCTTCCTATTCAAGTGAAACCTGTCTATCCCTTTTGGATCACGTGACACTGCGATCGGTGTTTTGCTATTAATTTTTCAAAAGCGATCGTTTTCGAGAACATGGCGGACGTACTGTTGATAAGAAAATTACAACAACAACGAAGGCGTCGTGTACCTCGTTATTTAAAATTACGAAGCAATCCATTGGAATTATCAGACAGGGAATTCTGCAAAAGATTTAGGCCTGCGGAAAGCTGAATTTTCTAGCAGAACAGAATTTCTGTAGGGTTTATTTTCTGTCGGCCCTTGAGTTCCACTCTAGCAGAAACTACGATGCAGGTGCCATCTATAGTCCTCATTTTAAATCATTTATTGCTCGGTACATTTGATGATTGAAACAGCGCGAAAAAATATATGAATAACGAATAATTTCTTGCTAAAATAAGCATAGCAACCCTTCTAAACAAATACAAATATTCATACCATTATATTAAGGATGTCTTTGATTGTTAATTATATATCAGAACATAAAATATATAGTAATTCTACCTGTCCATTATAATTATAAACAGCTTCTCTGCTACAGAAAAATAAAACATAGTAGGCAAACTAGAGAACAATTATCTACTCCTATACTATTATTAATAATTTTCCTAAAAAAATCTTCATAAATTAAAAATGTATTTCCATGATTATAAACATACAAAACATATTAACCTAAACCAGTTAAAATTTTAAAACATTAACCTACAATACTGTTGGGGGGAAAAATTAAGACACAGCCTGTTGTCCGTTGCAGCTCAAACATAAATAAATAACCAGTTAGTCGTCGCCATTAAGTTAAAAGTTTTTTCCAGAGAAAGATGCGATTTTTTTATTGGTTAACAGCGACTTTCTACGTCACCGGAAGTTGCGTTTTCACTCTGTGGCGATAAAGTTTCGATCTAGCAAACCTGTAAGTTCGATCGCCTATTTTGTTTCACTTTGAATACACTTTTGGGATCGCTTGTAAAAGCGATCGAACTTCCAGAGAGAAAACGATCGTTTTGGAGACGACCAATTGCATTTCGTTTGAATCGGGCCCTAGGAAGCCTTGTTTCCTAGGAGGATACGTATTTCTAAGCCCAAAGGGTTGGCTCCCTCCAGTGGGTAACTATAGTTACGATAAATGTGTTTAGGTGTAGATTTTACCAAAGCACAAAAAATGTTTACAAAACTATTAACGGTAAAACATAATTTTTTTTTTCAATTTATTCTTCTATCAACAAAACTTCATTTCAAACTGTTAACAGTAAGCCATTTTCCCTAATATCGACATTGCATAAGACACTTGTTGGACATTTGCATGACAGCATTGGTTAGACTAGGTACAGGCTTGATCCACTATTGTACTTTTTTGATTAGCACATTTTTGAGTAGGCTCTAACATCGGTGAACAGATCCATTATTGTTATTTTTAAGGTTTAAAAAAAGACAGTAAAAGCAAATTTTCTAGGTTGTGACATCCCCCTCCCCCCCTTGTGGTTTAGGAATCTACTGATGTTTTTTAGGTTGTTATAAAAAGACTATGTAAACTTTTTATAATTATTTTTATCATAATCATCTTTTTACAGATTGTACTAGATAGGGATATGTAATGTGGTCATGTTGGCAAACATTGTCTGAGCTTGTCAAAGGCTATCTTGAAGAATGTTGCCAAGTTGACATGGTGGGTGGTTAACTGATAAGTACCAAGTTAACACTTAACTTTTCAGGTCACTCTGTCTGTTTTTGCCTTCCCTACACATTTATACCATTCTTGTGAGAAGCAAAAAAGCAAGATTGAGACTGTCTTGTTACAGTTTGATTTCTTTTTCAATATTTTAAAATTCAGATAAATATATGTGTTTTGATGTTAAGATTATATTTTAACTGCCTTTCTGATGTGGAGAAAGTTAATTAAACTACTTTTAAGATGCACAGTTGAACATTTTTATAAAATATCAACAATTGCAGCAGTGCCATAAGTAGGGCACTGCTGTCAGTGCCCTTGCACAGGGCACAGGACAACAAGAGGGTACAAAAGCCCCACCTTAAAAGAATAAAAACTTACGGATTAGCAAAGCTAATGACTTTTTACTATGCAAAGCTCAGAAGAGCATACTATGCATATTTATTTGTTGATAAGAACAAAACCCATTTATCTGAAATTATTTTCTCCTTAAATATTTTAAAGATTGTAACAAAATATTATTGAATTATCAGGCTACTCTGTAAAATGTGAAGCTAAGCATTAAAAACTTGATTTAGAACTGATTAGTAAAATAAAAGTTGATAGGCACTACTTTATCTTGGACAATGGCATAAACTAGGTAAAGTAGTGCCCATGGCAGCCAACAGAACTGTGCCCTCTCAGAAAGAACAACACCCATCACTTTGTCTGCATTTTCATTCTTAAAATTTGTATAGTATGATCATTTTATATTGTTTTCTATCATGAGAGTTTGTTATGCAAATGAAAAAACTTGTATAGATTTAGGTTCTGAGGACACTGATTGAAAATAAATATTCTAGCGTCTTATTGACCTTAACCTGTTGACACCCATCTTGCAAGGACCTAATGCCAGTGATTCTCCCTCCTGTTCTAATTGTTGTTTCCGGGCTTGGATCTTTGAATGCCCCTGCTGCAGGCAAACACTAGCCTTCAGCTGTTGCATTCATACTCATGCCAGGAAGTTACATTGGGTAAAGGAGGGAGAATCTTTTCCTTGCAACAGTGGGATGAAATATATTAAGTGTTTCTTTTGTTACACCAGTCTTGCAATGAAAATCTCCATCTAATTTAAAGTGATGTCCATTTGTCATACCCCAGATTTTCGCTACTGAGCTAGTATCCACAGAATGATATAGTACTTTAGTAAAACATTTTTTTTTTCAATACTTCTTTTTAGTTATGTATTTAATACCTGTTAATTTATCATATGCAGTTTAAAAGTTTGGAGCTGATATGAAGTTAGAGAAAAGGAGTTATCGGAAATCATTAGGAATTTTTTAGAAAGCAGTCTGTGATAGCAAAAGCAAAAATGGAAAAAAAAGGCATCCTAAGAAACTTTATAAAATAGCAAAATTATAAATTAATATAAAATGACAAAAGATTTTACTACATACATTAAATGAGCGTAGTGTACTAAAACAAACATAAATTTTGAAATAGACCTGTGGTATTATTGCTTAAATATTGTTGCATTTGAAATAGAGCTTGTATGGTATTTTTGTTATATGAGCATTTAATCTGTTATTAAATGCTGCTTTAATTTCATTGTTGATAGTCTTGTTATTTTATAGTTATCGATAAAAAAGTTTATACTGGTCCTTTGCCATCACAATGGAGTCCAGATGTTGGCTTGCGAAGAAATAGATCTTATAATACATTGAAAAAAGAATTTCATTTATGGGATATTGCAGACTTCATCAAATCTGGTGTTGAAGTAAAGTATTTTAGAATAAAATTATTACTTTGTAAAGATAATACTACTTAACAAATTTTAAAATCTTAGATAGAATTACTTTTTAACTTTTTTGATTTAGGTAATTTCCTTCCCTTTTAAAGTAAGTATATTGCTATTGCACTGATAAGATTCTGTTAATAAAACCTTCAAAGATTAGGTGTATGTATGTCAAAGAGCTTTTTGTGTATTTTATGGTACGCAAAAAGCAGGTTGTAGATGCCTAGATTGTTTGTTATAGCTTAATCAAATTTGGCACACTGAGTAAATAACACAAGAGACAACTATTTCTAAAAAAAGCCTTTTAATACAATTATATTTTTAGTTATTTTATGTTTTGTCCTTTTTTTACCATTTGTAGTATATTTTATGTTCTAGCAAATTTGATTTTTAATCAAAAACTATACTTCTTTTCTCATAAGAAAGTCCAGAGTCCTCTTTCAGCATTGTATCTATTTTTAAAAAATGTTTCTAGAAAATTAAGATTTTTACTAAATGAAATATTTCTAAATAAGATGCAAAAGTATTTCTTAACATATTGTTTCAAAAAATTGATGATCATATGTTTCATTATTAATTTTTTTAATAATGAAAGTTAATATATACTTTTTAAAATTTTTCAAGCAAACACACAATTTTTTTCACCTCCTTAGTTCTTTGCATTTCTATCATGACAAGCAAGTATTCACTCTTGATTTCAGGTCTGAAGGGTCATTCCTTTAGCAACTCAAACGACCCCCCTTGAAATCTGAATTAAAAATAATAGTGGGGTTGAATGGATTGGGATCAGTACACATTAGCCAACACTTTTCTTTTCTTTTCTTTTTTTTTTTGGCAAGTTATGGTTTACATGTATTGTAGACCCATGCAACGCCAGTTGTTTTGAAAGGTCATGAGCTTTACCTGGCTGGGAAATTCACAAATTTCTTTTTTATTTTTCTTTCCTATTCTTTAAAGAAAAGTGCTATTTAATATTGATTAGCTATAAAAATGATAAGAGGGAATGAATTTTTTTTTTTTTTGGGGGGGGGGAGAATAAAATGAGAAAAAGAATATTTGAAATTACCATCAAGATTAAAAATCAAATGAACACACACACATTACTGTTTTGTACATTTTATAAAAAACTATCCCCATACTTTAGAATGAATGATAAATTGATGGCTAATCAGTGTGTGGTACAACGGAGACTTTTGATACATTATTTATTTAGTTAAGTTTGATATTTTTGATAAAACATATCATGCTTTATTGACTCATTCAAACTTTGCTTACCCCAGCTATCAAATTGCCCTGCTCTATTTTGAAAATTAAGTGAATTAATGATTGATAATTTTATTAGTATTTACTTATACTATTAGGGAATTGAACGTTGTGTACAGTGATAAAATCTAACATACAATCCTTAAAAGTTGTTTTAACTTATTAGTTGATGTTTTTAAAATTTCTGATCTAAATGGACATAAAATTTATATTATGGAGATTTCAAATATGCCAACTCTAATAGAAACTAAGTTTATGTGCCTTCCTATTTATGATTTTGAAAAAAATGATTAAATATTACATAATTAGTTTAAAGAAATTGTAATCCATAAAATAAATTATTAACTTAGAGCTTTTATTATATTTATTTATTTTAAAATAATGTGTAAGGATATACTTTCAGTATTTTAGGAGTTATAGTTTAACCCTTTCAGGGGAAAGAATTTTTCTACAAATTTTATGTATGTGATACAAAGAAAAATTCACTAATGTTTACGTAATTTTGCAACTGGCAGTGGATTTGTTTGCTTGGCTTACCTGAGAAAACCATTGTCCCGTAAAGGGTTAAAGTTTTAAAGTTTCTGTGTAACATCAGTAGGGTCATTTTTTAATGGTCTTTAACTCTTGCACTATTCCTTAAAAATGAATAAAAATTTTTACCTAAAAGAAAACATGCTAAATTCAAATATGAAGTCAAATTATAGTCACATTTAAACTTTCAAAACTTGGGTTCAAAATTAAACTTTCAAAAATTGTTATAATACACGGGTGATTCTCACAAGAGAGGACAAAACTTGTCCCTTTTAGTTTTCTAAGAGTATTCTTTTCTTTTTTTATTATTTTGTGCATGCAATCAGTGAAATAATTTTTACCATAGATAACACGATACTTCACAGTTTTGTCTTCAATTTGTGAATATTACCTTAAGAAAGAAGGTATTGCAAGCACCCTCAAAATAAATGGTTCTATCTGCAATCAAGCTCATTTTACATGAAGGCTCATCAAAGTTTTGACACAATATTCACGATTTACCTTACCTGAAATGTAGTTATATATTGTGGGGATATCAAGAGTATACATATGACCATATTTCAGCCTTTCTTGGGGCTAATTAATTAGCAGTTTCTTGGCAGCAAAGATTGAAATTTGCAGAGCTATTTTACTCACTGTTATTGCTAGAAAAATAAATTTTAACATGCAGATAGAACTTTTTTATTTTGTAAGTGCAAAACATTGCTTACTGTTAGGATTATTCAGGACCTGTAACACATGGGCCAACTGGAACCAGGACCCCTTAATTTTTTTTCTTTATTTTTTTAAGTAATAAATTCGTTTCTATTTTTGATTATTTTTTAAATATTTCAATGCTTAAAGTGAGATGATGAGGTATTATAGCCATTATGGGGCTGGATTCTGGTGAAACACAGCTAAATCTCTAGAACGCTGTTGTGGGGTTGAGCGACAGTAAAGGGGAAAGCACCCACAGGAGCTAACTCTCCCCCTCCGCAACTGCTGATGTCACCGTATGACCGGAAGTAAGGAATTCATGAATACCGACGGCAATAATTGCTTTTTTATCGATACCATACAGTAACCAATCAAAACTCATAGAAAATTTTTTGAGAAAGCGTGCTTTTCTGCAGTTTCGTTTCTTTTAAGCCGAAAATATTTTGTTTTCAATATTTTTCAGTATCATGTATAAAATACTGAAAAAAAATATTTCTATCTTTTTTTTAAACTTTTTTATTTTTTAAGATTGGTAAATTAAGGTGAAAAAGGTAGAATTTCTTTCAAAAATACTTGATTTATTGATATCTAATTTACAAAAATCACAAATTCTAATCCTGGCTACTGCTTTGCATTCTGTGTTAGAATTTAATTACCTTTTTTCCCCCCGTTAAATTGATCCTGCTTGTAAGAATAGCCTACTTGCTATAACAACTTTTTTTTTTTTGCCTAATTTTGATAAAGTAAGAAAATTTATTGCACTAATTTTCCAACAGATGTTTTTTTACAATAACTGATTTTCTATTTATCTAACTCTTGAAGGAGAGCTGATTCATCAACGACGTTATTTGCATCAACTTTAATTGCAGTAGAACTGGTAGTAATTTAATGGAAACAATCCCAAAGAAATTTCTGATTTTTGAATTAGTCGATTTGAAACTAATGAGAAAATTTCCTTTTTAAAAAAGTAATAGTTCAATAATCTAAGAAAACTACAGTGAAAAGGAAAACATACTGCTGTCGAATAACCGGATATCCAGTTGAAAATTTACCCGGATATTTGGTATCCGGCCAGATTGATATTCCTTGCATAATTTGATTCAACTCAACCAACTGCAGTATTCAGACATGCGTGCGTTTCATATAATTTGCTTCATAAGGCCATAATGTATAAAGTTTTTTTTTTTTTGTTGTTCTGTAAAAAACTAAACATCCTACACCAAAATCAATATCAATAGTATGGATTTTATTATTATGCTTTTTGTAATACAATCACTCAAGAAATGAGAAGTATATTTGCATGCTCAAAGTATTTTTTCAGTGATGCAGAATTTTCAAGAATTAGGTCCCCTAAAAAGTCCTCAATCCAAGGCACCCGACACCACAAACCAGATAGCATGTGCATAGCTCTTTCTTAACACAACACAAACAATTATTAGATTGCTTATTTGGACATGATATTTGGAAATACTGCATTGAAGAAAAAAAATGTTTTCATGTAAAACGACAGTTCTACGAGTGACGCAGCCAGCCCCAACCAACCAACCGTAAAACTTCGCAGCACTTATATATACAGCTAACTTTTCTATTTTTAAAAGTTCTCTTCTGGATCTCGGAATCCGCTCTAACGAATTTTTTACAATTAATATAGGATTTTAATCTGTGCCAAATTCGATGAGTGACGTCGCCGGATAAGCTAGGAAAACTCATTTTTTTTTATTTAATCCAGTTCAAAGAGGAAACTCTTTAACCCGCGTAAGAAAATACGGAAAATGATCTTGTTTAGGAGGCGGTAAACAAGGCAGCGAGTATGAATACAGTGCTGTTTCTGGATGCGAAAGTGAGAGAATATTTTAAGGATAAGCAGGCTCTTAATTTTGGGGGGGGGGGGTTCAATTGATCATCAATTTTCATCACAGTATTCCAAATTATTATAAATATGCTCTGGACAAAATTGATGCAAAGAATTGACCTAAAAAATCTAAAGGGAAATGACTCGGCGCTCAAACTCAATCCATGATTTCATACACACATAATAATTTCGTTCATTCTTCCTTTTGAATATGTTATCCCTTATGTTTTAAATTAGTCACTCTTTTAATAATATTTCTGTTTCCTTTTGCTTTTCGCTCTCAGCTATCCCAGATGTCAGTAGATCCATGACAAGATTTGTAAAAGTTAACTTATATCATAAACTAGTTTGGTCTTGGACAGCTACTACGTTTCGCTTCCAATTTCTGATCAGATGACTTGAGTCCTGTCCCCGACGTTGCACTTTTGTGAGATGAGCTTTGTGTTACTGTCATTTTTGTTTTATTTCATTTTTAAAAATAATAACAGATTATTATATACTTTACTTATTTTTTCTGTAATTTATTTTGCTATAATTAATAATTAAAAATAGTTAAGACTTTGAATTAAAAAATAATTTAAGTATTTTTTAGTAAAACTCCTTCCTAACTTTTTCTTTAAGTATTTCGTTTCTCTAGTATTTTGATAGCTATTTCTAATTAAATTGTCTTTATTTTTCTAATATTATTAACTCTACTTGGAAAATTCGATATGTAATTAATATTTCAATGAATATTTTTTCTTCAGAAAGCTCACATAATTAATTAATAATAATTATTATTTAGTATTCAAAGGAAAATAAATAGTAGTTTTACATACTAACTAGTTTTAATAATAATTATTTTACTCTTCATGTATATATAAAATTTATTGAATTATAATTTTAAGACCAATATTTTTTCCAAATCTTAGGTTTTCTCACTTTTATTTTGTATTCCTTTAAATACCAGATTTAAAAGTTTGTTCAATACTTTTCAGATAGAAATTTGATTAATTAATCTAAATTTATACATGCACTATATTTTGTATTAGACATTTAAAGGCCGGAGATGGCATCTAAAACAAGATGTTGTGCCCACCCGAGCCAAGTTGATAAGATACTGAAGATGGTAGATAACTGAAGTAGAAAGGTCCATGGTTCTGGTCTACCGGATGGCTGATAATCTAAAAATTCAGAGTTTTGGACGTTTTTTCTCATGATGTAACGTAAATACGCTTCAGAAGCACTAAGAAAGTCAACCGTGCAAGACCCCCCCCCCCCATACATAGCAATACGAAATACTCCTTGTGTAGGTTTACCATAACACAATACAATACAACCTTTTCAGAAATAGTTATATGCTTTTAGTGTATGTTAGAAAAAACTGAAGTTAAATTAATAACATAATGTATTTCTTAAATTTATAAAACACACAAAAATCAGATATCAATATTCTATTAATTACTTACTTGCTGAAAGACAACATGCAGTACGTAAATTTATCAAAAATGTGGCTGCCTTTTAAATCTATCAAAACAGCTCAATTAACTTAGTATTTTAAAGCCTCTAATTTATAGGAATCATTGACATGAAGGTTTTTTTTTTTAATCATCCTAAAATAAATGTAATATGAGCTAACTAAGAAAGTACCTTTAATAAATACAGTAGAATTTTTCAAATTCAAAATCGACGGGACTTTACCGATTCTGCATAACACAAAATTCCAGATCATAAAAATCCTATAGTATTATTAAAAAAAAAAAATCATTATAATCGTTATAAATGGTCATAAAAAAATCGTTACATTCAGAAAAATTGCTCATTAGAAAGATGCTATTCTTTTAAACATTTTTAATAAAATCTAAAACAGATAGCTGCCCAGTTATGTCAGCACGCCCAGTCTCTTTTCCACCTACAGCATGCGCATTATCGATCTCGCAGACATACGAAATTCTTCTGACGCTGGAGAAAACATATATGTATTTAGTTACAACTGCTTTCTTCTGACGCTGGTCTTTTTTTTCCCGAGGGTGGGTGGGGGTGAACCTTTACTAAATCAGTTTATTTTGGTTTCTACTCTAGGGATGTGAAGTAGGTTTGGATTTTTAAACCGACAGCCTTAAGGAAATTTTATTTTAAACTTCTTTTTCTTTCAGGGGGGTTCGAGAGTAATTCTATTTTAATTCATATTTTAAAACTTTTTTTAAAACACATAATTTTTTGCGCAAATTCTTAAACTGGTAGTTCATCTAAACGCTCTCTTAAAAAAATGAATTATCAACTGATAAAAAACAAAAACAAATATAGTATGAAGTTAGTTTTCTAAAAAGCGTGTTGTTCAAAGTCGACTGGGCTAAACGTTTACTGAATTTCTTATATAAAAAATGACGTTTTTAAAGTCGACGTCGAACATCTAAAACTAGCAGATTTTTCTTAATTGGCAGAGGAAGCAGGTTGTTTAAAGAAACAGTCTAAAAAATGCATGATGACAAACAGATGAAGACACCTTTTAGCAGATAAAATCAGTTTATTAAAAATGGTAGAAAAATAAATGCCTTACTATCCACATAAGCACATCTTGTGCTGGAGTCACAGCAAAAAAAAAAAAAACATAATTGCAGGCTGGAACAAAAACGGCTAACCAGTTGCCGTGCAAGTAAGCCATTGACCGGCAAGAGAAAGCTTCACTAAATGTA
>JAWZYV010012575.1:0-157953 GCA_038373885.1 Cheiracanthium punctorium | reverse complement strand
CGAGAGATAAGGGGCTTCACCCCAGGGACTCCAAAATATAGTCTGTGTTACTTAAGTTGCACTATTTAAATTTTGAATCTAATTTCTGACATAAATAATGTGTATTTTTCTCCCGTAAGAAAACTGACATTCTAGAAAAGTGTTTCTGGCATGTATGACTTATTCTCTTCTGAAAACGTTTCATTGGGAGAAATGGTAGCTGTTGGATGTGATGGAACAGCAAGAAACACAGGAGAAAATGGTGATGTAATACGGTTGTTAGAAAAACGTTTGAATCAACCTTTACAATGGATCATATGCCTTTTACACACGAATGAATTGCCTTTAAAACGCCCTTTTTCATTCTTAGATGGGGCAACTTCTTGGCCAAGTTCCTATTCTGTTACTATATGGAGATTGCTGAAAAATGCGAAGAAAATCCTATTGTGTGGTATGAAAAGATAGAAAGCGTTTTGCCGGATATTTTGGCCGATAGTATCAAAGACCTCAGTTCTGACCAACGTTACTTGTACGACATTACATCAGCTGTAATTAGTGGCGATTGTCCTCCTGATCTAGCACAGAGAGATCCAGGGAAAATGTCACATGCTCGATGGTTAACAAAAGCCACGGACTAAGAGGGTACAGGACAATCATCCAAGCATTGTGAAAGAACTAAATGAAATTTGCCTAATAGGTGGCGCTGGGAGTCGTACCCATTAATTTTTGGCGCATGCGTCGTGTGCTAGTAGCTAAAACGTAAACAAATATCAACGGAAGCACCCCGCGGGAGATGCTTACGCCGTGTGTCGTCAGAGGACGCCCATGCCGTTAATTATTAAAAGGGGGTCGCATATTTTCCTTTCAGAGGCTGACGCAGTTTCGCCCGTCTACCGCTTCCCGATGATCGTCCTAAAGCCTCTTAGTCCGTAACAAAAGCCAAAAGGATATTAAAGCTATATATTTCCACAAGTAAACCATCTGAAAACCTTAATCATCTTGCCACGTTTATTGTTAGAGTTTACGGTCCTGTTTGGTTCCAAATTAAAACTCGTTCGTCATGCAAAGATGGATCTTAAAATTTTTGGAAATTGGTTTCGAATTCTCAATACCTTTCAATTAAACTAAAAAAAGTAGTCGACCCTGTCATTGAGTGGAACAGTTTCTTTGCGCATCCTGAGAATCTTCTGTTGTCGATGCTCTCAGATCCTGAGAAACACATTCGTGAACTTGCTGCTAGAAGGATTATAAAAGCAAAAGAAGCGACTAAATCTGAAAAGGTCCCTCGTATTTTTGAGGTCCCTAAAATTAAGCTTAATGCCAAATCATACACAGACCTTATAGATTGGCAACAAAAATATTTTCAACCTCCCATCCTCAGAGACGTCGAGAATGAAGATTTGCTTTCGATGGTGGGAACAAAAGGAAGTACAAAAATACATTTTCTAAGACTGTCATGTCATACCCCGGCTGTAGAACGTTCAGTAAATATACTAACAGAGGTTTCTATGCTAGTATGTAATAAGAAGGCCAGAGAAGGTCGCATAAAATCAAAAATTGAGTCAATCAAACTCATGCCCAAATCCGACACCAAACGTGATTTTAAGGTCTTTCTTGACTATTTTTATGTATGCTTATGCATATTTTATGTTTTAAGTGGCTCACATTTTTAGTAAATTAGCATTCATTTGTTCTATATGACTTGTTTTTTCGCATAATAGTAAATAGAATTTATAAACAAAATGCTCCTTCAAGTTTTATCAGTATGGTAGCACAAATGTAAATTTTCAAAATAAATGCGCGGGTAGAAGGAAAATACTAATTTTAAAAAAGTAATGCTTTTTAAAATCCTCTAATCTTGGGTCACACTTTGATCACTATTATAAATGAAAATTTAACAAAATTTGTTTTCCCATATAAGAGTGCTCCAGCTCCACCCTAGTGTACATCACGCAGTTTTATGCACTTCTAAAATGATTTAACAGTACTTGACATGAGATATTTAGGTTCATGTTCTGTTTGTTCTGCTCAAATTTAAATTATAAATATAAATAAATATAAATTACAAAATATGTTACACTCTCCAAAAAAAGTATTCGAGCAAGAGAGAAATTTCCTAATTTAGATTTGCGAATAATAATTGAGTTTTTGAAAAAACGCACAACTTGATAGAAATATGGAAAGTCATATTTATACAAAGCCTAATTCATATTCTATGATAAATAATCTTTAATATACGAAACCAACGTAGGAAATTTCTCTCTTCCTCGGATACTTTTTTTAGAGGGTGTACATTAATAGTCTTGTATTACGAGAAACTCTCAACTCTCTGGATATTATTAGTTTAATTTTTCTAAATTAAACATTTTTTGTTTGTTTAAAGTATATTACCTAATCATAGCATATATTTTTGATCCCGAATGATCGTTGATGAAAAACAATACCAAAAAAAAGGGAAGAAAATCTGAAACACTTTCAGATTTTAAATACGCAATAAACTGCTATATATTAAAAGCTTATCATAGTTTATGCGTCGTCCTTATTCCATTAATTTGGAAAGTGTGTCGTTGGTATGATTAAACATTTATAAATTAACAGTTTTGTTTTCCTTTTAATTAAATTTGATTTTAAATCCTTCTTTAATCCCTAAAAGCATCTATTTGGAGCGACTCTCCTCTGGAAAAAAAATTCCTATGTTAGCTTTGAGAATAATTAATTTTCAGTAAGATTTTGAAACACTTGAAGGAGAAAGCGCGGGGCGAGAGCTGGGTTTGAACCCACGGACTTATGGGTGGTAGAATGAGGCGTAAATCGGCTCGGCCAAAAGGTACCCATTCAAACGGCCTTCAATTGCCGGGTGTTGTGTGTGCGGAGGTGAACAAACTTTCAACCTTCAGAAATGTAGAAAATTTATAATTCTACATAATGTAATTCATATTTTATGATAAGCAATTTTTAATACACGAAATTAACGTAAGAAGTCTGACTATTTTGATAGGATTGTTAGCACTAGGGTGCTATTTGGTTTAGTCCCAGATTTTTTTCAACACGACTTTGTCGGCATGATTTGTAGAAATGAACTGTCACCATGAAGATCTTTTGAAATGTGCATGGAGTTACAGATAAGGAGAACAAACGCCATGCTATCAAAGTAGCCCAACTTCAGTTAAGGATGGGGATGGATTGATTAGGAGATTATCTGATGCTGCCATCTAGCGGCAATAGTTGCAAGCAATATGTCAAGATAACTTTCCATAAATTAGGAGTCGATGTATCGATTTTATTAATTATTTATATTTCGAAATTGAAAATATATAATAATACTTTTAAAAATAAATAATCAAAGTTATGTATGCATATATAAATAGTTTTTGTGGTAATCCTCAAGGTTTTTGTAGCTATTCAAACTGCATTTTTAAGATTAATAAAAAAAAATTTCTTTTAGTATTTCATTACACCTCACCACCAACTTTTTTGTGACACTAGGAGAAGTTGATAGTTTTATTTAATTATTTTTATGATTTCACTATTCCTGTTATATTATTTAAAAAAGAGGTCATAGAAAATGAGAAGTTTTGTTTTCTTATATTTCATGATAATAGCACAAGTAACAAAAATATAATGCTGTTAATTTGTTTGCGGCTTGAGTACTTTGAGAATATTTTTCCTATATTACCTGGTACAGTTGGTGGTGAGGTGTAAAGAAGCACTAAAAGAAAAAATATTTATTAATCTTAAAAATGTAGTTTAAATAGCTACAAAAATCTTGAGGATTACCACAAAAACTATTTAAATATGCATACATAACTTTGATTATTCATTTTTTAAAAGCGTTATATTTTATCAATTTCGAAATATAAATAAATAATTAATAAAATTGATACATCGCCTCCTAATTTATGGAAAAAGTTTTTTTGACAACTATTGCCGCTAGATGGCAGCAACAGATAATCTAATCAATCCCTCCCATGCCCATCCTCAAGATCCGTTTTCAGAGAAGGAATCCCATTTCAGAGAAGGAATCCCATTATCTGATGCTGCCATCTAGCGGCAATAGTTGCAAGCAATATGTCAAGATAACTTTCCATAAATTAGGAGTCGCTTTATGTAGGTCCTTTCCAATCTAAGTCCATGGAAATGTGTTTGCCAGATAACGCGGAGTTGGGGGCGGAAGATAATCTTGAAAGTCAAAACGTTTTTAAAAATCGTATTCAGACGGGAAAGGCTGCGCAAAGCGTTCTTTTCACGTTTCCTTTCTTATCTCAGAGGGGAAGCGAAGCAGCTGTGAAATTCTTGCTTTAAAATATAACTAACACAAAACCTAAAAAATCAATTTCAGGGTTTTTTAGAATTCGAATGTGTTAGTATGTATTATTTTACTGATTCTTTTTTCCGTTCTTGTTTTAAAAAAATACTATCGATTAAAAGTTTTTCAGAAATAAAGTAGCATATTCAAGTAACTTTTATGTTTCTTACATTCTTTTTCGTCTTTCAAAAAACTACTTACATGAAAATTATCGTATCATAAGGCGTTAATTTGGAAATTACTTTAAAAAGGGTTCTTTAAAATTGTAGTATACAGCCACGAATTCCGCAAACTTTGTTTTGACGAATTGCGAAAGCAGTAATTACTGCATTCGGTCTTGCTATCTTCTGCTGGAGGTTCTTGGAGTAAGCACAAGGAAAGGCGACGCCGAACGGCTAGGTTGACGGACACGACCTGGTTCTGAATCAAGCACCTTCCCCTTCCGTGTCCCAGTTGAGAGCGCTATGCTCTCGGCCACTGGTGGGGCACCAGGCAATTTTAGACAAATGCTCTTGTGTCAGTTGTTCGCAATTGTTGCAGTGTTACATTTCACAGTTTGGGAGTTTTGCGTAGTGATTGTTCAAGGGCCGTGTCTGTTATATCGTGAGCCTGCAACAATGTAAACTTTATGTTGCTCCCTGAGGTACACCCTCCAAAAAAAGTATTCGGCAAGAGAGAAATTTCCTATGTTGTTTTCGTATATTAAAATTTATTTATCATAGAATATGAATTAGGCTATGTATAAATATGGCTTTCCATATTTCTAACAAGTTGTGCGTTTTTTAAAAACTCAATTATTATCCGCAAATCTAAAGTAGGAAATTTCTCTCTTGCTCGAATACTCTTTTTGGAGGGTGTACAATAGTGTAGCGGCCTCTGCCGGGCGGCGAGTCGATGCTATTGGGTGTTGTGTGCGCTTCTCCTTGTCGGGGAACTCTGGCGGTTGTTGTAAACTGTCGTTGTCGACGTTTGTTCTCTAGGTCGTGTAATGTGTGCGCTTGGTAGCTTGCTGCTTTAGACTTTGTGCTATTGGGTAGCTGGCTGCTTTAGAACACAGGCTTGCGTTCCTCGTGGTCTGAGGCTTGCACGATGCCCCAGATAGCACAAACTTGTCCAGAAGACGTCATATAGGCAAGCTGACATGTCCATTAAACACCCAGGATTCGTCCATTTTACGTCAATATGGCACTATAGGACGCCCATATGTCGTCTTATAGATATGCATATGGACGTAACAATGGACGTATTTGTCTATTTATAGACCTTTTACGGTCAAATCCTGGACATCAACAAAAACGATTTAATAATTTTTAGTTAATTTTATCTAATGATTAATTTAAATTCATCGTAACATCTTTATAACGAATTTTGTAAAAATATTCGTACCTATTTTTTTTTTAAACCAACCTTTAAGTACTTGCCCCGTTTTGACGCCAGAAAATAACTTCAAAATCGAACCAAGTTTGAAAAGTTTGCTTAGAATATGTCTGGCGAAGATTGTAAAATAGTTCTAGTTGGCAATTTCAATATAGATTTCAGTTCCAAATATGTTTTTTATGGAACGAGAAAGACAAACAAGGCGCTCTCGTACATTGTGATGCCCATTCCAAACAGTATTTAAAATGGTGAATTATAGTTGGAATAAGCTAGTCGAAGATTGTAAAACTGTTTCAGTAGGTGATCTTCAGATAGATTTCGATTCCAAAGATGTGTTTCATGGAACAAGAAAGAGTTGATTCCTATTTTAATGCCCCCACTCTCGCCAAACTGAAAAATCGACGCACTTTGGCGAACTTTGGAGTCATTGGTTTCTAGGAGCTAAGCACAGTTTCAACGCTCCCAAAAGAACTAGATGAAAGCTAAAGTGAACAAATTAGAGGTAAACGCACCAGTCAGGGGCGTAGCCAAGGGGGGGTTAAGGGGGTCATAACCCCCCTCCCCCATGAGAAATTTTTTTCCCATACAAAATGTATATTCTTCACTACATTATCACAAACATGTATACATATATATGAGCTGTAGTAGTCGTAACCCCCCCATGAAAAAGTTCTGGCTACGCCCCTGGCACCAGTTAAGGAATTTCAAGACACCTAATTATTAAAACTTCATTAATTGACAACCCAAAATAAATTAATAACCAATGGAATGCTGTATTTACATGTTGGTCCAAATCGCCATTTTAGTTCGAAATTAAGGTTGCCACATAAATACAAAAATTCGTCGTGATAGCTGCATATGTTTAATTATCGCCACCTTGGCGAGAGTCGGGCGTTTAAGTAGAAATCAACCCTAGAAATACAAACACGACACACTCATGGATTATGATGAACATTCCAAATAGTATTTAAAACGGTGGTATACTGCTGGTATATGCTTGGCGAAGATTGTAAAACAGTAGGCGAGTTTTAGATAGATTTCGATTCCAAAGATGTGTTTTATGGAACGAAGGAGAAAAATGCAGCACACTCATGAATAGTGATATATTTTCCTACTTAATGGAATAAGGAAATGAAATAGGGAAGACGCATGGATTATGACACGCTTTTTATATAGAGCACTTTAGTGCGTATTTAATTTCTGAAAGTGTTCTGATTGTCTTACTTTTTTATAAATTATACATTGTCTCGTAATCTAATTTTGAGAATCGGAGACACCACGTTCATCTGTCTCTAATTCTTTTTTAAACATCTGCTCATCTTACCCTAAACCAATCCGCTGTAGAAGTTACACCGTCGCAAAAAAGACCGCTTAAAAGTCAATTGTCTAACATTATTTTTGTGCACTGAAAATTGTTTATCATAAATTATGAATTAGGTTATGGATAATTATAAATTTTCATATTTCTGTCGTGTTAGGCGTTTTCCAAAAACTCATTAATTATTTGCAAAGCTAAAATAGGATGCATACTTTTTGAGAGGTTGGTACATCCTCTAAAAAAGTATCCGAGCAAGAGAGAAATTTCCTACGTTGGTTTCGTATATTAAAGATTATTTATCACAGAATATGAATTAGGCTTCGTATAAATATGACTTTCCATATTTCTATCAAGTTGTGCGTTTTTTCTAAAACTCAATTATTATTCGCAAATCTAAAATAGGAAATTTCTCTCTTACTCGAATACTTTTTTTGGAGAGTGTACATATTGTACAGGTTCTAGAGAGTTATTGAAACATCCATAGGCAGAACAATACAGAGGCATAATTATTATTTTTTTGATTATGTGCTTATTACCAGGAGTCCAGCACATAAACCTATGGAGAAAAGGTTGCTTGTTTTGCACCGTCACGTGACTTTTACAGCCTCGAACCCAAGGAGGCGATATCCTCCATTCATATGAAAAAAAGATCTGATTTGGTGATGAAAAAGACTTCCAAGATTAAAAATAAGAATAAATATAAGGAAACACACCTGCTCTGTGCACCTGTAGAAATAAAAACTTTTGTTTCATCTCAACATTTTTTTCCAGTCAACATTTTTCTCATAAAACAAGAATATGGCAGGTTGTTCTGAACTGATATTTCATTTGTATTTTGACCACTTTTAACCAGGGGTGTAACTAAGAACTCTTTCTTTTGCTAGGTGGAGGGGGCAGTGGATCATGGACACGAAGTGCGAATGAGGTGCTTTACTAAACTGGGGGTGCTGAAAAGATTACGCATGGCCTTGCTCAAGTCAGAGTAGTAATGTACAGCAATGCGGTGGCTGTACCTACAAAAAATATATCTTTCCACAGATTTCCATTAAAAAGTGCTGACATATTAAAACTTATACTGAGACGAGGCTATTTCAGTCGTGTGTCGATGGAAAATATATACTTCAGCCAAGGACAAGAAATCTACAACTTAGAAAAACTTCTCTCGCTTAAAATCACTGTTGAAAGATTTAGATCACCGAGAAAGGCCGTCCAGTGTTACCGCTGTAGCGGTTTCTTTCACACCGCCAAATTCTGCTCCATGCCCCCCCCTCCGTTGTGTGGTATGTGGCGACCCCCACGAGCATTTTGCATGCCCAGTTAAAAATCATAACAAAAACAATGAAGACGAAATACCCCCCACCTGCTGTAACTGTCAACAAAATCACCCTGCTAGCTACAAAGGCTGTAAAAACTACCCTGATAACCCAAGGAAACTTCCCCCCCCCGACTCCCCAAACCCAAATCCCTCTTACTACTAATGTTAAAAATACCGCTAGCTATGCTGACGTTACCAAAAACAATAACACTCCCCCCCCTCCCCCAACCAGGACTCCTAACCGATCTCGGTACGATCATCAAAGAAATCGAAACTGAAATCGGAGTTTCACTCCCAGAGCTACTTAGCAAACTAAAAGATCTCCTCGCGAACATTAAAACCTCAATACGCAACAAGAAGAAATTGCTTATTTCTTAAAAGTCATCAGTAGTGGTGAAATCACTGGAAACAGGGACTAAACTGCTGCTCTTCTCTATCTTGTAAAGAAAATTTTCTCCCCTCTTCTCTCCCCCTTGAAATTTTTTCTAAAAATTTCATTCTAAATTTACTTCCTCAAAAATCTTCCTCTAAATTCTTCCTAACTCTCAGTTAGACTTAATTGTAATTGAATGGGAGTTGTGGGCTGAATTGCCCAGGCACTCCCCAAACAACAACACGTACTTATCACATTACAGAGTTACTCATCAACACAACCGAAAGGTCACGTGTTGGTGGAAAAATGACGTCACAACGATAAACCTCATTGAAAATTTTAAAACCAGCATTTTCTTGTAGTGTCACCCCCTCTGTTGGCGTCACCGAGTGCGGTCCGCACCTCCCCGCGCGACGCCACTGATTCGATCCTTTACAATCATCTAAAGTGAGAATTTAATACTATTTTGAATGTTGAAATTCGGGTTTTTCCCATTGAAATACATTACAAGAACCCAAAGCTGTCACCTAGAGGGGACCCGGTGCGGAGAGGTAATTTGGTCCAAATACACTATATAAGGTGACAAGATTTTTGAACATAGAATCGGGAACATGTCCCCGATATTGAAACAAAACTGGGGACATTTATAATTAAGGAAATAATTAACAGTAATTTAATTAAAAACAATGCAATAGTTAAAAGTTATCCCCAATTCCTGTTTTACATTTTGGGGACTATCCCCGGAAAATGGGGACTTTTGGTCACTTTAGCTCTACTTCTCAACCCTTCAGTCTGATTGGCTCATAATTGTATTTTCCACTGGCACATGACTGAAATGGTCTTGTTTCCATATCATTCATCCTAGTAACTGAATCTACCTTAACTCCAGACAATTAAAAACTCATTCCAGCTTGATTCATTCTTGCATTTTCTAACGAAGGCGTCTGCTATGAATCACAGAATGTTTATATTTTTTATAAGATATTTACAATGTATCTGTTTCTTTAATTAACATTTGTTCTTTGGCTGTTTTATTTTAGATTAAACATTTTTTAAAAATTATGGCTCTTTATACTGCTGACTGGACTCCACTGGGAAAGAATGTCTATTACAGGTATAGTATTGCAAAAAATAATATTGAGATAAGGTTTAAAAAGCATTTGTTGAATTTTGTGTCTCGCGTACGTATATAAAATCATAAAAAATAATTTATTCTTCAGTTTTTAAATGTATTAATGCCTCTCGAATTTCTGGCTAGTTTATAATATGTCATTCTAAATTTACATGCAGATTTTATGTCCAGGAAAGGAATTTTTGAAATTCTATTCATCAAGTATTTAATGTTTTCGCGCTTTATCACTACTATTGTTGACATTAGAAAAAAAAATCCTAAAATATCTCCTAGTCCTTAGCAGAATAAACAGTTTGAAAATGTCTTCTTAAAGAACTAAACCAAAAAAAAAAAAAGTAAGCATTGCTGTTGCTCAGTTTTATTTTTAGGAATCAAAAGTGGAATTGGAAATGTGTTCCACTTGCTAAAAATCCAAGTGCTACTAAAAAAAAAAAAAAAAAATGATGTGGATGCCACATGACTTCCTTGTATGCCTGTTAAACTATCCATTTTTTTGATGAACTTATTTAAATTCATTTCATTTGAAACGGAAATATGATAATTGCTTTCTAAATATTGTAAATATTTTCAAACTGAGTTTCATTTTCAAAAACTCATTTTTTGCACAAAATTTGGCAACATTTTGACCAAAGTTTTCAAACTTGCTGATAGTTGACATGATTTTGGATATGGCCCAAACAATAACTGCATTTAATCTATTGTAACACACGTATATTAAATGTATTTGAATACATTTCTCTTAGTTTTGATATTATGATACAAAGAAAACATATTTGTAATTTTACTTGCCTTTTTGAATTGCGTGACACAGATAAATTAAATTATTGAAATAAATTCATTTGAATACATAATATAGCTTTAGTGAAAGTGTGATATATTTGATAGTCTGTTTGATAATTAAAAACATTGCTTTAATGTGGAAATCTTCATTCGAGATTAAACATAATTGTAATATAATTTAAAAACAAATCTTATGAAGTCACACCAGGACATCACTCAAAATTTGATGCCATTATTTTTTAACACCCATATTTAAAATTCATATTAACTATAAAATAAAATGCACCAACTTTTAACCCATTAAGGGTTTTTGTATGGGGATATATCATTACTTTTTAGGGATATAATCAGAAGATAATAAAAAAAAAGTAAAAGTAAACCAGTCAAAATTTTCAATTGCAACTCAATGGGTTTGTCCGAATAGCCACTCTGAGAATCAGACAATTCAGTTTCTGTTCCAGATAAACTAGACTGCAGAAGTGTATACGAATATAGAGACGGTACATGCTGAATGTGTGAGGCTGAAAGTCCTCCAGCGTCAAATGTGACGAAAAAAAAAAAAAAAAAAAAATATATATATATATATATACATACATACGTTTTATCCATGGGCATCCATAAGGGGGAGCAAGTTAGGGCACTTGCCCCAGAAATTTAATATACTGTGTTATGATGTAAACAAAAGTGCATCACAAACAAAATTGGAACTCAAATTATTACAGTCGATCCATGATTTTTTTCCAGGGTCCTGTTTTTGTGAAAATGGCTTATTTTTGTGAATTTCAATACTTATTTTTATTAATTTCAATGCTTATTTTTGTGAATGTTCATAGCAGCTTTTAATAAAAGTAACTTTTTTGTTAAAATAATTGATAGCACATGTTTGGTAAACTGACAATGAAGGCTGTTTGAATCGATTGCAATCTTGTGATGGTGGCAATTTTAATCGATTGTAATTTTGTGACGGGGCTGCTAATTGGACCAAATTTTCATCTGCATCGACCCCTGTAAAGTTAGAGGTTTTGCAATTTGTTTAAAGCAGAGTTTCTTAAAATGTGAGTCACGGGAACTGTAGCAGGGGTCGCCAAATCTTTTAGCAATTTTGATATTTCCTTAACTTGTAATAATTTTACGATGTTTTCAACATTTTTGTCACTAACCAACATAAAATTAAAGTGTCGTCGATCAAATCTATCTATTAAAGAAAATTGAAAGGCTTTGTCCTGCATTGCCAACAATTTTGCAAGATTTTATAAATTAATTTTTAAAAAATCGCTGTTGGCTATAAGCAAAATTGGCGTATGAATACATTTGTATCATATCAAGTCTAATCACCATTCAGTGGAAGTTGTTTTCAGTATTAATAAGCCAGACTTAAATAGTCCCATCTGTAAACTGAGTTAAATAAAAAAAAAAATGAGCTTTCCTAATAAGCCAGTGACGTTACTGTCCAATTTTAGCATCAATTAAAATCATATATTAATTTTTAAAAAATCGTTAAAGCGAATTTCAAGAAAAAAATTCGGCATCAAAAATTCTACAAACTGCGTGTATATATAGAGTGCCTTGGTTGATTGGTTGGTTGGTTGGTATAGGCTGCATCACTTGTATAACTGTCATTCGCCTTGATAAATATACTCACTTTATATTAATTTTTCTTGCAAGGTAACTTTAATCACTCTTTTAAAATCCATTCCATTTTTTTTTTATTTCATTATAATATGATGGTTAAAAGTCATCAAATGATGAATGAAAAATCATTGCCAAACATCAGCATGAAGCAAGGGTGGATCCAAAAGAGCGGCATGAGGGTTACGCATTCTCCTTTCCTCCCCCAAAAAAAATATTTTCACTATATAAAATAGACTTTATTCCAATATGGAATGGATATTTTCAATTTGCCTCACTCTCAGCTTCCCCGAAAAAAGTATCTGCGTCAGCCCCTTCAAGGCACCCATTGCCATCGCAGCCTGTAAATTATTAGGGGGTCCGAACCCTACCCCGTAATTTTGAGTTTTGTTACTAAAATGATAATGATGTAGTTTTTGTGAAAAATTTTGCTTTGTTTTGTCTTTTGGACCCCCTCCAAAATTTTTGGACTCCTTCCAAAATGATTTTCTGGATATGTGCCTTCCAAAGGTGTAACTTAATAAGGGCAAAAGGGGCCAATTGTTTGCCCCCCCTCTTCAAATTCAATGAATTCAGATTTCACCAATTGGAAAATTGTATTCTACACAAAAGGAAACATTTTGCACCCCTCCCTCTTCAATGTTACTCTCCCAATCGCGTCAATGGGGAGAGGGACAAATACTAAAATAACATTTTTTGCTATACACCTTTATTAACATCCAGGCCAAACTCTACCCTTGTCTGATGACAAGGTGTTTGGGGGGGGTCCATGCCCCCCCCCCAACTTCTGTGAATCTTTCTTGCTCATAAATTACTATTTGTAGAAGTGTATTGAAAAACTACCATATTGGAGCATAAAACTTAGGCTGGGAGGAGCTCATGAAAAAAGATAATTTTGCCTAATCAAAGTGTATTGTAAAACAGAATATTACCTTTCAGCTATCTCTTTCTTTTTTTTTTGAGGGAGGGGGAAGCCCCCTTCCCTGGATCCTCTACTGACAACAACTGGGTTTATCATAACTATTTAATTTCTTTTGATACTTACTCTTACAACATTAAAAAAAAAAAAAAAAAAGAAAGAAAGAAAAACACTAAGGCTCTGAAGTCCCATAGCCATTCATCGAAACAATATGTCTGGATACAAACTGGAAAAAAAAATCTTCAAATAAGTTCTTACCTTCTGTTCCTAAACAACATCAATAGTTTCACTCAGCAACGTTTCATCTTTTTTAGAGGCTTCCTTCTTTGCTATGAAAAAACTCCCAATAATGTGTGATTTAAACTTTTTTTTTTGCAGGACCCATGTTAGTTTAACAGAAATGAAGACTCATAAAAAACTCATGATGCTCTATGAGAGAAGATATATGACTGATCACATCCTGTAAATTTTACCATTCAATAACAAAAAAGTGCTTTTTCCTACTAATTTCCAAGAAAATGTTATCCAGCCGTGTACCCTCCCCCCACGCCTTCTGTCTTGCTCTGACTCTTCACATACCCCGATCTATTATATGTAGGTCTGTGTTTTTATTCCTTTGAAGAAAATGGACAAAAGTCTTTTGTGAGTCATCTTCGAGTGTTTGGTCATGGTAGAAGGCCGAAATATGAACCAACCTCTCTTCTTGATACCAAACCGAAGAGCGACTGTACAGTTTGCACAGTATTTAAAAGAAATTATGCAGATAAGAAGAATAAACCTAATGCCTTGGGAAAATAGCATGATAAGAAGACATCGTGTGAGGTTCTTCATAGAGGAGCATCTGACACCGATACTTTATTGTCCAGTAGCCTTTTTTTTTTTTTTAAAGTACCTTCTTCAAAGTGAGAGAAAAAGTTGCTTTGGGGTGCGGCTTCGGCTATCTGTTTTTTTTTTTAAATTTTAAACTGTTATAGCATTTTAAACTAACATTATACAGTATTCCCCAGTCCCCCCAGTTAAAACATTGGGGCAGACGTGTCCCCTGGTCCCCATAGCGGGCGATGCCCATGAAAGCACCACAAAGATAAAACATTTCTCACATAACTTTTTCAGCTCTGGTTTTATATTTTATTTATATTTGTGTGTTATATATATATGTGAGTATCTTTTATTTTAATCAGTACTTGGTAAAATATTTAGCTTGCAAAAATAGACGAAGATTTTTTTATTTCAGGAAAGTAGAACTCTATTCCATGCAATGGGTTGATCAAGTCAATCTGTCAGATTTTGTAGTTGCAGCTGCTCCTTTTGGTGGACCAATAGGTAATTTTTAAAACAAATTTTTATAAACTTAAAATATTGAGGTTTATAGGAATCATGACTTCATAATATATTTTATACTATATCCATAATTAACTTAGTTATGCAGTACTCTGAGTCACGACTGTTTACCATGCAAAAAGTCCCATCTTGCTTTAAATTGAGGTAGACATATCTGGCCAATGCTTTTTGCTCCTAGTTGTACACAGCAACTAAGTAATTAAAGTAAAAAGATAAGGAACTAAGTAAAGAAAGAAAAATTCGCTTTGAATGATAGATTGGTTTTCAATTTTCGAAGAAAAAATACATTCTCAGCATACTTGGATATATTTACTAAATGTTTCTTTGTTATGTTTTATTTTCCTTTTTCTCAATGATGAAAAAAAAAAAAAAAAATCAGATAATATTTGCAAGAATTAATTTGAGTTGCTCTTTTTTTTTTTTTTTAGAGATCACAAAGGAAGAATGCAGGGTGTCAATGAATTAAATGTGATTTTAATAAATTTTTTTCAAGCAATTAAAAAAAAATTTTGATTTAAATCAGGGAGCACAACCTCTGGTCCACGGGCCATTATTGGCTCGTAATACCAGTTCCATTCATTTGCCAGCCCAGTTGCACGTTGAAAAACACAAATCAGAATCCATCTATTCAATTTAAAAAAGATAAGAAATTAATTGTGAAAATTTAATTATTTCAGATTTGTTTTCAATTGTCATAAATATGGCACCAGAAAATATTCAGTTGTAATTTAATAATTGAAGAGAAAAAAAAAAACCATTCACCTAACTCATTTTTTTGTTTAGCTATGATCAAACTTGTTGCAGACATGACATAAACACTCATAATACTGTAGAATCACCCAATTGCCTTTCCTATGTGTGTCATCATATTTTCAAGAACTTTAATATGCAAAGAAACCTATAAATACATATTTGGAATGGTGTCACTACATCCATCAATTAGTCTTTAATTTTGGTTATTAAGACTATAGTACTTAAAAGAATGCAATACTTGATTAGCCCTTGATATCATACGTTTAAATTTCTATAGCCCACAAGCTCAAAGAGGTTGTGCATGATAATATTATTGTTATTGTATGAGATTAAAATTTCTGTAAAGTTTTATTTCTGAAATCTCCACTTATAAATTTGTAAAGTAAGCCAGTATATAGTCAGTCAATTTTGCTATGGTTCCAAAATAATCAGCATGGGACAAAATTATTTTATCTGCATACCAAAAAATATTTAATTTACAGATTTATACTATCAACAACTAGTTATTTTTTATTTACCTGTTGTCTATATAAAGTAGTTAAACTTATTTTTAAAATTTAATTTAATTATTTTTTAATAATCTTACTTTATTAAAAAAAATCTGGTTTAAAAAAATTTGATTTAAATAAAAAAAATTCTGATTCTTTTGATTTTTTTAATAATGATTTTTTTTACACCCTGAAAACGTGTTATGATGTTCTTCACATCATCCTCAGCTTTTTGTTCTTAATAACTAATGTTCTTTTTCTTCCCCCTGTATATATAGTTATTATGTGTGTGTGTGATATCTTGGGAATATTAGGTTTTAACATAAAATTACAGTTAATAACTTTAGCCAAATCTGTTCCATATTGAATCTAATTCTTCATCATTCCATTTAATAATATCCATTCTGCTCTCATTGATGTGAGATTGCTTACTTTCAAAGCTTTTTGTCTAAACTGAAAGCCAGTCCCAGTAGGTTTGTTTTCAGTGCAGAAAGTTAATGGATTTGCTGTACATCCTGGAAAGCTCTAGACTTTTACAAGTCTTTCTTATGTAGAATGATAGGCATTATAACCTCTCTGTTTCAAGATCTTTGAGAGTATTTCGTAATGCTACTGCTCAACTGTAAGATAGCCCTAATTTCAGACCTTAATCTTAAGTTGTCAGAACTCAGTAATTCACATCATCATAACTTGCCTGTAAAATAAGTTAACTTTAATATGTGTATGTTTCTGCAGCAACATTTCATGTATTACTTTTAAAAATGTAGTTTGACAACATTTGAAATTTGACAACGCTTTTGAAAGTTGTATCATTTCTGAGCTCTGCTCAGAAATCATACAACTTTGTCATTGTTGCAGATGATCTCCAGTGTCACGTGAATTTTGTCACTAAACCCTTGATTAAATAAATAAATAAATCCTTCCAATGTTTGTTATTTTTCACTATTGATTTATATATTTAACTTCATTTTAAGGTTACTTTCACGTGTTTTTCTTTATTCAGTGTTCAATAACAGTAAAAACAAACATCGCTTGCCCTTTTTGATACTGATTTTATCGTTAGATACTGATGAGAGTAGGGGCAGAGCCAAGGGGTGGATATCAGGATATATCCCCCTGAAATTTTCAAATTAGTTAGCATAAGCTTTATGTCTTGAAGAAATTCTGTATATTTATTCATGACTTATTTTGTATGACTCCCCCCCCCACGCTACACCTCTGAAGACGTAGTTGTATCATTAGATTTTCCATCATTAGATTGCATTTAACTGTAATAAAGGTTTTTTTTAATCATCTAGATTTTAAAAATCCTTTTTTTATGTAATAGTTTTGATCTATATAAATTTTTAAATTTTAGTTCAGCTATAGGATTTGCTCTGTCAAAAGAGCACTAATTTGATATAGATCTATACTCATAAAATACTTAAGCTGATACTTGAAAACATAAACATGGCATTTATTTACTATTAGTGTCTTTGCTATGTTTTATAATAATTATTTTTTGTCACTGTTGGAAGAAAAAAAAAAGAAATAATATTATTAGAGGAACTGATTATGGATTGAAGCTTGATTTGCTTGACTGTCAGCTTTTTTTTTTTTTTTTTTTCTTTGAGGGGCAAAGTGGGGGGGGGGAAGCAGTGAGGACAGGTTTGAACTTCATCATTCCATATATTTTATGCATCTAAATAATGCAGAGTGATCCAAAATTCATTTATTTTTTATTTAATGTTTTGTTAGTTCTCCACAAACACTTCTTACTGAATTAACTCTTGAAAGTGTAAGATTAGGGAAGCATATTCTTTAATGTCATAGACTCACAATATTTTGCCAACTTCTTTAAAAACTTATAAAAATTGGAATGTGTTTGATGATTTTTGGCTGTAGAATGCACAAGTTTTTATTGGGATTTATTTACATGAAAATATTATTTTTGTTTAAAGTTTATCAATCTATGTACAGGAATACAAACATTACAGTTGTTTGGGCTGAATAAAAACTTTCTCACATTTGTCCCCTTTACACTCTACCTGTGGGAAAAAAAAAAGAAGAAAAAATCACAGTCACTTGTAAAGCATCAGTGTTTCAAGAGCTCATTCAGTGCTTCAGAAGCTATAGGAAGTAACAAAAGCTTCGTGGAAATAATTAGAATCATCTAAATTAACCAATTTAAAAATCAGATTGGATTAATGTAATATATAAACCTGATAATTATACATTAGTGTAGTATGACCATACTATTATAGTATAAAAATGCTTTTGGTTTAAAATATTCATTCTTAACAATTTAATGCTTATTTAGCTGTCACACAAGATAAGAAAAAGCTACAGAAAGTTCAGTTCGCTAATAAATCAAACATCTACATATTTTCTGCATCTGGACAAGCACTATCAACTATTAAAGTAAGTATTTGCAGTTTCACTTCAAAAATAATTCTGTTTCTTAAATGTTGATGACCTTTATAAATTCTGCTTTAATTTTCCTTTCAGTGGAACAGTGGTCCTTTGGTACACATGGGTTGGTCTTCCAGTGAAGATCTTGTTTGTGTTTTAGAAGATGGAAATGTGTTGTTATATGATATTTATGGAAATCTACAAAAACAAACTAGCATGGGACAGGTGAGTTTTTATTTGTATCAGGAATGTCCAGCTTTAAATGGCCAACATGCCTCTTTCTGTTTAAATATTCTTGAGCATATGTGTCAGTTTATTATGTTTTAGCCTATTCATTCTCATTCTATCAAAGATTCCAACTAAATGAAGCAGTTTTACAGAATAGTAATTCAACTTAATGAAATATTGGCAAGCCAGTATGGTAAATTTGGAAAGGTGTTTCAAAATCCATGCTGGAAATCAAACTGAAATGAAAAGAAATAAAAAACGAATGAAAGGGAATTAGGTAATGAAGAAAGAATGTAGCTGTGATACAAAACACAAGGATTTCCTTCTCTCAGAATGCAATTAAGAGCAGTGTAGAATAGAACTATCGACTGCTATCTTACCAAATAGCTGAACTGTATCTGGATTTTACAACTTCTTTGAAACCATAAAATAAATTTCACGAGAATATATTTTGTGTTAAATCTTCCAACTTGTATTTGATTTTATTTCTGTATCACTCAAATTTCAACTTGACTAATCAAAAGTCAATTGTATTTATGTAGTGATCTCCTCTTGTCAGATGAGCAGCATTATGAAGCTGTAATGTATAATTTTATTGAATTAAAACATTTGAAATGATATTCTGATTTTCCTGCTGGTTGGTCAGTAAAACGTGTTGGGCGATGCACCCTGCCAAAAAGGCCTGGGGAGAACACTGTATTTATATATGAATTTCAGTTTTAATATTTGAAAAATTTAATAAAAATAGAATTTATTGTTCTGAAATCTTTTTTTATTCAATCTGTATAAAATAAGAACTTGCATTAACGTTGACACTAACAAAATTCTTTTTTAGGGTTTTGAGGCTCTTTGGCTTCCAGAAGATTTTAACTTTCATCATATAAATTTAATGACAAAATTTTGATTGAAAATTTAATAACAAAATTTTATGCTTGAAGGCAAAAGGTTTTTCAATTTCTATTCTTACTATAGCAAATGCAATTTATCCTACATGGGTTTGAAATTTCACTACATCAAACATATCAAAAGTTATCTTGGCATGTTTGAAAACAAAAGCTGTTTTTGAACTTGTTTTATTTCATATAAACGTGTGCATACATTCACTGTTTTTTTTTTCTTCTTCTTCTTAAATTTAATATTTGTTGCTATATTTTTAGGATGTAAAAGATACTGGAGTATTAGAATGTAGAATTTTCAATAGTTCAAAATTTTATACTGGTGTTGCTGTATTGACTGGAGCATATAACATATATTTAGTGAATAACATCAAAGAACCTCGGATACGTAAAATGCCATCTGTACCAGGTATAAATTTTAAATTTTGCATTTATCTTTTCAATGTGTTTCAGTCATTAATTTTGTTTTTGTATTAAAGTATTTTCTAACCATTAATACTTCATCCTTGAAGGTTTAAATGCTCCACCTAGTAGCTGGGCTGTGATAGCTGAAGAAAGAAGTACCAAAATTCTTATTGCTAAAGATGCAAACCTGTATATGTTGTTGCAGAATGAAGACAAATGTATGCAAGTAGTAAGTATTAAAATGAAAAAAAAAAAAAAAAAAATGATGCATGTTAGTTGCTAGACTAAAATTTAACTATTCACAGAATTGGAAAAGAATTTCTTCTACTAGCAAATATTCCTATTACTACATATTTTAAAGATCTAAAAAAAAAAAAAGAAAAAAAATCATATGGATTTATAATAAGTGCTGTATCATTATCTTACTAAGAAAAAGAAAACAAATGAAGTGAATTTGCCTTAAGTTGGCCCTTTATTAACATTATTCTTTTTAATAAACTATGCAACACTGAACAGCTTTTTAAACTATCAAATCATGCTAAAATTTTTTTAAAGAATTTGAATGGCTCTTAGAAGCTGGATTCTGCAGTTTCATAAAAAGAAGGTGAATTATGAAAGAAGCAGAAAAAATTCGTAAGCACCCAGTGTTTTGCAGTATTTTTCAAAATTAATGATGCCTCAGCCCATTTTGCGAATTCCATACTGTGCTTTTTGTTTATTTTATTTTTTTATTCCCTAAATGTGTAGTACCTTTTATGAATAACTATTTTGATTTTTTTTGAATTTATAAAATTTGCTAGTTTTTGAAGAAATTCAAAGTTCAGTTATTATAGTCTGTTCAAGTACATCTTTAAGCAGAAATTTGTTTTAAACAGAAATATGTCTTGGTACTGTGAATCTCAGGCTTGTTAAATACAGTTTCAGTTCAACAGACACCTAACTTTAGTGGGAAAAATACATAAGTTTCTTGTTGAACCCATTCAGTACAAGTTTTACTGAATGTGTTACAAATATGTCCTCTTCTAAAAATTTTGTATATGAAAAAGATTTAACTCTTAACTGTTGTTTAGCTGCAGCTAAGGAAAACAACAATTAGCTGCTTATTTTGGGGAATTTTATTACTGCTATTAAAATATTGATTTGTAAAAATTATGTAACAGTATTAATGGAAGTTAGCTAACGATGATTTATATTTCCCTTTTCAGTCTCCTAAATTCAATTCTAATGTTAATGCTATAACTGAAATTGCAGTATCATGTAACAATCAACATATTGCTTTATTTACTGATAATGGTGCTCTTTGGATGGGTTCTTCGTCACTAGAGGTGAGAAGTTTTATTTTAATTTTATTTTCGTAGTATAGAGTCAAATATAAATGATTTTAACATGAAGGAACTAAAGGACACTGGTTCGGAGTTGCAAAAAATATTTGGAAAAGTTGGGGAAGAGGCCAGTTGGGATGTCTGGTGATACAAAATTTTATTTCCTTGGTTGACAACCTGAAGGTCAGAAATTTCAGAATGAACGTATTCATATCTTTTTTTCATATAAAAATTGGATGCATTTTTTTTTTCTACATTGGAAATTATATCCCCACATAATGATATTCATTGGGACTTTATTTATTTTTGTAACTTACAAATTCAGCTAATAATACTTGTATACTGCAAGAACTGCATTCTAGTAATACAAATTCGATTTCATTAAATAAAACAAATTGAGTGCTGGATGAAGGTTTCTTACAAAAACAAATGAGCAATTTTGAATTTAATAAAACCACTGTGCTGGCACAGACGTAATAAATTATATCATAATAATTTAAACTGAAAATTTAACCATACTGCTGCTAAATTATTTTTAGACATAATATAAACATTGTAACATAAAATATTTAATTTAATGTATGTTCATAATATAATTTAAGTTTATTTTTGCAATGAACAACAATTTTTTATTTTAAACCAAAAAAGCAAGTTTTTCTGCTTTTTGATTCTTTAATAAACTGCTCTACTTGGACTGGACTATTTCAAAACTAGAAAATGTTCTTTCTAGTCCAGCTGTCAAAGGATTAGCACTAAATAACTGCTTAATTAGATGAGATGCTTTATCTTTTGGTTGGTATTCTAAATTAATTATATGGGTTCAACATCTCTAGAATTCATCTTCAAACTTAAAGATTTGGAAAAAGGCATTTCTTAGATGAAATTTCATAGTCACAAACAAAAATTCTTTAAACATAGAGTGCATGAAATTAAATTTATGGTTCAATTTGCACATAAGGGAAATTTTGTTACCCTTTAATTTATATATATACATATTTAAAAAATGGCCCCGTTTGTGTACTTTATTTTTCCCATATCCACATTCCTTATCCATAGAAATGGTCAGCCTTCTATCTTTTCTAACACAATGCTTCACATCAAAACAAAATTTTCTTCTTAATCTCAGAAAATGCCACTTAATTTGTTAATTGTTGAAATTCATTATCCAAATATTTAATTCTACTTGTGAGCTCCTGTTGTAAAGTTCAACTTCAAATGCTGCTGAATGTCTAACAATAGGTTTTAACTCGTATGTATGTGGCTGTCTTGTAGGTGTATGGCTACTTGTAGGTGTATATGGCTGTCAATGCTGGACACTTTGAGTACACTTCATTGTCTGATTAAGTTAAATTGTACCGTGCTTGAGTTTGTTACTTTTGTTGATAAATAAATGATTTTAAACAATCTTATAATCAGGGATAGGGAATTATATTCGCGCAGTCAGCATAGGGGAGTGTGTTTTCGGGTTGGCAAATAAATTTCCTAGATTTTTAAAACATAAAAGTTGATGTATATAAAGTAATAACTTATACATAGTAGCGAAAGTAGTTTTATGCATAATAGTATAGAAGTGGCTTATAAAATAGTGATGAGTAATTTGGCATCCGATATTAGTAAATTAGTGTTATGCATCTTCTTTGTAAATTAAAGTTTTATATTTGATAGGGTGAGGTGGAGTAAGTGTACTATGTAAAATCAATAGTGTAGCTTTGAGCACATCATTTTTCATGCCACAAACTTAATATTTTTATCATGGAATTTCAAAAATATTCTTTATTGACCCTAAAAAAAAAAAAATAACAATAAATTTTTCATGTCGAAAAAAAATTTCACCTACCCAGTTTCACCCTAAGTTTGCTCTACCAAGTATGGAGCAAGTGCATTTTTTGCCTCTATCTTCTATTAAAATTGCAGTAGAAATATGGTTGGGTCAGTTTTTGAGAGCTTTCTAACACTTTTTACAGAACTGAATTATCTCTCATAGTTTTTGTGATGTGAACATTTTTATGTGGTTGAGAAAACTCAATCATTAAAATGTGTAGAAATAATATTTTAATCTTACTTGCCGAATTAGGTT
Source organism: Cheiracanthium punctorium (assembly GCA_038373885.1). Classification (NCBI taxonomy): domain Eukaryota; kingdom Metazoa; phylum Arthropoda; class Arachnida; order Araneae; family Cheiracanthiidae; genus Cheiracanthium; species Cheiracanthium punctorium. The sequence continues at coordinate 134,924 of JAWZYV010012575.1, read as the reverse complement.
GAATCCAACTCCAGGTGGTATTAATGAATGTTTTTGATAAAGACTTTTATCTCTAAGTATGAAGTGCACATTTGGTGTATATGCTTGCCATGTATCAATGAAAATAGGGTGCAAGTGAATAATTCCCCTTGTTTTTTAAACAATAGTAGCTGTAAACAAAATAAAAATATGACTGAATAGTATATTTAAAAATATAAAAGAGTCAATAAAAATCAAAAAATATTAATTAACTTTTTTAAAATAAATGTTTAAAAAAAACTTACGAGCTCTCCCTCGTAGGATAAATGACACAATCTTAAAAAAATATGTCACAAAGCAAAATCAGTCCATGAAAGTATAATTTTATAATAAAGTTTGATAAAAAAAGGAAGCTTTTGATGCAAATCCCATTTCTATAGTGCAAATAATACTTGATTCAGAGCCCATATATGTTCTTCCCCATTTATGCTCTTACCCCACGTCACCCTATTACCTAATAAAGTATTACATTTAAAAATACTTATCTCTACTCAAATAATTTTTGTTAATCTGTGGTATAGTTATTATGTTAAATATTCAAATCATATTGTAAAACTTTTGAGACCTTGGCCTAGCATGCTGTTGAATATTTAATGTGTTTCGGAGGGGGCCATAGCCCCCATGACCTCTTCACTGTAGCCGCCCTCGATGCTGGTAGCACATCATGAATTATGAGTCTGTGTTGTGTCTCTTGAAGCCCAGTGGTGTAATGGTTAGCGCACCGCGCTGCCGTCCCACAGGTCTGGGGTTCGAATCCCGGGCTGGGCAGGGTCAACTCAGCCTTTCATCCCTTGAGTGGGTCGATAAAATGAGGATCAAGCTTGCTTGGCGTCAAACACTGGGGGCTTCGTGTCAGGCTGACCACCTGGCCGAGGCATATGCATCCGCACCCCAGAGCCTATGGTCGCGAAGGCGCGGTTGGGCAGCGCAGGCCTTGGCCCTGCAGAGAGGCTGTTGCGCCAATGTTTGACTTTGTTGTGTCTCTTGGGGAGTAGTAAAATATCCCTGCATCCCTGGATGGTGAGATTTTTCAGGGATTCTCCACTCCTGCTTATGATAGTATACTTGTCTGTTCAAAAGTTATTTGAGTGTCATCTAATGTGCATTTCGTATGTACACAATTATACATACAGTATTTTGGTCTTTCTCTCTGTTTGTATGTGTGTGGAATTAAGATTCATTTAAGATGTCTGTTGTTTATATTTTAAAGTTATTTTTCTGATTTTGTTGTATTTAAAGTTTGCTTTGCAGAAAAAGTATTGTGAATTTGATACACAAAGCAAAACAAGGCCTCAACAGCTTGTCTGGTAAGATCTTTTTTTTTTTTCTTTTTTTTTTTTAAATAATATTTTGTGTATGTTAGACAACGTAAATGCATGATTATAATAAAGGTGCAACTTTTGTAATTATTTGTATTGTGGAATCGATGTTTTAAATATTATGCTTATATTTTCTTTTGTTGCTTGTATCTTTGATTTATTAAATGAATATAATCACTGAAATTTATACCATAATACTAAAAAATGTCTAGATTTTGCACCTGTTACAAATTTGAAAGTTTATATTTGTAAAGATGTTTTAAATACAGTATGTTTCATTATTTCCATACATCAACTTGACAAGTTTGCAGTTCACTTTTATCTGAAAAATTTACATGCATTTAAATTTTGCTTTAAGACTAGACAGTTTTCAAACCCAATTTCTTGCTTTTGCTTCAGTTATCATATTCCAAATAGTAAGAAATTAAATATGATTTGAAAAATGAAATATACTTTAATATTTAACTTTTTGTGTTGCATTCTCAAACTTAGAAATGAGTTACTTTTGATTTTTATTTCCAGCAGGGTGTAAAAAAAAAAATCATGTCTTTTTTAAAATTTAAATCAGATTAAACAAAAATTAATAGCTAAATAAGTTTATCTACTTCATATAGAGGATAGACAACTGGTAAATATCTAGTTGATAGTATAAATCTGTAAATAAAATATTTCTTTTGTATCCCAATAAAATAATTTTGTCCCAAGTAGATAATTTTGAAACCATAGAAAAATTGACGGATTATACAGGGTTTTTGAAAAAGGTGGTAAAGGGCTTTAATGCTTTATCTATTAGAGATAAGTGGGCAATGTTAACTAAAAAAATGTTTAAAATAAGGTCAGAAATATGACTCCGTTAAGAAAAATTTCCTCTCATTAACTTTCAAAAAGTTGCATTTTTTAAATTTGCATATGCCCCCCGTACAAAATAATTCCTGTTAATAAAATGTGCCCCCATACACTAATGAGGTGATGTACATTCAACTTTTCACCATAAAATGTCTCAGAGATATATCTTTAAACAAAGATGTTCGCAGGCTATACATCAGTTTGAATGTAAACGCTTACTGCTAGGATGGAAAAAATTTTCTTTTGTAATTTCTGTATAACCCCTGAAAGCCGATCATCAGATGTGATTTTCTCCCTTTGAGAGCCATTGAAAAGTGGTTTAAGTCAGCACATTTTTCATCTTTATATCTCTGATACTTTTTAAAATATAATTCTTAAATTTTTCACATCACCTCATTAATATATGGAGCGCATTTTAATAATTGGGAATTTTTCGGTACAGGGGTCGTATACAAATTAAAAAAGTGTAACTTTTTGGAAATTAACGGGAGTATTTTTTTCTTAATGGAGTCTTATTTCTTACCTTATTTTGTGCATTTTTTCAACTGACACTGCCCCCTTATCTAATAGATAAAGAATTAAAGCCTGTTACCCTTTTTGGGACACTCTGTACACTGACTTAATTTGCAAATTTAAAAGCAGAGATATCAAAAATAAAAGTTTACAGAAATGTTAATAACATGCAATAACAATAATAGTATTATGCATAACCTCTTTCAGCTTGTGGGCTACAGAAATTTAAATGTATGGTGTCAAGGGCCAATCAAGTAATTTGTTTTTTAAATAATATAGTCTTAAAAACAGTATATTAAAGGCTAATTGATGGATGTAATGACACAATTTCAAATATGTATTTATAGGTTTCTTTGCATATTAAAGTTCTTGAAAATGTGATAGCACATAGGAAAGGCAATTGGGTGATTCCACAGTATTGTAAGTGCTTATATCATGTTTATAACAAGTTCGATTGATCATAACTAAACAAAAAATTTAGTTAGGTGTATGGTTTTTCTTTTTCTTTTCTTTCTTTCTTTTTTTTTTTTTTTGGCAAATAGTATGTGACATTGTTTATAAAAAAAGAGGACTGTTCACCTAACTCAATTTTCTGGGTAGTAATGACCAATCAAATTTATTGTGGGCATGACATAAACTTTCACAATACTGTGAAATCACATTACCAAATAAAAGTTCTTGAAAATGTGATGGCGCATATTGATAAAAGTCAATTATTAAATTATAACTCAATATTTTCTGGTGCCATGTTTATGACAATTGAAAACAAATATCTGAAATAATTAAATTTTCACAATTAATTTCTTTTAAAAAAATTGAACAGATGGATTCCGATTCGTGTATTCGGGTTAGCGGGTGAATGGATCAGGGTCATGAGCTCATAATGGCCTTGTGGGACAAATGTTGTGCATCCATGATTTAAATCTAAGATTTTTTAAATGAATTTATTTAAATCATGATTAGAATCACTGATTTTAAATTATTGACACCCTGGTTTTCAGCCATCACATTTATGAATATTTTAATTTTAATTTTAGGTGTGGAAATGGTGCAGTTGTAGGATTTTGGCAGTTTACTAATAAAGAATTCATCATGATAGTTATAGGACCAGAAAAAGATTACATGAAGTATCCTTCAAAATATGTATTAGCTGTTGTACCTTAATGTGTTGTACTGTTAGCAAGCACATAGTTGATACTGTGAATAGAGCCAGTTGCTGTCCATAAAAGAGCCTCTATTTATATTTAACCACAGAATCCGTCCTATTTAAAGAAATTGGATGTCACCTGTAACTATTACAACACCACATTTTTTTTTTGTTTTCTAAATTAGCATAGAATATTTTGACTATGATAGCACTGTTTTATTATAATTTTTAAAAAATCAGAGAGCGATTAAAAAAATTCTTATCTTACTGTAGTTTTTTGTTGCATTTTGTCCCATCTTAATAGGGAAAATAATCCACGTTTTTTGTTTAAATTGCATGTTATAAAAATTAATAATAGAGTTTTCAATCGTTTTTGTGGTACAATTGTATATTTTGTGTTGAAGAATTTATAATTAGATATGAATTTTTAATTTATCCACTAGTTAGATTTTTGGAAATAGTTAATAAAATTGCCTTTTTTAAAAATCTGTTTTTCCTTTACAAAATTACCATCCACTGCTACATATTCTTCAGTTTGGCTTTAAGAAAATATGAAATACTTTGGCAGTGAAAATTAGTATTCAGGAGTCTATTCACTAAATGAGAGAGCTTATTTTTCCTGTGCCTATTATGGATGTTTTGATATTTATTTAATATTGTACTATTTGGAGTTGCACATGATATATTATTTTTTTTTTTCTAAAACGCTCCATTCTTTCATAAGTATGTTAACTTGCTACATTATGATGTTAAATTCTAAATTTGTTTATTTTCCTCAAAATTTAACACTTGTATGTATCTTCATGTATGTACACTTAATGTATCTTACCTGGTTGAAAGCCTCTTCTTGGCTGTTAGTCCTCCCTGATCTACAGAAATAGCTGTTGTCTGTTTCACTTGAAACAAGTGGTAAAGAGAAAAATCATATTGCTATCAACACATAATTTTTAGTTAGAGAATATACGTAATTTTGAATTTAAGCAAAAAAAAAAAAAAAAAAAAATTTTTTTTCAAAGAATTTCATATCTTTTAATTTTTTTTAGTATGTGTGATATTGTGTTTAATCATGATAATTGTTGAAAAGTTCTCATATTTTTGTAGTAGAAAAAGTGATTTGTGAACACATTTTTTATGTTTTTGATTTCTTTAATCGAAATAGTGAGATATTTTATTCGCCAATTTACTTAGTTCCTGAGATTGATGGTGTTCGAATAATTGGTAACACTACTCATGAGCTGCTTCAAAAAGTTCCAGGTAATGCTGTGGTACAATTTATATATATATATTTTAAAATTGCAATTTCAAATTAAACAAAAAATTAAATATTTTCCACACAGCAAAGCAGAAAATAACAAATTTTTCTTTTCTTACTTATTCTTTGGAAAACATATCTTGCAATCAAGATACCACAAATTGACCTACTGATAAAAATATAATAAAATGGATTAGAAGCCAAAATTTAAATTATCAGCAAAAAATTTGTTAGTTAGTGCTCACCAAATGTGTTTTGCTGCTTGCTTGGGGGAAAAAGAATTAATTTTTGTGAATAAGAATTCAAATAATCATAATATTTTAATGTTGTCATGTAATTAATACAGTAGAATTTCCCTATAACGAACTTGCTTGGTTCCAGTTTAAAAATTCGTTATAGAGGAAATTTTTTTGTAAAGAGATTAGAGAATTTTGTTGTTATTTTAGTAAATATTACAAACTTTATTGTTAATTCAATGTTTAAAAGTATTTAAAAATGACTTTCGAATAAAAATAAATTAGTATATAATATAACTTGTTAAACATGTGCTCTTACTTTCAATGAATAAATGAAATGTTCAAAAGTAAAGACAAGTAGTAGTAGTATGGTATCAAGTATAGAATACAAAAGTATAGAATTTAATGAATAAAATATGTAGTACTACTTACTTTATTTTACTTGAAAAATTCCATTATTTTACATTGCTTTGCATTCTGATGTTAAATTTTATTAAAAAAATTTCACATTTAAAAGGGCACTGTAAATGGAGTCTGGCACATTTTCTTCCATTTGTAAAGCTTCTTTAATGGTTTCTTATGATTGTAGTTTTTCTGTATAATGTGTTTTTGGCTTGTTATCTCTCGAATGACCAGTACCAGATGGTTTCAGCAGGTGGTCTGTGTGAATTGAATGCTCAAAAATGAGAAACTTTTTTAAAAAATGACGAAAAATCGCAAAATTAATTCAGAAAAAGTTTGTTATAGGGAAACAAGCTCTTCATTATATGGAGAATATTTTTAATGTTATTTATGCCTTAGAATTACGTTCTGATTAAATATTTCTTTATATGGAGAAATTCATTTTAGGGAAACTTCATTATAGGGAGATTCTTCTGTATTCTATTATTTGTGTATAAGTTTTAGTACATGACTTTTTGTCACCTCAATAAACTTGATACCAAACATAACTTCAAGATAATGGTGCAAAATTTCACCCGTCTGTCTTGTAATGTAAAAATTAGGCATATGGCATAAGATGCTATTTACTGACTTAGAACTAATAGAACACCACAGAGTATTAGACTTCTAAAAAGACTTCTATACTTGAAATGTACATTACTTAGAGTTGTCCAGGTTAACATTAATAGTTCATAATTTTTTGATAAAATTTATTTGTAATTAAAATTTACACATTGAGAAAATTTACACACATATATTTTTAAAATATTTAAAAGAATTAAATCTACTTGCAGTAAAAAAAGAAAAGTGATTAGTATATCTAATGAATTTTTATGACTAAGCACATAGCTTTAAAAGTCATGTTGACTATATTTTGTCAATGGATGGTGATGAACAATTTAAAATTATTAGTTGTCTAAGTATTTTTCTATATTAATTAGCAATGAAACACTCTAAATCCAAGTATTGCTCTCAATAAAATATCGCAGGAAGTCTGAAGAACCTGTCTGAACTGTATGCCCATGCAAAAAAGGGTTATACATTTAGGTACATTCGGGATTTTTCAACTTTTGGTTATATTCATGTAAAGTTCACAACATTTTCAGTTTGTGATATCACATATATCTTCATTTTTGGGAAAATAACGGTTCGCGAAAATAAGTGCTTTTACAGTGTTTGTCTGTGAAACATATTTTTCAGATGCTGTAACTGACGTATTCCGAATTGGTTCAGTGTCCCCTAGTGCTTTGTTATTAGAAGCTTCTAATGAATTCAGAGTAAGTTCCATTGATATTATATTTGTTGAATGTGTGCAGCTAAAATTTTTGTCTTATTTTTAAGGGTTAATAATGTCAATGTAGATCTACTTTTGTTTTGTTTAGCAATGTAAAATTATGAACTAGAAACTTTCAAGTGTTATCTTTTGCATTAAAGAAAAAAGGAAGAAATTAGTTAACAAGAATTCACAAAAGTAAAAAGTAAGAAAAAAATAAGTAAAAAAAAAAAAAGTATTATTAACATTACCCTCCCCCCCCCCCCCCCCAATGGTTTGGCATTGGCAATATTAAGCGTTTTGTTGTGGTATGATGCTACATTTACCACTGAAAAATTTGTTGTTTGATTCATGCCATTTGTTTAAAAGAAATTAATTCTCTAATCAATAAAAAATTATAGGTGCACTGTAAGTTAATAGGTGTACCCTTTGTTTATATTTAGTTATAACTGCTTACCTTACATTCATAATGACAGTTTTAGCTTTTACAGTTACATTTTAGCCTGTCATCCTTTTTTAATTGTGGGCCAAATTTCTTGCTGGCCAGGTTAAAAATGGTGATGTATAAGAAGTAAATGGTTGTCTTATATAAAGAAATGAGTTTAAATAAATATAGATACTGGGAAATTACTTAACTATTTTCTGTTATTGGCACTCAGTCCCATTGTTTGAGAGAGAGAGAGAGAACATATATGTATATAAACAAAGATGGTAAATTGGCATAAGTACCTCAGTTTCCTATGCATGATTTAATTGCATCTATAGATCCACAAATAACAATTCTACCATTTAAAGTGAAAGGTGATATTTATGTTTTGAAATTTCATACTAAGAATCATATTAAACTATTGAGTAAAGAATAACAATTTTTATTATTTTGCTTAACCAATTAATTTTTTTAATAAATATATAATATGGACAGTCGCTTCTCGATAAACTGCCACCCTCTTTGTTCTCTAGTTCGGGGAGAAAATGTATTTGCTGCAATACACTCCGATGTAAAATTACCTCAATAAATCACCCCCTCGACTACCACCATCCACCATTCACTTTTTAGGAAAAAGTTGATTTTTCTATTGCAAAAGTGAGTATTTAAATCGCCTCTGACAGCTGAAAGTAAAGTTCCAAATATCAATGGATCATCTTTTTGTTATAGGCAAATAGATAATCTATCAAATCGGATTAATCCTCCACTATTATTGTGGGCCCCACAGCTTCAATATGCTCTCTGAACCTTTCCTTCTCAAAAGGATTAAAACCTCACCATGGCACAGTGGTTATGTCACTGAAAATGGTAGACGGCCGAAGTGTGAAGGTCCCGGGTTCGGGTCCCATCGCGTAGTCATCAATCTAACGGTCTGGAGTTTTGGTAGGTTTTCTCCAGATGTAACGTGAATACGCGTTAGAACCCCTTAGAAAGTCCTCCTACCAAGGCATACCTCATCTTAGGCAGATACCCCTCGCGCAGGTTTGCCTTAATCACACACAACAACAACAAAAGGATTCAAAAGAGGTATAGAGTTTTATTTTGAACTGAACGAAGATATTGGCAGTCTTTCAAAAGACCTTACCTAAAACTGTTGAAAATTTCAAAAAGCATATCGTGAAAAATTTGTGGGCGTAATCTGATGAGACTGAATCATTTTCTTTTTCCTACTTGAACTAAACCCTTCATGACAGTGTGTGTTTTCAAAGAATGATCACCTACAGCACCAATGAAGCTTTGCTCAGGAACAATTTTCTAAACCAGGTGGTTTTTCCTTTGGCTGCCACAAAGGGATGCAATTACACAGAAAAAAAATAGAAATGAGTAAAGTCCACCTTGAATTTTTATCACCAAATGTTACGGGATTATTCCAACCAATAGATGTTGCCATTATAAAATCGTTTAAAACACACTGCAGAATATTTTTGCTCAAAAAAGCTGTAAACAACATAAACGAAGATCAAGATATTTACCTGATATTAAAAGATACTATTTATATATACCAAAAGGCTTGGGACTGCGTTACCACAGAGACAATAGGAAATCAGTCTCTGATCCTGTCGGAATCAGTTAGAACCTATTAGAAGTACACTTAATTAATAAATTATCAAAACTAGGACTCTGAAGAAAGTGAATGTGGGGCCAAAAAAGAGCTTAAGATGGCTATAGATCAAGTCGATCATTCACAAATTTTCATAACTTTGTCAGCAGAAGATTTCATCAATGTGGAGTCTGAAGACCCTGCCACTGAAAAATATAACTGTGTAATTAACTAATTGGAAATTGTGGACTTTTTAAAGCCGATGCTATCTGTAGACACTGAACAAGAGGAGAGTAAATCTGAAACTGAAGATATTGTGGAAAAGAAACTGTCAAATAAAGAAGCCCAATTTTACATTTATAAACTGAAACATTATTTTAAGCTGCACAATAAAACTGACATAGAAACTATGGGTATGGTGCTACATTTGGAAAAATGTATAGATTCATTTCGTGTAACAAATCAAAGGAAAACTATAAGGTATGTTTATTTATTCAATCATTTTTTCAAGCTGATTTGCTTTCCTGTGAATGAATACAGATTACTTTGATGGAAAATTACTTATTTCATGTGCTTTTCTTAAAAGTAAAAAAAATTCATAGCATTAGCTTTAAAAGATAAATTTTAAATTCCCTTTCCATCTTTGCTTAATGCCAAAAAATGTGTGGAGCCAAAGATGGTAGTTTAATGAACGTTGACTGTATACTTCATTTGTATGTCATTTGTTAATAAAGTATTTTGCTGATAAAACAATTTAAGAAGTTTACTTTAAAACTCTATCATAGCGACATAGTCATAAAGCAGACGAGTATATTCGGATGATACGTGAAAAAAATGAGCTTGAAGAGGCTGTTAAATGTTGCTTGAAAGCTGCAGGACATGAATTTCAGCCATCAACTCAGAAAATGCTACTAAGAGTGAGTACTGCTGCAATTTATTATTAAAAGATAAAAACTTTATGTATGGACTATGTGTTTATGTGTCTAATATTTTTGTTTTGTTTTAAATACACTGTACACATGGTTTTCTGTCTAATGCCTTATTCTAAAATTTTGAAATAATAGAATACACAGACGCACATGCATGGGCAAAAATGACGAATAATTCTTTTTTAATAATTAAGTACTTTTGGTAGAATCAAGTTTGGTCAGGGGCCTTGCTTAGGAAGGGTGGGGTGGAGGAGTCTCCCATCTCCTAACATTGGCACATTCTGTTACACTTGGCAAAATTAGGAACCTAGTTGACAAACTTGGTAAAAAAAAAAAACAGTCCAACTTAACTTTCTATTTCTGATAGATTGAAATTCTAGCTTAATAAGGAATATCATTAAGCTTAGTTTTTCTAAAACAAAGATATATATGTGGTAGACTAGAAAAAATTATAAAACTAGTAGGAAAACTTGTTAGTCTTTCTTTTCTTTCAATCAAAATCTAGTAGATTTGGCAAAATTATAACCTTAGTTGCGAAATTGAATCAAAAACTATATCGTTTCTATTCTTTGTAGACTTGTCAAAATTACACAAACACAGTTGGCAAAATTTTAAAATAAATTGGTAAAAAAAAAAAAAAAACAGTTTTTGACTTGGCAGTTCAAGGTCTCCCCCTATAAAAGTCAGCCAAGTTCCTGAGTTTGGTTTATGTTTTTCTTTGAATAGCTTTTAATGCACTGCATGCTTTAACCTTTCTGTTTGATAGGGGAAAATATATGACTATTCAGGAGAGGCTCAGAAGTGTGCATAAAAGATTTTGATGAGTTTTAGAGGACATCTATCAAAGTAAAACACTAAATAGACGATGAATGACCCGTTTTGATATGAGAGTAGAAGAAACCTTCGAATAGTTCTTCAAACTGTCATTGTTTAACTTGTCTACTGTAATATTTTGTGTGCTTCTATGTTAAATTTTTGCTGATAAGAAATTTACCATGTTTGATACAAAATGCTTTCATCCTTCTTTACCAAATAGTTAACATTCTAATGATAGTATGCATGTTTACAAGTTTTACAGAATCATTTGAAATTAGTGTTTTACATGAAAAATATCCATTATTATGTACTTTTTATGTGAAAAAAAACTAAACATTTTCAGTTTTTTGATTTTAATAATTCATTTTGTTACATCTCTTCTGTGTTTTAGGCTGCTTCATTTGGTAAAAATTTCATGCCTGATATGGACCCTGAACCATTTGTGAAAATGTGTCAAACTTTGAGAGTTCTAAATGCTGTGCGTGTCAATGTTATAGGATTACCTATAACATATACTCAGTATCCTTTGAAGATAATATGAATTTTGATAGCTATTCTCTGAATGTACTAACAAATGAAGAATATTACTTTATTTATATAGACAAGGTTTTTCTTAAATTTCTCATTAATAATACCATTGCATATTAAATTTTAGTTTTCAGTTGTTACAAATAATTGAAGCATTTTAAGTAATTTTAGCACCAATTACCTTTATCAAATTGCCTTTGCAATATCAGTTGCATATGATTTTGTATATGGGCCATTTTCCAGAAATGGGGTACTTTCAGATGTTCATTTTTAATTTTTTAAAATTATTATTATTATTATATATAATCCCCACATGATTCTTAATTCATCCCCATCCATATCCGAGATCACTGATAAATATTTTTCAAGGAAAAAAAAAATATTTGTGTTTCCATTGCCCATGGAGTTAACACACAGCATAATATTGTTGAAATTCAATTAAAAATTTATCTATAGTGGAATCATACCAATGAAATGAAAATTATTTTGTTTGCTTAAATATCAAATAATGATGGTTATATAATATTATCAGACAAAAAATGCAATGTTACTTAATTTATATGTAAAACCAAAGAAGTGGGTGCCAACAAACATACACTTGTCATGATATATTTATTACTGTAAAAGAAATTTAACTTCATAGTTAGGCTTAACAACTCCATGTGCTAAGATATCCATGAAGATGATGCCCATGGAGGTGACGAAATCACGTTTTTAGTGCAAGCTAAAGCATAGTTTTAATGATATAAAATGGAATTAAAGTTTTTGATGCATTTTCTTTATGTACACCAAGCATGATTAAAAAAAAAAAGTGTGTGCGTGTAATCTTTACGCGCAATTGAAGTAAAACTTCTTTGACGTTTACGATAAATATCACTGAAATTATTAAACTTTAACTTAAAATAAATATCATATTATAATTTAATTATATTTATTATTCATGTACTTTACAAAGATTATATAAATGTTATATTCATATTATTCATTGGAAATAGGAACTTGAATGTCATCATAATATTTTATGTATGAAATTATAGGTTTGTGTTAACTATACTGTGAAACATAAATTTTACTCTCTAAATTTGCTAACTTTCTTGAAAATACAGCATCTATCATTGTACCGAAACGCATTGTTGATTGAAGTCAAGAAGTATTCATAGTTAGATCCAATTTTTCTTTTTAAAAATCAACTGACGGCTGAGATTCTTGGTAGCGAAAATTAACATTAAAATCTCCAGTAAGAATCACTGGTAATTCATGATAATTATTTAGAATCCAGGAAGTGTCCATGTTGTAGTATTATTCTTTAACTGTTTTCTTATACCATGTTTCCATCGGGAGTTTGGGTTTGAATGGGAGGAATGTCCATAGTCTAGTATTATACTTTAACTCTGTTCTTTAACTGATGTTTTCCTCTGATTGTTGGGTTCAAATGCAGGTAGTGTAAATTTTTTTTTAGTGTTTTTCTATCACAGTATTCTTAAGCATTGATTTCGTCTGCTGGTAGGTTTCGAATTATTTATCTGTATCCGTGTTTTTAAACTGCAGGTTCTATCTATTGTTTGGGAATGATTGCAGCCAGGGTCCGTTTCTTTGTGGTGTTCCATCCCCGTGTTAAACCGTTGCTCCATCTTGAGGTTGGGTTAGAATCCATGGAGTGTCCATTCGTTATTCTTTTATTTTGATCTTAAACCCTTTGCAGCCAGTGTTTGTTTCTTTGTGGTGTTACATACCCATGTTCTTAAACCGTTGTTCAGTCTGGATATCGGGTTAGCATCCAGGAAGTGTCCGTGTTGAACTATTATTCTTTCACTGTTTTCTTAAAATGTTTTCCCGTAGGGTTTGAATCGAGAGAATGTCTTTGTTGTGGTATTTTTCATTAACTGTGTTCCTAAACTGGTGTTTTCTTCTGTTGGTTGGTATCGAATGCACGTAGGGTCTATTATTGTGTTTTTCTATGGCAGTGTTCTTAACCTTTGCTTTCCTCTGCTGTTTTTGTTCGAAGTATTATTCTGTTTAAAAATTTACATTTGGCTCATTATTATAAATAACCCAAAAACACATGAGCAATATTAAAAGATTACATATTATTTAAGTACAGACAAACAATATTTATGTATCATGGCAACCAATCCTGTCAAGTTTTTACTCATAATTCCATTAAATATTCTATTAATGCCATTGAAAACATGTGAGTAAAGCAACGGAGTGCACCATAGTGCCACTTTCTGTATTCGGTGCGTAGGCCTTATTTATCGGAGGTGACGGGTTGGGTCGCCGCCTGTAACAACAGTGAGAGACAGTCAGCAGGATCGCCGCCTGTTCAGCAAAAGACTTCACACAGTGGCTCTGAGAAGAGCCGGTCCACTTATCCACTGAACAGGGTCATCAGACAAGATCTTGCTTCAAAACAGGTAGGGAGTAATGTCGACTCACAGGGAGCACAGTCGACGTTCTCAGGAACGAACGTCCGAGAGCTGTTCCGCAAATAATTAAACTTATAAATCTTGAAAAAGCTTGTTAAAAGTGACGTCAATATGAAGTAAACATCACTTGCAATAGCTAATTTTGTCACGCAAATGACCAGCTTTTTTGACTCTCGGATATGAAATGTTGCTGAAAATAGCGAAAAATCACTTAAAAATGAGGGAACGGGTGGATTTTCAGATTTTTAAAGTAGCGCAGATTGTTTTCTATATTTTTATACATGATTATGGAAATTTTCAAGGGGATCGTACAAACGATGTAGAAATTATCAGGCTTTTTGTCCTTGACATTGCCATGTTTTTGCAGTCATGGCGGAATGAAGAAGCAAGGGGGAAAAAGATACATCATTTCCTTTACTGAGCGTTACTTCCATCAGAAAAATATCTGAGTTACTCCCTAGTTGCGCCTAAAGAAGTTTTACTTCAAAAAAACAGACAACAGTTCACATTTTATAGGTTTTACAGAAGCCATGGAGTTGACAACCAATAAGCATATTCACCTAGAATTGAAACGTTCTTTTTTTTCTTGTGTACAAACAAAACTTAATTCACATCTGTTCTCAATGGGGATGCACACAAATGGCTGCATCTCTTCAACACCACAAGAAAGAAATGAGCAGTTTTGCCATTTCAAAGAAATTTTCTAAAATTAAATCTGTCCTTGAAGGTGATGCTTCAACCTGGTTGCAAACTTCAGTTGAGCAAAGCTTTCTGAATTTACCAGCTTTATTATGATTTCAACAAGTAGAAATATTTTTCAATACATATTTATTTAATTTAACTTAAATAAGAAATAATATTTTATGCAGTTTTAATAGTATGTCTATTTGTTTAAGTAAAGTATGGCCTGGTTGCAGTCCATGGAGTAGACTTTTCTTACATATTTGAAAATTTATCTCACAAAAATAATTGAAAAAAAGTTTCCAACTTTGGGGGATGTATTAGTATCCATCTAACACTGCATAGTACAATTCGTGACAGGGATATTATGTTAATAGAATAGTTAAAATTCTTGAGTTTCATTTAAGTGCTCAAATTTGGAGAATGACCTATATGTTCTGTATTACTATATGAAATATGTAATTATATTTCTGATGTATTCATATAAAATGTAAAAAAAAAAAAAAAAAAAAAAAGTAAAGTGAAACTTCAACTGCCATTGAAGTTTCCCTTTTGAATGGTTTGCTTCAGGAGCAAGAAAATGTCTTAAACCATGTACTTTCCTGCAATTTCAGTTTCTAGAAGAAGCACAGAATAACAGTTATTATAGTAAAATGTTGAACTAAACTAATTTAAAAATACATTAAAAAAAATCTTAAAGAAGAAAATAAACTACTGATTTCAAAATTGAATATTTTTACTTACTTTGAAAGTCAATAAAAGTTTTCTACTCTTAGAGTTTAAATTTTACACATATTACAATTTAAATATTTACACAACTCTTTTAGCTATTTAGTTAGAATGAAAAATTTTTTAAAAACTTTTATTTAAAATTTTGTAGAATAAATAAAACTTTGTTAATTACATTTTTGTAGGTTATACAATAGTGATCTCCATTAAACCAAATCACAATGGAAACAAATGAATTTTAGTTATAAATTTTAAATGTTTTTTTCCCACCTTGTTATATGCCTATCACACTTTTTGGCTCTTTCATCATTACAATGTTAAAGTGGCTAATATACAAAATCTTCCACTGTGCAGAAGTATAGAATATCTGCTTTACAAGGTCTTCATTGTTTTCTTCATTTGAGAATGTTAATTTCTCCTTTATTTGCACTAAAATGTTGTAAAATGCCACCTGGTGGTAATTTTTTGAACTATTTTCTGTCCAGTTGCTTTCGCTGTACACTGCTTTGAATAAGGAAACTTGAATTATGAAAACCCTTTATAGCATAATTCCTATCATGATGTAAATATCACATTCTTAATAAATCGTGATTTAAAACTCTGTTAATATCTTTTATTTTTAAATGCAAACTTAAAACTTATTGTAATAGAATTTATCGTTTATTATATATATGTATAAATTCAATAAGCTGTAATACTTTACTATTGTTCAGACTTGAGTTCTTGACGATACCAGTTCTTCTGGATCGTTTAGTTCTGAGGCGACATTACTGCTATGCCATATGCATCTGCCAGTACTTGAAAATACCTGATACTGAAGGAGCAAGCAGGATACTGGATCACTGGGCCTGTTATAAGGTATATAGCAGTTAATTTGTTTTGTAATCTAAAGTATAGATTACTTGTTTCTTTTCAGCCCAGAGGCAGTTTGAAGCAATCCTGTGTAATTGGATAAAATCAAAGCATTAGGAATTATAATTTTTTTGTTTGCAATGAACCTAGTCAAAAAAATGTAAGGGAGTGCTGTCTTATTTCATCAGGATAGTAAAAGAAGCGGGAACAATCATGGAAAAATAACACTTTCAGACAAAATATCATTTTGTCTATTTGTTGCTTTAAAAAAAAAAATTTGATTCACATTTTGTGGTTTATATTCTGATTTAAGGCTGCGAGAATAAAGGTGGAAGCAGTAAATTTTAAGTTCATTTTTTGTACAAGCATGGGGCAAAACTGATTTAAGCAAGGTTAATAAAAATCTATTACTCAACATGTTTGAGGCTTGTAAAAATTACGATTGGGCAAATATTTTTTTTTACATGTCCATTTACATTAATCTAACGAAAAAGACTTTAGTTTTCTTATTTATTATTATTTTTTTTTAAGAAAAATTCTTTTTGTATAATATTTCAGTTAAAAAAGTTAAACTATGTTCTATGTAGTATACCCCATGATTAGCAACATTTATTTACTATTTAAGAGGAAAAATAATGCTGCTAATTATTTCATTAATGTAACATTCAGATAAATATTTTATCTTATAAAAGAATCACAATATTTGCATACATGTGTAGATTTACTGATGAAAAGACTGAAAATCAAATGTATGCAACTATCAGAACATACCTCCAAGAATAGATACAAAAAAGTTTTTAGGAAGGAGCTATCTTTATCTTATCCCTCGTTTACACTCAGCTCACTTTTGCAGTATTGAGCAGGAGAAATGGCAGTAACAGGAGTGTGAACACCTCACTCGTCTTGCTCATGCCATGACCTTTCTTGCTGACATGTCTGCCTCACGCCATCTTCCTTGAAAGGATTTTTAAGGGAGTGAGGTAGAAAGTACAGTAGAAAACTACATGTAAGAGAAGGCGTGTACAGTTGAATATAAATGCTCACTGCTTTTGGAGCTGCCACAGAAGTATTTATTGGAAAAAAAGCAGCAGCAAGTGGAAAAGTGGTAAGGGCTGAATGTAAATGGGGTATTACTCCAAGGGACTGTGAGTAGGGCAGCTCTTTGTCATATATGTGGGGATGCTGACTAGAGGCTCAATCGATGACACGATTTTTTAAAAACTCATATATTAATGACAGGTCATGTGTTAATTGTCAATTTTTATTGAAACTTAAAAATTGACAATCGAACATTATTACAATAAAAACCAATTAACACATTAAAATTTATATCTTAAATCGATATCAACACTCGACAAGTGCCATCCAAGCATCACCCAACACGAACACCTCTCACTACAAAAAAATAAAATAAAAATAAAAATAAAAACTGTTGACTAAAGAAAAAAATCCATTTACATTTTTTATTAAAAAATGTGGGCTTGACCCTCTTCCTTTTACCTGTCATTAATTATTAATTCACAAAAAGGCTTTATATATGGTTAAAGAGATTAATGAGTTGTTATTAATAATATCCTGCAATTATTAATAATAATGAAATAGGATGGTTAAGTGAATAACTTATGAAAATTCATTTCATTAACTAGTTAAAATGGATAAAAAACTTACACTCATAAAGTAGACATGCAGATGGTAGAACTTTTTACAGTTGAAGAAGCATAGGCCTCTTGTGCCTCCCTAAGTAATCATCTTGTCGATTAGTACCTTTTTGTGTGTGTTATTTTTTAAAATTTTATTAATTTTACCTTTTAACATCAGTTTTTGTTAATTGTTCTTGTTACATAAATAAATATTAGTGAAGTTTTGTAAGTGTAGTAATTTCCAACACCAGCTGGATATTTTACTGGATTTAACTGGATATTTTATTGAAAAGAACTTGTTAAAATAAACATGTAAAACATTGGTAGAAAAGTTTACCATAAAATTAATTATTCCACTAGATGTAATTGGTCTTCTCTTTGTAAATTTATCAGATGAAAATCAACGTTCAAGAACTTTTTTAATACCTACTTAATTTTTTTTAAAATTATTATATCCTAGTTCTATGTTTATTCAAATTCTGTGGATTTTAATTTTTACCTTTTCATGCAATTTTGTCCAGTGTAGTCCAGAGCCATGAATTTTAACAAAAAATGCAAACAAAATACCAACCTTGTCATGGAGAGAATCCATAGATTGATTTAAAAGAACTTTATTTACTACTTTAAAGCTTATTATATTTGCTGTCTCTTACTGTGGTATTTTTAAATATATTGTGTTATATTTTAGTATATTATTAACATTCTTCATAAATCTGTCTTTTTGAAAATTCTGTGTTAAATATATGTAAAAAATGAGATGTTTACTTTTTTTCTGAAAATTAATCATTTAATGCTGATTAAGGATAATAATTTAGTGTTGTAAAATCTTCAGGTAAAGCGGACAAAATTAGACCCAGACATGACTGCCCGGGCTATTGCAGAAAAACTTGGCTGTACTCCTGGTATATCTTATGCCGAGATATCCCATAAAGCTATGGAATATGGACATTCTTCACTGGCTGTTAGGGTAAGTTCTGAATTTCACTCTACCCCATTGTAAACAAAGAAAGAAAGAAAATAAAGAAGTAAATAAATTCTAAAAAAACAGACAGAAAACAAGTAAATAAACAAATAGTAAAGTTATGTAAAACAATAAACAAAAATAAAGTAGAATATTCTATTTCAGTTGCTGGATTATGAAACCAGAGCATCAGAACAAGTTCCTCTTTTGATTAAATTGAAACAAGAACATCAAGCAATGTTGAAAGCAATAGAGAGTGGCGATACAGATTTAAGTAAGTGTTAATTTAAAGAGCGATTATTAGTGATTAAATAGCTATTTTCCCTTACTTCTCTGGAGTAATACTGATATAATAACCAAGAAGCATACATAAAAACATAGTAGAGTATCATTTTAACAAGACATCGTACACTTTTTTATTATTATATAGCACAAGAAGGTTATTATCTTCAAAGTGTAAGATTTTTTAAAAGTCTCCATTAAGTGTTAGCATTTTCATAAGAATAGAAAAGAGGATCAAGCAAAGTTACTATGGAATATAATCAAATGGCCTATGGAATATGGAATATTTTCAAAAAATAAAAATCTGTTTCAAATGGGTTATTGGATTCTCCAATTTTTAATTTCTTCAGGAATTTCCCTATTCAGTTTTCCCTCAAGCACAAGTCTTTTTCAGTCGTTTCCCTCCCCCCCCCTTTCCTTGCCAGCTGCTTCTGTCTCACTGAGATTATGTCTTTCCAATCATTCCCCGACGTTTTCTTTTCACCTCTTTTTTGGGCCATCCCCTTTTGTTTCTCCTTTCTGGTTACCAGTTCATTAGTAATTTGGGTAGTCTCTCATTACTCATTCTTTTTATGTGTCTGCATCTACATTGCTTCTCATCATTATTTTAGAATAACATTTGTTGTCACATTTAACTGACTGCTTATGTAGTCATTTGATTTCCTCTCTCTAGTCTGGATATTCTCACTGATTGTCTCCAACAATCCATTTCTGTTCCTAACAGTCTTTTTCATTTTCCCTCTGCTGATTGTCCATGTCTCTGCTCCATACAGTAAAATACTTTAAACGATTTTGTTCTAAATAAATTTCTTTGTTTTACTTACAGTGCCTCTGCTCAATAACACAGTATGTAGCGTTGGAATTGGTCTCCTTGTTGATGCTAATCTTTTACTAATTTCCTTTGCATTTCACACTGTTCCTGTAATTCCAATCCTAAATGCTTAAATGCCTCACCATGGCACAGTGGTTATATCACTGAAAATGGTAGATGACCAAAGTGTGAAGGCCACAGGTTAGGGTCCCATTGCGCGGTCGTCGGTCTAAGGGTCTGGAAAGTCCTCCTACCAAGGTATCCCTCATCTTAGGCAGATACCTCTCGTGCAGGTTTGCCTTAATCACACAAAAGACAAGCCTAAATGCTTAAAATGCAACATACTTTTTACCACTTTTTCTTCCAAGCAAGATCCTTTATGGGTATTTCATTTCACAGTTTTTAAATCATAAGAATAAACAAATGTGACATGTGCTGTCCATCTCTGATAACTTGGCACTCAAGTCACATGCCTTCATGTTGTTGATAACGACATGTTGATTGTTGAAAATAGTTGATGACCGAAGAAAGACTCCCTGTACGTGATTAGCGGAGGAACCCCCACAATCAGCTTGTTATTGCACCCGGTAACACTGAGTGGAAAGAGAAAAGGAATAAATTCTTTGATAATGACCATAAAATTGCCCCTTCTTGGCAAAAAGACCAGTCGCCAATCATCCACTAAGGGAATCCTGCTATTTAGTTACGCTGATCCCTGACTCACTTTAGAACAATTCCGGTTCAATCACTCTAAGTTAAAACTTTATCACCATTACTCCAAAAAGATTAAAAAGTTAAGAACAAAAAAAAAAAAAAACAGAATACAGAATACAATCCACACTGTTTGCACAATCGGCCTGAAAATTTTCATAACTATGTAAAAAAATATAGAAAACAATCTGTGCTCTATTAAAATCCGAAAATCCATCCATTCCCTAGTTTTAAAGCAATTTTTCACTATTTTTAGCACTATTTTATTTCTGAGAGTAAAAAAAGTTAATAATTTGCATGACAAAATTATATGTCTTAGTTAATATTAATGTCATATTGAAGTCACAGTTATCAGGCTTTGAAGAAAAAAATGCAATTCTAATTCCTTTAAAATAGTTTTCTCAGATTACCCAGTTTGATTTCTTTTTACAAATAAAATGATTTCTCTGCATGAAGCATTGATATAAGAGGGGCTGTTCCCATAAAATGAAATCGTTTGAATGTGAGCTTGAAATCCGATTATAGTATATAACAGGGGCGTAGCCAGAAATTTTTCATGGGGGGTGTTACGACTACTTCAACTCATATATATGTATAGGTGCTTGTGATAAGGGAGTGAAGAATGTACATTTTGTAAAGCAAAAAATTCCTCATGGGGGGGGGTTATGACCCCCCTACCCCCCCTCCCCGCCCTTGGCTACGCCCTTGGTATATAATAAAAATTGAATATGAAGTTATTTATTTTAGGTGGACGAACACTAAATATATTGAGTGTAGATATATTTTTGTCAAATGGTTTTTCTAGCAACCATTGTAATTGTCTCCACAGTGGGCTTTATTTTATAGTTAGGAAATAGTAACCTTTAACCTGCAGTTCCGAACCATGAATGAATTCTATTGGAGACAAATGATAATAACTTTTCCTTATTTATTTTTGTTTGAATAAAATAAATCATTTGCAGAAAGGAAAAAGCAATAGCTTTTTTTATTCAAACTTTTTAAAAATGTGTGTCTTAAAAAACTTGTAATTTTTAAAGTTCTGTAAAAGAATGAAGTTGCTATTTATTTTATGACTAGCGGCTACCCGCGACTTCGTCCGCGTCGGCTTTAGAATTAGGTCCCGAGAGAAACGAAGCATGTGTGAATAACAAATATGTTTGCGACTAAAGAAACTGCATTTAAATATTATTTGCTTTTTACTTATTTTAAATGAAGTATAGTGCATGGTAGTATACTTCATTTAAAATAACAGAGTATGTAAAATTACTAAATTTAGATTTTTTTCAGGCATTTGGCAAATAGAGACAGTTATGACAGTATTTGCGAACTGTTTTCAGTGTTCTTGTAAAAGAAATATTTATGCTATATGCATGAATTTTAGCCTATGTTAATCAGGAATAGTGCAGCTTTCTATTAGCAAAAAAGTTTTAGAATCGGTTCTATAGTTACAGATACCCATAGAGCGTAATGTATCAGAATTATTTTGAGTGTTCCTGTAAAGGAACTATTTGCGCTACATGCATTAATTTTAGCCTATAATACTCAAGAATAGTGTAGCTTACTGTCAGTGAATAAAGTTTTGGAATCGGTTGAGTACTTACAGAGATACACATAGAGCGTAATGTAATTCTTATGAGTATCCCTGTAAAAGAGCTATTTGTGATATATGCATAAAAGGTAGCCTATAACATTCAGGGTCCCCCCAGTGTCTAAGAGGGTCTGCTCTCAAACCTGGAAGGCGGGAGGTGCCAGGTTCAAAGACCGGTCGCGTCTGTCGACCTAGCCGCTCGCAGTTTTCCGTGTTTTTTTCAAAAACCTCGCGAAAATATGGGCTAGGATCTCTTAGAAAATTCCACACAGAGGAATTCTCCATGTACGCCTAGGACCCTATAGGCCTAGGACCATATAGGCCTAGGACTTTCAATCAGTGAAGAAAGTTTTAAAATTAGTTTAGTTGCTACAAAATTTCCATAGAGCTCAATGCATTAGCATTATTTTGAGTGTCTTTGTAAAAGATTTATTTATGCTATATGCTTGAAATTTTGCCTGTATGTTAATCCAGGGCATAAGCTATCTTTATTACAAATTTTTCCAACCATTTTTGTGTGATTCAGTCAAAAACATCCAAACACATAAACGTACACATTTATATTATTTGTAGGATATGGAAATTTACAAACTTTAAGAAACACATCTGGACTTTTCTTGGTACTTACCTATTATCCCGGCGGTCTTTCCTGCCAAACTGTTTTTTCGTCAAATGAGTTGCCAAACTGTTGCCAATCATATTCAAAACCATTAATAATTTCATGTGCCCGGCATTTATCTCTGCAAAAAATCGCTCGTCTTGGCGGACCGCCGGAATAATACATAAGTACACTTTTCTTTATTTATGCCTTTTAATTTGGCGTAAAATCAACATAATTTCCATACTTATTTATGTTTTTCAAATGCATGTGATTTTGCAAATAGAATTTCTGCTTTATTTCAAAAGCATAAATCATTTTGTGTGGGCGATTAAACGGTTTTTAATTAATAGTTAGAAACGTAATTAAAATTTCCGAGCCTCAGGTACACTTTACTGAAGTCATGGGTCCAGGCATGCTCAAATTTTCAAAGCTCTGCTTTCTGTAGATTTGTCTGGAGAACATTCATTTTTATTATTAGAGATAGATATATTTGGCATAAAACTGGCATAATTTCGTATTATTTAATGTTTTTCAGATGCACGTGCTTCTTTATTGAAGTAATAGCATTCTTGTTAGCTCAAAACATGAATCATATGATACGGGCGAAACTCGCCAAGCATGGTAACGTAGAAACGGTTTTTAATTAATAATTAAAAAAGTAATTAAAATTCTAAAATTCTAAGTAGCCTATAACCAACTACAGGGCACCATCTATATCTAAACAGAAATGCATCCTAATCGATTCAGCGGTTTAGGCGTGAAAGCGTCATAAACAAACAAACTCACTTTCGCATTTATAATATTAGTTAGGATTATTCTTTATATTGAAAATCTCTGGTACATACAAGCACTCTAGCAGACAGATAAACATAAAAGTTCAGATTTTGCCTTTTTTTAGACTATAAATAGATATTATTGAAAATACAGTATGATAGTATAATTTTTTTGTATGAATATACTAAAGTGGGTGTGTTTTTCCTATCAAGTTTTGGGCATAAAAAGCGAAAGTTCAACTTTTGCTATTAGTTAAGTGTACTTTTTATGCATAAAGTGCTATAAAAATTTAATAATTTTTTCTTTTTTCTTTTACAGTTTATACTGTGATTCGTTACTTGAAGACCACTTTATCTAAAGGGGATTTTCATATGAATATTCGTCAGTTTCCTGTTGCCCATAATCTTTATCTGAAGGTAGTCCTCAACATTTTTTCTGTAATATGTTGGTTTTGTTTTTTTAAAAATAGGATACCTATAGTTTTTAGAAACTGAGATAAACTGTGATTCCAAATAACAAGCGAGCATGAAATTTCACTAACAGGGTGAATTTATTATTTTATTTCAGTTATGTAAGGAGCAAGACCTTGAGTTGCTGAGGGAGAACTACTGCCAGGAAAGTGATTTTAATTCTGAAGGTCATTGCTTTGTTATGGAGAGCTATGCAACAAATGTGAGAACTAAATATTTGTACTAGCATGCTGCTATTTTTGTAATCTGTATAATGCTGAATCATTATGTGGTTGGAGTTCCATAAATTGTAAAAACTGTCATAAATACTTTCAATGGGATAAATTTAGCTGTGGAGTTTACAATTTCCCATGTCATACATTATTATTACAGCTTAAAGTTGTATTGTTTTATTTACTTCATTACAAAATTAACTGTGTGCTTTTTTTTTTCCCCCCAGAAAATAGAGAAAAAAATAAGTTCATTGCAGGAGGCTTTGACTTCTTATAGAAAAGCAAAAAATGACTTTGCTGCTCAGGTAATCTATTGCTGTATTAATTTGAAATTAATTGCTTAAGAAATGGTTGTTTTTACATGATGCTGTGTTGTCTGATTTAGCTTGCTGTACTTTTGAAAAAGCTTTATCAATCCAAAGAAGATTGTTTTAATATTTTAAGTAGGAATGCAATGAATATTCATCCAATATTCAGTATTCTGCCATATTCCCTTTCATTAGCCGGCTTGCTGGAAAACATTAGCAAGACCAGGTTTTTGATTATTACTCTCTGGTCTATCTCGGCATGCTGAAAAATCAAGGATCATCGAAAAGACAAGGGAAAAAAAAGTCAATGAGTGGACAGGGCATGGCAGCATTTATACTCAATCTTTAAAATTATTTCTCTATTATTTGCTGAGTTAACTCGAGTTAAGGAAAAAAGTCTCGTCACTGTCAAATGAAATCTGCTATGTTTACTTTTCGACGATTTCGACATTTTGGTTATTATGACTAGTTTACTAACCAAATTTTGGCATAAAAAGACTTCTATGTGACTCTAAGCATTATTTGGTGAACTGTGGTCCCTTAAAAAAAATGCTAAATGTATCAACCAGAATATAGTCAAATAAATATTGTTATGTGACAAACGTGCACATAACATATTCAGGGTTTCTACAGACCTGGAAAGTTAGGGAAATGAGTTTTGGTCAGGGATTTTGGAAAAAGTCAGGGAAGTTTGAAGAAATTGAAGAAAGGTCAGGGAAATGCAAGAATATTTGAATTTTGCGGCAAAATCAAGAAAGTACTTCCTGTTTGAACCTAATCGTAGAAATTGTTTTATTTTCATTTTCTTATTTAACCTTATAAATAATTTTAAAATGTGTCGTTTATTAACATATCTAGTTCAGTTGAAATATTCTTAATTTTATCCTAAATTATTATCAAACATGGTTTTTGTTAAAATTCAGTGATGTCAAATAATATTTTTGTGTATATTAATTTTATTATTATTATTATTTGTAAAAAAGGGGCAAAATGTATATGAAAAGTTATTAATTAAAGGATGTAATATTAAAAATAGAAATGCAAAATTCAGGAAAGCATGCTAGATAAAAAGTCAGGGAAGCAAAAGCTGTGAAATCTGTAGAAACCCTGATATTTTATTTGACCAAAATCAACTGTAATGGTTAGTAAAACATCGGCTATGGTTAGTCAACACACAACAATAAGTGTTTAAGTTTTAATACTATGATCGTTTTACTATTTATATAAACAATGTAATAATAACAAAGGGTGGTTATCAAGAACTCTGTTCTCAAATAATATTGCAATGTATGGTGATAATAATTCTTCACTGTTTATTTACATTTACACTCAAATTTCAATGCTTTGATATTTTATCCTACATACATAAATTACTGGCATGTCAATTCATTCAATTCATTACTCGAATACAAGCAAAAACATTTAATTCATTTCTCTGTAATTGTCAGATGATTAACTGTATGAGTTTGTAAAGTATGTTCTATCAAGTTATAAAGTATAGTGGATAAGTTTATTTTTGAACCTTAAAATGAACAGAGGAAAGAAAATAGTTCATTTAGTTTTAACAGCCAGTGACAATAAGTGTTCAAAAGAGGAGAATCAGGATGTATTATGCCAGAACTATCAAGGGAATCAGTTCCTCTGAATCAAGATCTCTTGAATTACTTTGAGATCAGTCAGCCTTTCCTTTAGCACATGTGTTGAGAACGTTTCAGTTAGTTCACTGCCTGAAAGAGACAGTCATTCTTTATTTTCTACAACCTCAAAAAAGAGAGAATGCATTATTTACAGTACTGACAATGATGACAGTTCATCAAACGATCAGTTTCCAGTACCAGAATTTTTTTTCGAGTGACGATATCATGCTAAGCAGCTCTCAAGGCCCTCTTTTTCATCAATTTAGAACTATATGTCGCCGTTTGCATATGTTGAGTAACTTTTCGATCATTTTTGCACATGAATGCAGTTTACAAAGTGTGGTGCTTTGAACAAAATAAAAAACCAGTGTCAAGAAATACCTTTTTAAGTGTTCTTAGCAAAGAGGGAATTTCAATTCACAAACCAAGAAAGGATCAATGTGATGTGTG
This sequence comes from Cheiracanthium punctorium, assembly GCA_038373885.1. NCBI lineage: Eukaryota > Metazoa > Arthropoda > Arachnida > Araneae > Cheiracanthiidae > Cheiracanthium > Cheiracanthium punctorium. Next base: position 108,446 of record JAWZYV010012575.1, on the reverse strand, counting down.
CTCCAGTTTACAGTTAAAAAATATTTTGCAAGATGAACACAGTGATGCAAATGGTGATATCGGCTGATCTGCAAAGTGTAACTTTACATGTCAACAGATTGTTTGGGCCTTAGAGCTAAACTTACTTGTAGGAACACTATTATAAACAGAAACCGGTGTCATAATTTTATAACTCTCATTCTGGAAATGTTACTATTTATTTTTGGCACAAAACAGGTGGATGGGTTACGTCTAACAAAATTACAAGCAGCACCATTGATTACCTTAAAACTACATGCAGTTCTGATAAACTCATTACAATAATTAGTGATGGGTGTAACTATCAAAATAGAATTAAGGTTTTGACAATTGCATTGAGTGATTTTGCTTAATTCATCAAAGTGGAACAAATTATTCTAATGAAAAGGGACTCACAGTGATGGAGGTAGATAGTATGCACTCCACTCTAGAACATTATATCAAACCCTCTATTTATGCACCACAAGATTATACACTCATGTCCATAAATTAAGGATAATGAAGTTCAGGCAAAGAAAGAGAAAGAAGCAAAACAAATTTGACTTATTTGTAAAGTCTATTTATTAAACAAAAAGTAAAGAGCAAAAAAGATGCTATATGTTTGACATAATTAATAAAAATTGGAAGTTTTACTCCCTTGACCAAATTTCAAAAAAGAACCTATTTACAAAAAACAGTATAACATGGTTAGTAGGATGGTTAATACGGAGTATGTCTCCCGGACGATGCAATACAGGCCTGACAACGCCTAGGCATGCTGAGTATCAAATGATCAATCTGATCTTGGGGAATATTACACCACTCATCAAGCAATGCCCTCCGAAGTTCCGGTAGACAGGTGGGAGGGGGTTGACGGGCTGCAATTCGTCGGCCAAGCATATCCCACACATGCTCTATTGGATTCAAGTCCGGTGAGTAAGCTGGCCAATGCATACGGGTGATATCCTCCGATTGAAGGCATTCGTCTACAATGTTTGCAGACAAATCCCATCGGTGAGGACGGGCGTTGTCATCCATAAACACAAATTCAGCACCCATGGCACCCCGAAACAAACGTACATGTTGTTCCAGAATGACATCCCGATAGATGTGGCCTGTCATCGTTACACTCTGAACATGCAGGTCAGTTCTGGAACCAAGAATAATTCCTCCCCAAACGAGCCATCCTGCACCACCGTAACGGTGTCTTTCAATGGTGTTCTCTTGGTGGTAACGGGTACCTGGCGCTCTCCAGATGAATGTCCATCGAGAATCAGACTCCAAACTAAACCTGGACTCGTCGGAAAACATCACACAAGACCACTGTTGCGGTGTCCACAATGCATGCTCTCTACTCCAGGTTAATCGCAGGCGACAGTGAGTTGCGGTAAGTGGAACACATCTGACAGGCCTACGAGCATATAGACCAATGTGCCCTAAGCGTCTGTACACGGTCTGCCTTGAAACTGTCGTACCGGTAGCTGAAGAGAGCTGATGAGACAGGTCTGATGCTGTACTCCGTCTGTTTCTTTTGGCAGTAACTGCCAAATAGCGGTCCTCATTCGGCGTTGTAACTCGGGGGCGACCTGTGCTGTAACGTCTACTCACATTACCATCATCTTGGAATCGTTGCCAAAGCCTGGAGATGACACTCTGGGTGATTCCAAGTTCCTCGGATACTTCCAGCTGGGTACGTCCACATTCCAGTCGTCCGATAATTCTGCCACGTAAAACATCATCCAAATGCCTCCTTTGTGCCATAACTATGCGGTTTTTGCACTGAAAGGCTTTTACAGCGCTTGTGAACAATTTTACTTCTTTGCCACCATTCCTTATATACCCCTCTCTTACACTCTCATCATTGTGACGTACCATCCACGCCATCTGATGGTTTCCTGTAATTTGCATATTCTTCTTCAAGATGTGTGGGATCATTCCACAGGTGAAATTTTTATTTTAGAGATCAATTTCTGTGTGATTCTGAATTATCCTTAATTTATGGACATGAGTGTATAATGAGAATGCATCCGGCTTGACCTAAATAACTGAATAATATCAGAGTGGTTCATTATGATTTTTTCAACGATTGTGAGCATCTAACCACCCATTTTCAGTCTATCAGACCTGGTGTAAAAAAAAAAAAAAAAAAAAAAAAAAAAAGGTAATTCCACTGTGAATGATATCAGGGGATTTTTATATTGGTCTAATAGGCAAACGTGCTTCAAATTTTGCCATCCATATCATTATAAGATGTTTCCTCAACGAAGTTGTCCTCAAGAGTGTCCTGAACCTTCAACATTGTTCGATGCCCCATTTGGAATAACTCGATTTAAGTTCAATCAGTTACACCAACTTAAACCGTTTATTGACCATCACTACCATCCATTTTATGATTGTTTAAAGTATACTGTATTGGCCCTATGTAACGTGGTGTGTTTTGATTGATCATTGCCCATAAAAAACCTGACTCGCACTAAATTCGAGGCCTGAATATAGGATTTTCCTAATTATCTTTACGAAAATTTTGGAGTCTCTTATATTCGAGCCAATATGGTAAGTATGATTTATGTCTGTTTTTTTCGTTCAGCAATAATAAAATACTAATGTAAATTTGACATGCTTTTTTTTTTTTACTAATACCTGCTATGTGCCAATACTTGACAATTTATAATCTGCTATGTGCACAAATTACTCTAATTTGGTAACAATAAATAAATTATTAAATTGAATACCTAAAAATCAAATCAAATAATGTATAATAAATAAATTTAATTTAAATTAGTTTTCATAAATCTGATTAATATAAAATTTAACATATCTTAAAGTCATACATTTCTCAATTCAATATCTCAAAGTTACACTTTTTGCACATAGCAGATATTCATTTGAAAACAATGATATGTTTCCCGCTACTTCACATAAACATGGTTCCACCACTGAATTTTAACACTGAATATTGCTGCTAAAGATATTATCAAAGGGGGGCATTCCTTAGATTAGCATTTTATTTTAAAACTTATATCTTAAAAACTCTAGAATTCATTTTGAATATTAATACTTTAGAAATTGTTGTTGATATATTTTCTTCTTGGTAATTTATTTTTGTTATCTTTTCTTCTCTTTGTTTTTGCATAATGAATAAATAAATTAAATAATTTTTACATCTCACAGTAGTAAATTTTGTTTTCAGATAACAGAAGAGCAGTTGAAACTGATGAAGTATCAGATGAAATTTGAAGAAAAATTCCCACAAACTTATCGAGGCTTGTCCTTACACCAAACTATGAAGCAACTACTTATTCAGAGGGAATATAAACTTGTTGAAGAACTGAGAAAAGAATTCAAAGTACCAGACAGAAGGTATTTTTTACATGTGTTATACAATGGATGGCATTGTACTATCTTAGGAAAGGAAAGCTGTACTTGTTTCAGAATAAACTTAATTGAGGGGATTTTGCTTTTCATGTGAACCACCAGACACATTTTGGGCAATTCGATCCTTCTTCAGAAATGAATAGCCTTGGCAATGTCTTAAACCCAAAACTTCTGGAACATGAGAGTAGCCAAATTTTTTTTTTCCAGTGTTGAGATAGATTCATGCAAAATGTAAATTTTAAAATTTTATGTTTTTTTATTTTTTTATATTTTTTCCACTCAAATGATTTTGTGCATAACACAGGGTTACTAGAAAGTTCTCTAAGTAAATGTTTTAGTTTTTCTAACACAATTACTTAGGTGGTCATTGAGCTCGGTGTTTTCTGCAAATAACCATTAATATCAACATCTAATACTGTGTCTATCACATCCATTAATTTTCTCATTAAAAGAAACGACATAAAAACAACAAAATATGTCATATAAAATAAGTATACTCCCATCATCTTTAAACACTGTACTATCTTATGCAGAGTAACCTAAAATGATTTCTTACTTCACTTCGAAAAGAAACCTTTGTTGATTCATGACCATCCTGGCATTCCCTTCTGCAGAACAGATTGAGTGATTGACATGTGCAGTGTTCTAAAATTGAACATTTGCTCTGTCATATTCTAAGAAACCCTACACTGGACTGTCTCAGTGTCCAGCTAGCATGCACTGGAGAGTAACTGAAGATGCATTTTTTGCATGATTGTTAGAAAAGGTAAATTGATACTATGCATGACTTTATATGCTATGTTTGACAAGGATCAAAATTTAACTGTGCTAAAATTTTAATAAATATTTAAATTGATAAAATTACATTACTGTTAATATTCAGGGAATGCTGAGTGTACAAGTGTTGCCATACACTATGCCACTGACTATTTTTAAAAGTGCATATTTATATTCTTAATATTCTTGAGTATCTAGCATTATGGTTTTGTTTTAAGACTGCTCAGAAGTTCTGTGATGACTGCTTCTTTTACTCAAGTACAGCCTTTTTCTAAAACAAACCTGCATTAAATTTGAATCTCTTGACATGTGATGATCATTAATCCAAAAAGTAGTAAATGATTAAAATGTTGAATGAAAAATGGTTATTAAAGCCTCAATTTATTGATGCATTTGTAAAAAAGAAACCTGTTTTTTTTCTCGATGATGAGATGAAAAATCACTTTAGTGGTAGAGATAACTTATAAATTTTGTTTAAATAATTTGTCATTTGTTAAATATCCCATCTAAATTTTGCTAAATACTTCACCATTTGATCCAAACCCAGTAGCAGAATTTTTTGTATCAATCTGCAGCACCAGGATTGTAAACATAAATTTATCTGCTACCTTAATGGTGTATTTAAAAAAAAAATGTGATTTCAATATATAAATACAGATAAACTAAATATGTCAAACCGATCAGAATTTTAGAATATCTCTTTACGAGCTGTACTTATACACAGTAATAAATGATAAACCTGTATTAGGTATGAAACTTAAAAAAAAAAAAAAAAAAAAAGAAATTCTTAAAAATTGAAAACTTAGCAGGATGTGTCACTCTTTCAAAATTTTTGCTGTGCAATTCCAAGTTTAAGAATTTTTTCAGAAAGTTTTACAAAGGACACTGTTATTACGATGCATACTCCAGCTTCCTGAATTTTTTTTAAGTCCCTGATGCAATTAGTTTATTTTGTATATAAAGTCCACGAGGAAGATTTCATTTCTTCAAACAATACCCTTAACGTACATTTGTATAATTCTTCAAGCTGTATATAAAATAATCTGAAGCAAATGCTGATGTGCTGCATGGTTTCTGCTTCTGGGGATACAAATGGATTGAGTATGTGATTACATCTCATGTTTTTATTTTAATGGATAAGTTTGTCATGTGTTCCTTTTAATTATGTGTACATTCTCAATGATTTATTCCTGTCTTGAATTGAGTTTTTGCTTATTAGTGTGCTGTCTATTGCACTTAAAACTTGGTATTTATTTCAGATTTTGGTGGCTTCAAATAACAGTTTTGGCAGATGGTGGTGACTGGTTAGAATTGGAGAAGTTTTCAAAATCAAAAAAGTCTCCCATTGGATATGAGGTATTTTTAATTTCCCCCTATTTCTGTTAAACCTTCAAAAGCAAAATCATTTTTTCAGCAGAATATTTTAAAACTAAGCTGTGTTATATATTATGATTGGTTTAACCCTTTCATGTGCAGTCGCTAGATGTTCTAGTCATATAATTGTAACATTCATGCTGCTCATGTCAAAAATTCAGAAGCATTAGTAAATTTTCTTATGTCTTTTCACCAAATAATAATGATATTTGCACAATACTTTAAAAGGTGACAAAGTGTTATGCACATTTTTTGCCAATGAGACTGATAATTTACAGGGAATTCATCAATGTTTCATTAAATTGATGGCAGAAATTTAACCCTCTCTCTCTAGGAATCAGAAAAACTGAAAAATATTTGCTCTGGAAAGAGTTAAGAACCCATAGTTTTATAATATATAATTATTTTTCATTCACTAAGGAAATAAAAAAAGCAGTAAACTATAACATGCATTCAAATCCGGCTATAGTGAATGCAAACCATTAGTCCCAATTCACTTACACTATGGGGAGATTTCGGTTTTAGTGAACTTCAGATATAGTGGACGAAATTTGGTGGTCTTCAGAGGTTCACTATAACCGTAGTTGACTGTAGTTGTTAAAAATACATTATAGGCATGCCACATTTGGTGTTGCACCAAATCTAAATTATGATTAAGCAAAACAGTGCCTGACTAAGCTAATATGTGTCATCGGTCAGAGATCTCTGATGGAACCTTTTTCATACTGATATAAGTTGAATAAAACACACACCAGTTGTTTTTTTTTTGCATCATATATGTATGTATATATATGTGTCACACAGACACACAATTCACACATTTGTACTATTGACAATAGTGTCATTTCTTGATTCTGGGGCTTCTTTTCATCAGAAGTTCAGAGCACCTGCTCTTGTCTTAATCAGGTTAAGAAGCAATTTATGAAAGTGTTTTAACATAAGCATGGGGGGGCCACTTTCATACTTTTGTAAACACTTTTGATAAAAAAGCTAAGTATATGAAAATAAATTATCCTTCATAAGTATAAGAGATGCAACAAGATGCTTGAGTAAGTTTTGAACAAAGTGTCTGCTTGGCGAATTGAAATTAAATTGTTATAATGATACTTTGGAAATTACTCTCTTATTGGAGTGGAAAGTGCAATAAAATTGCTTTAATAATTTAAGTGCAATAAGTGCCGCTTTTAAAAACTATTGACTAGCATTATATTTCCAGTTAAAAAATATTTTTCTAATGACATGTTACTTTTTATGCCATAAGTTTTATAAAATACAATCTGTCTATCTTCTGTTTGTATAATCTTACTCATGACATCTAGAATTGAAAGCGAATAAAATCTATGAGCTGCAGTGCTTGCAGGCAAAAATTGTCACATCAAAAGAAATTAAAGATAAAAAAAAAACATGCCATATAAAAAAACCAGGGAAAAGCAGTTTGAAAATCTAGGAAATTGAAATTAGCAATAAATTGAGATTTTAAGTGTGGGGATGTATTAGATGATATATATTAGATGTATCTGGGCAATGTAAATTAAAAAATATGTTCACTGTGGTTATATTATTTTACCTTAATTAATGTATCCTCAAATATGGGCTATTTTTATTAAGTTGCCTGTAAAACATGCAAGCTTGTTTATTTAAATTAAAAAAATGTGTTACAAATGTTGAAGTTACTACAGGGTGTCCCAAAAAGATGGTAGCACACTTCAATTCTTTATCTATTAGATGTATGTGGGCAATGTAAATTGAAAAATATGTTCACTGTGGTTATATTATTTTACCTTAATTAATGTATCCTCAAATATGGGCTATTTTTATTAAGTTTCCTGTAAAACATGCAAGCTTGCTTATTTAAATTAAAAGAATGCATTACAAATGTTGAAGTTACTACAGGGTGTCTCAAAAAGATGGTAGCACGCTTTAATTCTTTATTTATTAGATGTAAGTGGGCAATGTAAATTGAAAAAAAATGTTCAAAAGAAGGTGGAAAAAAAGACTACTTTATGAAAAAATTCCTCTCCTTATTTTTCAAAAAATTACTTTTTTAATTTGTATACGAACCCTGTGATAAAAAAAAAAAAATCTCTATTAGTAAAATGTATCCCATACATTAGTGTACATTAGTCCCATGCACAAGTTTAGCCTTTCATCATAAAACTTCCCAGAGATATCTTCAAACAAAGATGATCAGGGGCTATACATTATTTTGAACGTGATCATTTAATGCTAGAGTGCAAAAAATTATTTTCTTTCCTAATTTATGCACAATTCCTAAAATGCAATCAACTGATTTCATTTTTACCCTTCGGGAGCCATTAAAAATTGATTTAAGTCAGCATGTATTTATCTTCATATCTATGATGCTTTTTAGGATTAAAATTCTCATTTTTTTCCATCATCGGATTAGTGTATGGGGCACATGTTACTAGCAGGTAATTTTTTTGTACGGGAAGTCATTTACGAATTAATAAAAGTTATTAAAGTGTGTTACCACCTTTTGGGGACTCCCTGTATAGTAAAGCAGTTTAAACAGATATTTTACTAAGCAGAAATTTATCTTTGTTTTGAAAATATTTTTTTGCTCTGTGAAATTCTAACTTTTTAATTGTACATCTTTCATTGGTCGGCGCTTGCTTTCAGTAGAAAAATGTTCTAGTTTAACTTGCAATTCTACTTTAGATGCATTTTACTGTATTACCTGTTGTTTGTAAATTATAAGCTAATGATTAAAACTAGTTATATTTATAATAAGCCAAAATTTATCAGTTATTTCAATCCAGGATGAATAAATAATGTTTTATTGTATTTGATATATTAATGTTTATTTGTGAAATACGAATAGTGATCTTTAAAAATTTATCTTGTATCAGCTAAAAATGATCTCGGATAAACAATCTAATTAATATCCTACTATATAGTAATGCTGATCCCCGACGCTTTAACAACCCTGGTTCAACCACTCCAAGCTAAAACTTTTACTACCATTACTCCAAAATGATTAGCATAAAAAACATAAAATCTACACTGTTTGTACAATCCGCTTGACCTTTTTCATAATTATGTATAAAAATATAGAAAACAATCACCGCTAATTTAAAAATCTGAAAATCCACCTGTTCATTCATTTTTAAGTGAGTTTTTCCTACTTACAGCTCCATTTTATTTCAGAGAGTAATTAAAGTTAATCATTTGCATGAAAAAATTAGCTGTTTCAAGTGACAATGACGTCGTATTGAAATCAGAGTTATCAGGCTTTGAAGGGAAAATTGCGATTCCAATTCATTTAAAACGGATTTTCCAGATAACATAGTTTAATTTTTTTCTCATTAAAATGATCATCTGCTTGAAGCATTGATATAAGAGGGATTGTTCCCATGAAAGAAAATCATTTGAATGCGTAAAGCTTCCATACATTTCCAGTAGAGATGAAATTTGATTTCAGTATATAATAAAAATCGAATATTAAGTCATTTATTTTAAGTGGACAAAGATTAAATACATTGATTGTGGACATATTTTTGTCAAATGCTTTTTTCTATCACCCATTGTAATTGCCTACACAATGTGCTTTATCTTCTAGTATTACTGATAAAAAGCAAAATTATGATAACTACGTAAATTAATCAATGTGATAAGTTTGACTTTTGCTTTATGATGTTAAAAAAAGGAAGTAAATAAATTATTGTTGTATGTATTATGCCAAAGTAGTTTTAAGAAAATTGAATAGCCTATAGCAATTTATATTTCCTTAGCCATTTGTGGATGTTTGTGTGAAACATGATAATATTTATGAAGCTAAGAAATACTTATCCAAAGTGAAGGATGAGAATAAAATAAAGTATTATATGAAAGCTGGGTAAGTTTATCTTTCTATTTTATTTATACAGGGTGTCTACCATCATGCAAAGGTCACGAAAGTCACGGAAAAGTCAAGAAATGGGAAAAAGGTCACGAAAGTCAAGAAAAGGTCAAGAAATGAAGCACTAGGTCACGATTTGCGACTCATCTACGCTTTTTCCATTTCATTCAAATTCTTAGTTTCTAATTTTTTGTGACAGACAAAACTTAACAGTTTTTCATGTGTTTTTTTTTTTTTTTTTTTTTTTTTTGGAAAACATTAAAATACTGCTCGTTTGCTATTTATAAAATTCATTTAAAATGTCATTTACATGTTATTTAGCAGAAATCATCAAAAATGATGTCTGCCAAATAGTTGTATAGTGAACTGACAATAGTTCAATATGTCAAGTGCGTGTTGTTTCACACCTTGGGAATTTCAAAAGTTGGCAAGTATGTGTCTTCAAACCTTGAGAAAAGTATATCAGTTATCCACCTTCTCTCCCAAAAAAAGTTAAAATTTTTGGACTTAAGAGTAATTTTTTTTTCTCCCTTCATTCCCTGTCAAATTCAGTGTTTTGATTATTTTCCACATTTTCTTTTTTAAAAACAATAACTTGGATTCCACGTAAAATTACAATTATCACTGATCCCCATGTTTCATAGCTAATAACTTCTATTTCCCAAAAGTTTTATGATATATTATAGACTTTCATAAGTTCTGTGTTACCATAGATGTAAAAAGATTTACAATGTACAAGCTACACACATGTTTACAAAATAGCAATTGGTCCAAGTTAACAAACGGTTGAAAGCAAACTGCTGATCAGTGAAAAAGTTGGGGGGAAAAAAAGTTTTAAAAATGGGCAGGGAAAAGAAAAACTCAAAGAATTTTGTAATTCATTGTTAAAATCAAAATCAATTGTATATTTTTCTGCAAAATTTCCCCCAATCCTAGAACGCCAGATAGAACATGTTCTGCATCCCTGCCACGATGTATTTTTGATATTAGAGTTTCGTATTTGTTATGGTCAAGAAAAGGTCAAGAAAAAGTCAAGAAAAGGTCAAGAAATCAAGCTTACTTTTTGTGGTAGACACCCTGTTATAAGTCATTTGAAATATTGCAGTAAAAATCTGTTTCACTCATTTTATTACATGTTTATAGACTATGTGTTATGCTGAGCTTAGATTACAAACTATTTTTAAATAGATTTATTATTTCTAACTTTCAGTGTATGTGTGAAACTAAACGTAAAACACTTTATGTAATTTTAAATTACAATCAGTAAAATTTTCGTAAAATATTGTTTGTATTACCAAGCACCATTAGTTCATTGTTGTCGATAACTTTTATGGCTAGTTGATTTTTAATGGCATTAAAAATCAATTAGCCATAAAAATATGGCGTTAAAGTGGAAACTGACAAAATCTGAAGTTTTTATATCACTTCAAAAGTGTTTCACCCAATCTGTTTGCAAGTCATTTTGACTGTTGATCACTAACCTCAGGCTAACAGAGAAAGGTGACACCTGAGTTACCCCTGCCTTTCAAAAGCAATTAACACTCCATCACATTAGACACTTAATTCAGGCAGAAGTTTTAAACAAACAGGTGATTATAGCTTAAAATTATAGAAAGAAAAAAAAAAAGATAAAATTGTCTTTATTCAAGTATCCTGTTATCTCCACCTTCTCAGAAGGGGGGGGGATCCAAATGAAGTTATTAGCTTATTTTATTTAGTGCAACAAAAAAACCTTTATAGTAAACTTTGTATTTTGAATTTATTTTTATTAATGAATTTTTTCACAATAAATATGTTACCACATAACCCTTAAGTGAAAACGAGGAGTCTCCGAGACTGCTGTGTGTCTATATAACTACCCTCTACACCATACAAGGGCAACGTCCGGCCCACCTGGCTTTTGATCTGGCCTGTAGAACATTTTAAAACCATGTTAAAAGAATAGTAACTATTCTTGGTTGTGGTAATAAGAACTATCAATATTATTCAAATCTGCACAATAATCAATATGCTATTATTTTGATCCGTGTAGAGTTTTGTTCATGTTTCTGGTTAAGGGTTAAAGAATGAGTACAATAGCTGACATGATAAGGTAGGAATTGAATCCAAATTTCTTATACATTTTCAACTATGTGTTCAAAAATAAAAGTTACTGTCTGTGTAAGAAAAAGGAAGGTATTTGATGGGGTAACATTGCACATTAGCTGATGTATTGTTTGAAAAACTGTGTCAAATTATTGTAAGAGATTTTTGCTACAAAATGTATTATTCGAATATACTATTTGTTCTTTATAAAACAAATTTAATCTAATACTTTTAGAGTCAGCCTTTTTAAAAATACATCCTAGTACTTTCCTAGTGTACACAACTAAAAGCAAAGACTGCCAAAACAATTTTGCATATTATGTTTTCCTGATTAAAATTAATTACTGCATATGTATATGCATATTTTTCCTTCCTGTGTTTTCTGATTATTGTTTGCGATTATTTAAAGGTTGATGGAAGATGCTGCAAAAACTGCATTTGAAAAGAGGGATTTAGCTGCTTTGAATCAAATTCAGAGTATGTGTGGATTAATGGACAGAACTCTTTCAGACAAAATAACAAGTATGAAATCACAGTTGTCAGCAAAACGTTAGAAATATATATTTATATTTTTGTTAATAAATCTTATATAATTTGTTTTTAAAGGTTTCCATTCGCAGTATCTTGTTATATTTTTTAAGAAAGTATTGTATTTCCTGATTTGATCTACAATTCGGCACCCACTTTTTAAAAGGTTTTTTTAAGATAGTAGCTTTAATATTGAGTTTATAAAGTGGCTTTTGGCACATTATTTTCCTGAAAGTAGTTTTCAGTGTCATCTGTTTCACTCTTTAAATTTGGCGAATGAAATTTAAATTGAAATAATTTCAAGGATTCTAAACTCCTAAAAATTTTATTTTCATCCATTATATAACTTTGGCAATACAGCTTTATAGCTCAAACTGTTCTTTAAAGCTAATTTAAAATCTTGATACAAGACTGTTGGCAATCTCACACTTAAAAGTCTTGGACATTAGTATTATCATGCTAAACATAATTCATGTATTTTTGGATGCCAAACACATACCTTTTCTTGTCACTATCATGGCCATCATATAAATGTAAGTGATAGTAACGGCATTATTTTAGAAAGTAAAAAAATGTTTAAAGATAAGAGCTTTTAAAATGAAAATATCCCCATCCATTGGAAAAATATCACTAAAGTAATTACAATTTTGTGCATGGCATTTAAATGGCTTATGTCACCTTTTATTTGTTAAATGGTTATTCCTATCAAATTAAAAACAAAATATTAGATAATTTTTGCATGCTAGCTTTTTTGTCTTAATTATGATGTAAGCTATATAAGTGTGTGTGTGTGTATCCTTGGCATACTTAAGTTGTTAACGTACAATAGGAAACAACATTAGTAAGCACCAATGAGTGTTAAGGCTGCAGACAGGTTTCAGGGTGTATGATGACCATTATCAAAAAGAGAATGGTATCAATAGGGTCTCTTAAATTGCTTTGACTGAACAGATTTACAATCATAGACACAGTGTCTCTTTTTTTACACTATTTCACAATAGCTAGACACTGAAATTTATTGCATAAATTTATGATCAAGGACACTGGGAAAGCTTTCAGCAAAGGGTCTTCCAGAAGGTGTGGCCTATTTACCCCTCTTGGCATAATGAGCAACAGAATTTTAATTTCAGCCGCTGCCACTGTCTTAAAGGACATGGCCAATTAGAAAACATTTGAAGTGCCTAATCCAAGACCACTCTTCAACTCCATGCAATCGCTTCTAAAAAAAAAAAAAATAAATAAATAAATAAAATTTTGATTTGTTAAGTTTTTTCAGTGAGAATTTACATTTCCTTCTTGCAGTTAAAAAGTAATCGGACATTTTTAAGATTTAAAATTTTATGCTGATAAAGATTAACTCACAAGCATAGTGGATTTTACTGTCAAGCTTCAAAAAAGATATTTTGTTTACTTGCAAATTCTCAACCTTGCTCAAAAAAAAAAAAAATTCGATTATAAATGTTTTATTTGCACAGTTTGTGCTGAAAAAAAATGCATTAATCAATTTTGTCTATAAAAAAAGTATATATTTGAAGTAAATATTAGTTAGGAATTTTTATTATTTTATTGTTTGTGCCTTCCAAAAAAATTAGTCAAGAAATTTGGTGAATAAGTTTTATCACAGTAAAGAGTTCTTTTATGAGTCTATGAAATATTTTTCTGGTAAAATGAATTATCTATTAATCTTCTTTATAATACTACACGATAGCCTTTGCCTAAGAAGATTTATACAGTAAGTTTTTTCTCAAGCACAATGCAAGGACCATTCCAACAAATAAATAATTTTGGTATACAGGGTGTCCCAAAAACATGCTAACGAGCTTTAATTCTTTATCTATTAGAGATAAGTGGTTAATATAAATTGAAAAAATGTTCAAAATAAGATTGGAAACAAGACTCCATTAAGAAAATGTTCTTCTCGTTCATTTTCAAAAAGTTACATTTGACCCTCTAACAAAAAAAAATCCAGTTAGTAAAATGTATCCCATACAATATAATGAAGTGACAGACAAAATTTGAGAATTATATTCTAAAAAGTGTGAGATATGAAGATACATATAACACTGACTTAAACAACTTTTCCATGGCTCTTGAAAGGAGAAAACTCGCATTGAATGCTTACATTTCGCAGGTCGTACTGAAATAATGAAAGAAAACCCTTCTTTCCACTCTAGCATGTATAGCCACCTCCCCCATCATCCATTTTTAAAGATACCTTGTGTGATGAAAGGCTGAAAATTGGTACATTACCTCAATAGTGTATAAGGCACATTTTACTAATTAGGAATTTGTTTTCTTAACGGAGTCTTTATTTCCGATCTTATTTTGAACATTTTTTTCAATTTACATTTGCCCACTTATCTCTTATAAAGTATTAAAGCCCGTTACCACCTTTTTGGGACACCCTGTATATTGTTCATTTGGAAATATAACAATGTTTTTTTTTTCCAAGGCTGGAATATTTCTCTCCAACAGTTACCATGAAGTTAAATTTGTGGAGAATATTGACTATACGAGAGCTAATTTTAGGAAAGTAAGCAATAACAGTACATCCAGCAAATTCAGAATGGTTAGTTGACAATTTTGTGTTTTTAGTTTATTGCAGGCTAAATCAATAACAGAGAGATAATAACTAGGGATACGTAAATTTCGTATTTACGAAATAGATGCGATAAAAGCAAAATTTGCCAATTATATGCGATTTTTAAAATTTTGAATATATTTCCACGAAATCTCGGCCATTATCAGTTTTTGCCGATGAAAATGAAAAATGCCTATTTAAGCTACCTGAAAGAACATGCTCCGCAACCGATTGCAAAACTTTACCCCACATCAATTGTAACTTGGTGGAATTCTTGGTTCAAATCTGTCATTTATTTGAACGAATATATGACGCATGTTATTTATTTTCTTCATGAATATGAAGCTGAAAACTCCAGTATCAGTTACCTAAAATAATGTTTTGAACTGTAATTCTGACTCGTAAAATACGAGTTCAATTAACATTCGTATCCGAGTTCTGTCCAAAAATTATAAAAATAATTGAAAATCTGGAAGGATCAGACTATCCATTTGCACACATTTTGTGGAGTGAATTAGAAGCTTTAAACTCTTCTCTTAATCGTCAATGTGAAGGTTGTTTTGGTGAAAAAACAAAAAGCATTTTGTCAAATGGGAATTGCGAAATTGATGAAGAGCACAGCATTATGCTGAAGACAGCAGCACAAAAATGTTTAGACAAATTGTCTGCACACATGAAATCCAATACGACAAACGAATCCTATCAGCATATTGGCAAATTATTTTGTCCATCTTTAGCTGCAGCCGTACCTACTTCATCTACGAACACAAATTTGATCCCGGAAAGCTTCTCTAAAATACCTTTTTTCAAAGACATACCAGAGGATGAACTCATGAATGGATATACTCATTTTCATGGACAACTGCTTGAAGTGATTAAACAAGAAACTCCTGTTGATGTCATACAGATTTTAGTTAGAACAAAATACTGCTACCCTAGCTTTGCAAAGGCAGCTATCCAAAGCCTCTTTAGTCCAGTGAACAAACAGTGTAGATGCTGAGAGATATTTTTATTAATGGCTGAAGATAAAAGTTAAAGGAAGAAAATGTAGAAACATCTACAATGTTACCTTTTAATTAAACATTGTAAGTACTATACTATACTTTATTTTTATTATTATTGATTTTTTTGCGAATAAATGCAAAATTTTTTTTTTGTATTTTTTTTAAATGCGAAATTTTAATATTTTATTTGCGAAAATTACAGATCTCTAATCATAACCTCATTCTATAGAATAATGCTGAGTTATACTGAAATCAGTTAATGAGGGTTTAACCATGGCTCACTTGGATAAATACAGGCTGTCCAGAAAGCTCCGTTTTTCTGTACGAGTAAATTTTCGCTTCTTCGCCGCTTTTATCCAACGAATCACTGTTGCCAACTCTGCCGGTATCCAGTAATGGATAACAATGGCCACATTCGTAAAGGCCAAACGAGTTGCACTCGTGCAACGAGTGTATCGTTTACGAATGCAACCAATGTTTTCAAGCCGAGGGGAAAAAAAAAGCCGTGTTTGGCGCCTTTTTTAGCACTTGAGTGCTATTTCGCTCGAGCACGGTTTTTGTGTAGACACGATTGTTATATTTGAATGTGTCATTGTTATCCATTCCTGGATACTTTTAGTTTTGATTTTAGGCACATTTTCTCCAGCAGAGTTGGCAACAGTGATTCGTTGGATAAAAGCGACAAATCGGCGAAGAAGCGAAAATTTACTCGTACGGAAAATCCCATAGGAGAAACTGGTTTCCGAACAGCCTGTATTTATCCAAGTGAGCCATGGTTTAACAATCATTGGTGCTTACTAAGTGTGTAGAATGCAAGCAGTTCAGATATCTTTTGAGAGTACATTAATGCTCTTGGATTGAATTAAAGCTGTTATTTGTAGAAGATATATGATTTAAGTTCATGTATCAGAGTTTGGCAAAAACTATTAACTCAAACTAGAACTAATTTACTTAACTGTCAGATAAATGGCAACTAAACTAATAGTTATTCAGGGTTTCTACAGATTTCACAGCTCTTGCTTCCCTGACATCTATCACGCTCTTCCCTGACTTTATCTAGCGTGCTTTCCTGAATTTTGCATTTCTATTTTTAACATTACATCCTATAGTTATAATTTTTTATATTTTGCCCCCTTTTTTTACAAATAATAATAATAATAAAATTAATATATACAAGAATCTTATTTGACATCACTGGATTCTAACAAAAACCATGTTTGATAATAATTTAGGATAAAATTAAGCATATTTCAACGGCACAAGACATGCTCATAAAGAACACATTTTAAAATTATTTGTAAGGTTGAATGAGAAAATAAAATAATTTCTATACTTGGGTTCAAACAGCAAATATTTTCTTGATTTTACCGTAAAATTCAATTTTTCTTGCATTTCCCTGACCTTTCTTCAATTTCTGCTAAATTTCCCTGACTTTTTTCCCCAAATTCCTGACCAAAACTAATTTTCCTGACTTTCCAGGTCTGTAGAAACCCTGTTATTATCGTTAGTTGGAAGTTTAACTAACAATGCCTAACTGCATTAGTAATGCCCCCCCCCAAAAAAAAAGGTAAAAAGTAAAAAATTGTTATTAGTAAAGGTGATTACTATTATTATTTTTCAAACGGACAGTTTCAAATCAGTGCTATACTGGTGTTTCAATTTGTTTGATAATGGGCTGTATTTTAAAGTAGTTTTGACAAGCATTATACTACCAATTACAAGCCAGGAGCTATATATATAAGTAATTTAGAAAGTAAACTGAATAATATTTATTTTAAGAAAATCTTTATTTAGGCTACAACCTTTTCAAAAAAGTATTTTTTTTCTTTTTGTCAAGTCAGCAATTTTCAAAGAAAGTAAAATCTTTTGTCCATAATACAGAAAAATTAGATGTCTGAATATTGGCACCCCCAAAATCTGCCATTTGGGAACCTTTAGTTTATACTAGCATTACTTTCATGATTCATTTATAAATTTATGTTACTAAAAATT
Organism: Cheiracanthium punctorium; assembly: GCA_038373885.1. Lineage (NCBI taxonomy): Eukaryota > Metazoa > Arthropoda > Arachnida > Araneae > Cheiracanthiidae > Cheiracanthium > Cheiracanthium punctorium. The sequence continues at coordinate 90,874 of JAWZYV010012575.1, read as the reverse complement.
GTAACGAAAATGATTATTATAATGAAAATGATAAGTATAATCTAATTAGGATTAATAAACATTTTGCTTAATTTATCTACCTATTATTGTGATAACCGGAAAAAAAGAAATTTTAGCTTTTTGCTTGTGCCACTGTCCCAGAATCGTGAAGTCTGGACACGATTCCCTTCTCCTTTGTCATGTGTCACGTGATGTGACGCATACCCTTGTAACGTGCGCCCATCTGAGCCAGGCAATCCATTGGTCCATACACTCTCAAGGGCTTTCAAGTAAATAAAATTAAATGAGTTTTTTAACACATGGAAACAAAATAAGTACTTTCTACGAACTCTACATCCAAAATTTGCAAATGGCTCTCTCTCCCTCCATAATTTCTTTATTGCATTACACTTGTCCCACAAAAAATGCTTAAGAAAAAAATCATGCTTTATAAGCATATAGCGTTCAGAGCTATTCAGAAATATAGAAGGAGTGTCTAGATACATTAGGGATTTTATTATTGTTGTCAGATTTTATCAGCTTTAAACTGTTTACTTTAACATATAGGATAAGTTTTCTCTGTTTATTCTTTTGATGGAACATCTGCCTCATTCTGAATGCATATCATTTACCATACAGGATAAAGAGGGAGGATGTTTTGATACCCTTTTTACAGGAATCGATTAAATAAAGTGCTTTGTAGAGGAAAAAAATTCTAAAACTATAGTCTTTTTTTTGGTTAATTGTCTTTATTTTACTATTATTAACTCTACGCTTGCTTTCAAAGCAATGAATGAAGTATATTGTTTGGATTTGTTGATTTTGGAGAAGTTCAGTTTTGGACTGTACAAGATTACTGATAAGAAAAAGAGAACAGTGTTCTGATGAAAACGGGAAAGTGATTTATTAGTATGTAATTTTTTTTTTTTTTTTGGACCCTGGGACAGCACGGAATTGGCACAAAATTTGTTTAAAATTATACTTTTTGTACCAGGAAATACTAAGAGATTCCTTCGGCGCAGAGACCTTCAAAACTATACTCTTTTTATATCAGGTTGTATCAAGATATTCCATTTGGCACAGCCATAGCACCCCTGCCCATTTCAATGTAAAATCTTTCACACAGAAATTTAAGGGTGTTGTTTGGAGAAACGAAATCTTTCACGGATTTTATATACAAAGGGAAATGGACTAATTGCACCAGGGACTCTTAAACAAGTTGGGTTGATTCTTCACAAGCTGCACTATACATCATAATTAGGGCCCAGGTTTATATGCATATACAAAAAAAAAGAGAAATATGCACACAAATATGCAAAAATATGCATAAACAAAATATGAAAAACTGAAAAATCTGCTCAAAAATAATGGAATATCCATTAACATATGCACTAAACATATTTCCAAACAAGAAAAAAAAAATGCATACCTAATATAAATTATATCCAAAAAATACGAATTATTTATTATATGCAATAACTACATATTGCTTTAAGGGGTTCAAACACTGGATTCACGGATTGGATGTTTCAAGATTGGAGATTTGCACAGAAAATACTCTTTAAATACAGAAAAAGACATTTCTACATCACATGACACAATCGGCACATATTTATAGCTTGATACATCTTTATATTCAGTTCTTCAGAATTCGATAACTCTTCAAAGGAAGATTCTCCTTCAAAAATTGGCTTAATGATCCTGAGCTCTTTAAAGTCTGAATTTTTCCAGACAGGGTAAGAAAGTTTTTCTTCTATAAGATCCAGTTTTGATCCCAGTACATCTTCACATTTTTTCTCCAGAGTATCTGTATATTGAACTGATTAAGAAAGTGTTAGTTTCTGAGATTCAAGAGCTAAAATTTTCTTTGGTAAAACAGAGAAATCCGCCGATATTTCCACTATGTCATCTGCAGTAGATGATTGCATAAGTAGCTCTTGCGCATTTTTTATCGACGCCGCTTCACTTGGATCAAGATAGCTACAAACAAACCTTGTGATCAAATTGAAATTATCATAGTAAAGTACTGCTTGGATCCATGTACCCCATCTTGTGATTACAGGTTCTGGGGAATTGGTATATCAAGCGAGGTTTTGAAAGCCTGTGAACGAGAAGGAGCTCTCAGGGAAGTTTTAGTTCAAGCAGGTTCAGGTTTGTATCAGCACCTTTCGGAAAAGAGGGAATTTGGAATTTTAGCTGGAAAAAAACAGAAAAGCCTATGAAAATAAATTTAACGAGCATACTTTTGTTTGCTAAATGCCAAAGAGTTAGATTTGTAAGCCAGTATATGCAGTTATATGCACTAAAGCCCAAAATATGCAGATATATGTGCAAAAGTCCAAAATATGCTGATGCATGCATTTATATGCAAATGCATATGAATCCGGGCCCTAATCATAATATATGAAATAACAGTGTCTATGAAACTTTTTTCAGAAAGTTCAACTTGAAGCTGCACAGCAAAAACTTCCAGAGTGACACATCCTGCTAAATTTTATATATATAAAAAATTTTTTTTGAAAGTTTTGTATCTGATACTGGTTTATCATTTACTGTGTATAGTAGAGCTGGTAAAGAGAAATTCTAAGAATTCTGAAGAGTTGGGCATAATTAGTTTATTTGTGTTTATATACCAAAAATCACATGATTTTTTCAAAATACACCATTAATATGTCCCATCCTTTTTTAGAATGGTGCATATAAAACTTGTCTGCAACAAACAATGGCTGAATAACAGATAAACGGCCCTTCCTTCTAATGATAAAACACTATTCAATAATACTATGTTATCAAAGTTATATGATTAACAACTTGTCGGGTTAAAATTTATGAAAAATAATCGAACAGGTAGAGTACAAAGTAATTATTTTAATGATAACAATTTGTATAACGAATTAATCAGCTTTTATCTTATGGACCAGGGATATAATTTAGTTGTCTAAGACACAATCATATTTTTTGGTGGGGTGGGGGTGTATTAAAAAAGTTTACCATTTCTCAACCTGCAAGACAGTTATATTCAGAATGAATGAATTACTGTTCTAATGACTATTATAAATTTCTAAATTTTGTGGGACATCCCAAAGCATGATATAAAACCAAATATCCCATTGGTAAAGATGTAGGTAAATAATATATACCGCATTAGCCTGAATATAACACAGCCCCAAAATTTTTCGAGATAATAGTACTTTATTTAGGCCTCAAATTTAGCATGAGTCAGGTTTTTATGGGTTGATAAACGGGATTAAAATAATTAGTGAAAAGATAACTCAAAATGCCTAAGTAAACGTAGCCTTATACAGAAATTATATATAGAAATGGGAGAAAACAGATATTTAAAATACTTGTTTTTATGAAGAACAAACAGATCAGTAATTGACATCAGCTGACAATTTTTTTCAGAAAATTATGCCCCAACACCTAATGCACTCCTGCAACACAGCTAGTATAAAACAATACTTCAGTTTTGTTACAGCTTCTGTCACAAATATTTTAAATGGCAATGAGTGAAGATATGTTAATAGAAAAATATCATATTTTTATGAAATTACTGTTAAGAATAAAATATTTTAATTTTTTGCAGTTTTTTCAATTAATTGCTTCCAAAAAATGACAGATTTGTTGTCATATCTAGCTACATTTATCAATATTAATTTTATGCATTAATTTATTGTAAGCTGAAAATACCAATATGGAGGAAAATAAACATTAATTACAAAACATTTTATTTTAATGTTACAACTTACTTTTACTACAAATTACATGAACAAGCTGTAATGTTAACATTTGTTCAGATGACTGTACAAAGTAATAAAAAAAATGTATATAAAAACAAGAATTTTTGAAACACAACATTTCGGATCTCAAAAGATGAATGAATGATAAAGAAAACCCAATGTGTGAGAACATCAATTTGTACTACCAGATAAACAACAAACAGCCAATACCAATTGAATGCAACTTTGAGAATGTCAATCTGCCCTGTGTTGTGCGTATTTATTGATTAAACAGTGAAAAACACAAGAATCAAGACTTTATTACATAAACTTAAGATTTTTGAATGGCACAAGGGTTCTTTTCTTATAATTCTAAATGACTCGAATAGAGTGAAAAGAAAGAAATACAAAGCTTCTACTTATCTAGACAGTAATATTTTATCACGATTGCTTTTAAAATAGATAAAAAGTATTGCTTATTTTCTAAGAAGAAATACTGAAAGTGGAGGGTGGGTAAGTAATCTAAATGTTGAACAATAAATTTGGTAAATTAACTGGCTCCCATTAATTTGCTGTTTTGAATGGTATGTGGTATCTGTGCTAATCTTACTTTCTGTACCATTTATTATTATTATTTGAAATACGAGCAAAAAGATTTTTACGTAGCAGATTTCAAACTACAGTTGATCATTTTGGCTAAAAATACATTGAAATTAGAGATGCAAAAATAGAAAAAGGCAGCACAATTTCATGCTCTGAATGTAAAACTTTTTAAAACGTACGAAACAAATATTTTATTTAGTTATTTTCTTTCCCATAAACTTATGAAGTATTAAAAAGTGCTATATTTGTGGGAAAGAAGTCGACCCCTTTAATGTTCCAAAACGTATCAGCTTATAGATAGAAATAAATATACAATGCAAAGATATTAAATACCACCATTTTTAAAAGTGTTACTTAGATTCAGATTGTGTAACAAAGTCATTCATATCATTCTTTCTGCAGTATACTACCTAAATTGAAAATAAAATATTCATTCACACAGAATTGCAGCACAAAAGCGCAATACATGTGTGATGCAAAATAAAATTTGATAAAATTAAATTTTATTGGTTTAACCATTCAATTTTCTCGGTAAACTTAAATATTCGAACAATAAACTAGCTTTCTAAATGAATAACTAAGATAGAAGATAAGAACCCTTATGCAATAATGAAACAGAAATGGAAAAAACTTAACACTTTATACACAATTACAGTTACAGCTAAACTGTTCAGTTTTGCACAGTACTTACTATCGCAGCAATTATTTTACGATTATACATTTCAGCCGAGGAAAACAAATACTTGTTCTTATCCACGCGAAGAGTTGCAATGAACAAATGTCATTTTAATCCTTCAACATGATGAGAGAGAGGGAAAGAAGATACAGAACTCATCTACTTAATGCAAGCCTGCCTTGTTTAAAATCTATAGATTTAAAAATCTTCTGCACAACAAATATTGCTCGGTTTGTAAATATATAAATATATTTGTACATGGCAATTCGGATAATTCTGGTATCAAGAGAATGGAGAAGAAAAAAAAAATAAATCTTAAAACAGCATTCTGAGATCTTACTTCCACATAAATTTTTAACCAAATACTATTTTCAGGATTACTATCACATTTATTGAGTTTATCTATACTAAATTTTATGATTTAAACTAGTCTGCTTATACTTGAAATATTCAGTTTTAAAAAATGTCAAAAAGATATATTAAAATACTCAAAAACCATAAATACATGTAAATAAATATTATGCATTAGATAATAAAGCTATTTATTTTAAAATAATTCAATCAGTGGATTTACAAATATCATTTTATTCTGTAAAGCAGAACATGCTGTCTGTCTAGCATTTGTTGGAAACTAATGCCAAGTTTTCATTTTCAATGCAAACAGTTTGACAAGATTAATAAAAAAAGACTTGAATCATGTTTTTACCAATTTCTATTCTATTCACTTCTTATATAATTTTTAAACATTACCCTTACTTTTAGTAAAATTTATAATTATAAATTTCGTAGGTTTCATTTAAAGCTTTATTTATTTATTTTTTTTTTTTAATTTCTGAACATGGAGTTCAAACATCTAGGTTTAATTAGAAGCTGCAAATGGGGAGGTTACATACATTTAGGGCTGTTATAGTTAACTGTTATGTTTTGTTTAGAGTGACTTTTCTATGACAAAGAAAGGGTGCTAAGTCTATAGCTATTTATAGTGAAGCTTATAAACTGCATAATCCTGTATCACCTCAGAGATTTTATTTAACACTACAGTTAAGGCAAGGTTCATTTTCACCCCTAAATAGTGTTAATAATGTAAATATTAAGTACGAATATAATTCAAAGAAGCATCCACTTCTATTAACATTAAAGTAAAAATTAAAAGCAGTATATGGATATACATGGTCAATAGCACCTTTATTATCTTTTATTTTTCTGATGAGAAAATGCAATAAAATGATTAATTTACATACTTTTTACATATCACATGCAATAGGCCATTAAAATACAGGACAAGGTTAAAATGCAGTTCACTCATAAATAATGTTCACGAAACAACCAATTTGAAAGATCAATTTAGCTGTGACTGGTTAAGTTGTAGTTTAACTTTGAGAATATAGACATTGTGTTTCTTTCTTTTTTTTTTTTACATTCAACATCTAATAACTGCAGAATACTTTATCAAACAAGAAATTAACACTTCTCTGGCACATGGTATTGAGTAATAAAAACATTATGACAAAATAGTTTATCAGTTTTTAAGAATGGAGAAATAACATCAAGCTAAAATCTTACATCTACACAGAGAAACATCTGGAAGTTAAAAGAGAATCATCAGTTATATATCATAGTAGACACTACACAAATGTATGCTTTAAGAAATAATAAAGTAAATAAACCGCTTGTTTCTGAGCTAAAATAGTATGCACGTTTATTTACAGATAAGTGGTTAATCAGTACATTTACTTTAATAATGCAATGAATAATTTTATAACTGAAATCACCAACTCATTTGAACTATTTACTATCAGAAAGAGTTGATTACATTACTTCCAAGTACCTACAAAACCATTACTGAATGTGCATTTAGAAAACAAATATTTCGTTTGGTGATAAAAATTATGAGGTTTAATTTGAAGAATTCAAAATAAAATTTTATCATGATATAAAAAATAGGTAAATTATTCCGATACTTCTAGCAAAAGTACTGGAGAAAACCAGTGACTAAGGAATAGTTTTACTATGCAAGTCATAAAATTCAACATAATTAACTTGAATTGTTGTATATTATTTAAAACAAAGTTTAAATTCTAAATAAGTCTACTCAAAATTGTAAATTTATAACAACTGAAATTACTTCTTCGCAAACAGTAAAGTGGGGGTTAAAAAAACACTAGCATAAGATATTTTTAAATTTTAAGGCAGGTATGGGCAACCTTCATAGGACGGCCAAAAATTCAGCTTGATTATACCTCATTGAAGGCATTAGAAGTTATCACAAATTAGTTCAGAACAATTTTTACCTTTAAAAAATAAATAAATTTTTTAAAGTGATTCAATGATTTCAGATTGCAACACAGCATAAACATTTAGAACAATTATTAATCACTTAAATTTTTTCATGATTTTAATTATACAATTTACATACTTATAAAATCATTTTCAATTTAGACTATGCTACAAATTCATACATAATTTTACATTTTATAATAAACACATTTCTAACAAAAATAAACACTGTAAAACTTAAACTATAGAATTTTTAAATCCAGAATGTGCTAGAAAAGTACATTTAAATGCCACTTGGAAGACACATACATTGTGATAAAAAGGAGAGAGAGAGAAAAGTTGAGTTAATTTTTTTTTCTTAGTGAGGGAAAAAAAATCAACCAGAGTTTAAGGTTGATATAGCTCTTTGTCAAAGAACAACACATTTTGGAAAATATTCCTTTTTTTTTAAAGACTATTTTACCAATCATTGGCATTTGAAAAGGGATTATAAAGCATAGAAAATACCTAGTTGTCCATTCAAGCATTCTTCACTCGATAAGCATCGCTAATGGCCAAGATTTTTGATTGCATACTCTAGGTGTACTTGTCAAACTCTCCAAGTGTCTTTTGCTCCCGATTTTTGGGTTGACAAGTGCTCCTTGTTTCCTTATTCTTGAATTGACAAGATGTCATGCAAGTCCTCCAAAAGTCAATAAATAAGAAAAGTCTCGCTCATTAGTCAAGAAGAGACTTTATAAAACATGAAGAGTTACAAAATGAGACTAAATTGCAGAATTCACTAAAATTTTAGGCATTCAACTTTTCTTTACATAATATATCTTGAATTTTTTTTTTTTTTTAAATCCCCCTTTATACACATTTTGTTTATGAAACATATGATGTCAAGACAAAATATTTAGATGAAGAATAGAATATTAAAAATAAGATTTCAATTGTTGGCCGATAGCCAGAAAACTCTGAGAAGGGAGGGGGGGGGGGATCAATCAAATCAGCAAATAAAAGTAACAGATACTGAAAAAGTAATAAGAGCTTTATTTGTTTTATATTTTACGAAAAATTATGGATTTATAAAGACTGGTCTGAACACATAACAAAACAAAAATGCAAAACTAGAACACGATTTGAAAACACTGGGTCTGTTCTTTTCCAAGCAGAAAATAAAACATCATTAACGTATTGGAGGTAAACTAAAAATGCATTATAAATAGTACATAATAAGAAAATTTTAATACATTCACTGCACATTTTTGACACAAAGGAATTTATTAATGCATTTAATAACCAAAACCCCACAGTCTCATTGAAAGTATTAAAACTCAGAGCATAATGTAACAAAATTCACCCAATTTGTAGAAATAATTATCAAATTTTGATTACAATATTATTTTACTCTCAATTACTTCCCCTTTAGGATTGAATTAAAAGTGTAATTAATAAATAATTGAAACAAAGTAACGCGGAACAAAGGGCATAACTTCTTACACACACACAGGGGATGGGTGGGTGGGTGTCTAATAGAAAGAAACTACATGAATAAAACAACAAGAACATTTTACTGCTCAATAGCAAATAGAGAACCATGCTTTCTATTTCATGATGAGGAATTGTATGCTAAGATCTAACCTTTTTTACTTCGTGTTAGGCTCAAATAAACAAATTTGCTACATTACAGAAAATATTTATTAAAGTAAGGATAAAAGATCTTTAGAAGTGTTGGTTGCACAGGTTGCAAGACCCACTGATTTCAAATGATTAGTAAAATAATTATATAATGAAACAGAGGCAAGAAATCAGGAGAAAAAAAAAAGTACACATTAATTTATTAATATGAAGTTTTATATAATAAAAGTGAAGAAAATATTCAAATATGTACAAGCAATGAATATATACAAAGACATAAATACATGGTGGTATGAATATAAAAATTTAACAAATAGTAACAATTTAATTTTTTTTTTTCAATTTTAAAATAACTAATAAATGAGAAGTAAATTTGATTATGTTTACAGATATACTAGGCAACAGATTCAAATGAATTACTTTAAGAGTGGAATGTACAAAAAGCAATTTAAAACTAATACAAAATGATCCGAATTCATATAATATACAATGTGAATATATCAAGAGTTTCTAGAAGCAGTTTTAATCATGTATTAGAACTGGTATATTTGACAAATGTACTAAATGCTACAGATGATAAAACTGCTGAACTGAACTAACTTTTTACAAGAAAAAATTAACAATACATTATTGACAAAACACTCTTTTGATCATGCAATAACAAAAGTTATTTCTTTAGATCGCAACAAGCCTTCTTCAGGCACTCGCAGCCTTTTTAAAAAATTCAGGATTATGATTTACAAAACTGAAAATCTAAGTATCAGAATCGAGGTAGACCACTGTTCCCAAAACATGAAACAACAGAGAAGTACTACAAACTTGCACTCAATATAAACTAGATTTAGCTTCTCATACTAAAATTATTTTTCAAGGAATGCTTCTGAAGTACCTAATGACAAATGACAAAAAATATAAAATGGAAATAATGAAAATGTGCAAGATCTGTAACTAGTATATTCTTCAGCATAAAACTAGTCAACAGCATGAAAAACAAATGGCTTATAGATCACTAAAAGCGGTGTTGCACTTTATTCTTTTTATAACAGGAATCATGAAAAACAGAAGCTTAATTTTCAAAATGACATTTTTATAAATAAGTCTTCAGTATTCATTCATAAAACTTTCATAACCAGTTAAGATGATTTGACAACTGCATTAAAATGCAATGCATGCAACAGCCCATTAAGGCAACAAAATTACATCTATTTATACAAGTACAGCAATACTCTGAGAAATGGGAAGGATAGTACATGAACTAGATTATTATTTTTTTTAATGAAAGAAATAACAACCTACATATAAAAAATAAAAATTGGTTAATGAGTAAAAATGAGTCACTGAGTTCAGCCCTGAACGCTACACAATTAACACATTCTGATGACCATTTTGGTTTACTGGCACAATCAAACCATTTAATGGCTTTCCTTTTTGAATTTCTTTCAATTCAGTCTCTTCCTTTTTCACTGGTTGTAATCTACCAGTGCTGGTTTGAGAACACAGAGTATTCATATTTGGAACTGATGCTGACGATTTCACATTATCGAACTGAGAATGTGTTTCCTTAGTTTCACCAGCAGTTGGCAATTCTTGAGATGACATGATCCTGTCATCAATTAGTGAAAATCTACCTGTAATTTCATATGGTGTTTGAACGCGTTTAACACCTTTACGCCTGTTTGCACTACCCCTGCGAACAACTTTATTTTTATCATACTGTGGGGCTGGTTCAGCTGTTATCTCTTTAGAAATATCGACATCGGATACTTCAAGCGAGTCTTCTTCTATATCAAGTCCATTTTTTAATGACTGAACTGGTAATGTAGTAGGACGTTTGGATTTATCAGGTATTTTTGCTGCCTCATCAGTTACGGTATTGGGTGGTATGCCAAAGCCAGATTCTTTTCCTTCTTCAGGATTTCCATTCCAGAAAGGATTATTGGAAACATTTTCTTTTGCAGTATCAACAGTAATGCTGTCAAGCAATTCATCAGTAGGAATTGAATCATTTGGCTCATTGACTGTATCTGGATTGGCAGCCAAATAATTGCTTATTTTGACATCATTGCAAGACCAAAATGAGTCCACAGGGTTGGTCTGCCCCTGCTTTTCATCAACATCAGGAGGAGAGATAGGAGATGAAATTGTGGAACTTTTAAGCAACTGCTGCTCCTCAGGCAAATTGCAGTTGCCAGACGATGTCTTATTGTTCAAAGACACCAGGAGTCCAGCAATTTTGTTAAAAAGTTCCTTTGAAGCATTAGTTCCAATCACACTGGGTTTTTTAGGAATAGTATTTACTTGATTTTGCACTTTTACAATGGGATTGCATTTACGATTGACATTAATAAGCAAACCATTTTCCACTCCCACACTTGGTACACTCAAAACTGTATCACCATCTGAGAAAGAGATTTTGTTGGAGGAATATTTAGATGAACAATGCAGGAGATTGTTGTCAATAACAGGTGAATCATCAAATTGTTGCTGGAACAAGTTACGTGCCAAACAGGAATTTCGGCCTTGGAATGGCTGTATCGGCACAGTCACTTTAACAGGAGGAGAACTGCTGTTGATAAGATTTTTACAGTTGACAGTTTCGTTTGATGGAGAAAGAAGTGTTTCAGTAGTGCATTCTGACAAGCTGTTTGCTCTTTCACGAGGACATATGAGCTGATCACAATCATAACAATCTGTACTGATTTCATTGCTTGATTTTTTGCTCAAACTGTAGGACTTGTGGAGGTTAGAGTTTAGAGTAGGACTGCCTAGACCACACAATTCAGCTGTAACAAAGAAGTAACAGATTTTAAATGTCATTTCAATGTAATAAAAATTCAGAAACAGTATCAAGAAAGTAGTCCAAAAAAATCATGCGATTTTGGCACATAAATACAAATAAACTATTTCAGGTACTAAAAAAATTTTAGAATGTCTAATATATCTTGTGAGGAGACAATGTAATAAAATGAAAAAAAACAAAAAAAAACAAACAAACTGTAAGTAAGTTTAAAAAAAATTTAAATTATCTAAAACTGAAAATTTTACTAAATGTGTCACTCTCTGAAAAAATTTGCTGCACTTTCTAAGTTTAAGAATTTTTCTAGAAATTTCACAAAAGGCACTTTTTTCATTTATTACAGTGTGTAGGGCAGCTTGTGATGAATCATTACGAATTTTTTCAAGCCTTAATGCAATTAGTTCACTTTAATTTGTGTACCAAGACCATAAAATTTATGCACGTTTATTATTTATTTTTTTCAGTCTTACAAGCAAACATTTAGCATTTCTAAAAGCTGATTTAAAAAATGGCTTGCAAAACTAAAATTAACATCAACACACCTTTATATCTTTTCCATAAATCTGGGAGTTCAGACATTCTTTCTTCCACGCACAGAGCAGTAAGTCTAGCCTCAGCATCTTGATCCCAGCAATCTTCAATTGTCTCTTTCAGTGATTTAATAGCCTGCGAAATAAATAAAATGAAAATGCATCTTTCTAGATAGTAAAAGAGCGCAAATAAATTGTACAATTCCTTTTGGGAATAACTCAGAAGTACAGTAAGCCCTCGTTATATCGCGCCTCTATATATCACGCATTCGGATATATCTCACTGTCTCCTAATATTTTTCTGTACTCTTTTGCTTTACTTGAGAAGGGCACAGTACATTTGAAAAATACATATTCTATGACCCAAGTTAGGTACAATTAATTTTTTGCTCCTTGGTCTTTGTTGAAAAGCAAGATATGAAAGAAAAATAAAATCACATGTCTCTAGTTCTAGATCATTTTTTCTGCAGGAAATGAAATATGTACTTGTACATAGAATAAAAAATTAAGCTTCTATTTTTACAATTTAAGAGCATATCGTTTATAAAAATACATATACTATTAATTTTATTACTTTTTTTTTTTACACATGTTCAGAAAAGTAAAGTTTTATCATATCACCCCTACCCCCTTTCTGCCCGTTATCAGGGTGGCTACAGAAATTGAGAAAAAAAGTTCCCTGATTTTTCCATGATTTCCCTGACTATCTTTATCAAATTTCCAGAACTAATTATATACATACCATAACCTTTCATGTAAATCACCATTGTGTATCATGCACCAACAGGTGAATGCTTCATATAGGACAATAAATAAGAGAAAACCACAGAAATGCTTAATATTAATAAAATTGTAGTTCAGTTTCATAAATCCAAACATAAAATTGAGTTGAACACTAAAAGACACTATGCAGCAGAAAGTTTCCTCGTTTTATAAAGATAGTGTTCAATTTTAAGCGTAAGGATGACTGATTAAAATAAACTGGCCACCTACGCAACTTATTTTATTTCAATCAATGTATCGTTTGTAATTTAAAAAAATATGTAAAAAGGCTTTTAAAAATGAGCACTATCTATAAAAAAAAAATCGTCTTGCGGGGGAGCTTAGCAGACATCACTCAAATGTCCCATCACTATAAAAAACACAACGGCGCAGTAGAAGACTAAATCATCTTTTACCATTCATTTTACCTATGACTTTATTCAGGAGGAAATTCACATGCCGATATGATTCGCATATCCGGTTTCTTGTATGATCCGCATCTTATAGAACGAGTCCGAATATATGTACTTTTTCGGATTCGTATAGTGATAGTGCCTACATCACTTGAGTCTCGGATTCATATTTCTATGTTCTCGTATGATCTCTATTTTGGTTTTGGATTCGTAAAATGTCCGTATCTGTGCATCAGTTGAGTATCGTGTGATCCAGAACGGAGCCACGCATCAGATTGACAATTAAAAATGATCTAGTTCACTAGGCAAAAACGAAAGTTCCCTGATTTTTAAATATTTTTGCAAAATTCCCTGATATTTCCATGATTTTTCCAGATCGATAAAGTACCCTGATTTTTCCATGATTTCCCTGATCTGTCGACACCCTGGTTATATCGCACCCTTGGATACACAGCACATTTTTCACGTCTCTAGACAAGTGCGATATAACGAGGGGTTATTGTATTAAACAAATCAATAACACTTTTACTATTTAAAAAAATTACTTAAAAAAAAAAATTCTGTGTGTGTGGGAGAGAATGCAGTTTTAGTATTTTTGTAAATAATCATGTATAACAAGTCAGAAAAAACAACAAAGGAGGGATGAGCCTTTTATTTTCAACTGTGACAATACTAGGTTTCTCCCCTATCCCGGACATACATAAATAAAATAATAAGCTTACTGGATTGGTTGCTTTCCAAATGTCTGGGAAAAGAGGTCGTGATTTACGCATCACTACTATGCTCTTTATTTTTTCGGTAGTAGCATGGGCACCTACTTCAGCTTCGAATGGCAATTTGTAGGAAGGAACTTCTAATCCTAAAATAAATATATAAAACATTTCTAAAGGCCATAACAAAATTAGAAATGCTTAAAAACTGATACATTTAAAATTAATTTTTGTGTAGAAGTATAATAGTATAACTTGCAAGCTCTCCTAAAAGAAAGAAAGTATATTTTCTAAGGTCAATTAAAACTAAGAAATACATTTGAAAATTATACACAGCTATAAATAAAAAACCAACTACCAATTTAAAAGAATGATCAACATTCTGTTCTCATCAAAAGCAAATATAAAATTAACAGTTTTATAAGATGCAATAGATGTAGTTATTTATATAGGCCAAAAAGCTTGAGCTCCGGCCCCCAACATTTTTGTTACTGTCTTGAGCCCTCTCATTATCTTTTTAAATACAGTTTTACATACATTATATGGCCCTTAGGCCCAGAGCCTTCCCCACTAATTTTATAATTCTTACACTTATAAGCTGAAAACAAGGAAGTTGATGAATAATTAGTAGCAAATATATTTCAAAATTAAAGAACTACCAAGCAAAAGGCTAAAAATCTAATTTACCTTGATACAAGTCACTGCATCTACTAGCAATTTCCCAGAAGATCAAACCAAGTGCATAGATATCAATCTGTTTCAGAGAAGATTCAAGATCTCTCAAGTTGACAGATCCTTCAAGAAGCTCAGGTGCTTTATATCGAAGAGTGCCAACCTAATACAAGGTGTATATTACGTTAAAAGTTATCAGCACATGCACACACAACACTAAAAGAACAAAATATCTTAATATTAACCAAATAAGAGAGTGAGAGCAAACTTGTATCTGTTCATAGCTGGCAACTTTCCAATTTGAAAATTAGTAATTACAATTTAAATATATCTTATTTTTATATGCAGTAACATTGTTTTTATTTCCTTTGTGGATTTATGCAGTAAAATAAAATCTTTCAGACCATCATAATTTTTAATCATAATAACTCCAAAGAATTATGATTATTAAAGAATGACAAACATTTTCTAATCAAACAACTGACAGTATGAAAAAATACTCAAAACCTAAAACTTGGCACTAGTTCAGATGTTTTCAGATGCAATGATTGTTGAAATTAGGTGAAGGAAATAGAGGATCTGTCCGGCATACAATCAGCGCCTTATGGCACCTGATACAATCAAAATTACAGCGACAGTCTAAAACAGTGGAACAAAAGGACAACGGTTTCCATGACTATGAATTCAACCCTCTTGGCAAAAAAAGGGTAATCGCTAATCAATCACTAGGGAATAAGGAGAATAATAACTTTTAACCAGTGTTCCTGAACAGGGAATGAATTCTTCTGAATTACAGGTATTACTAAGAAACAGAAGCATTAGTCTTTTTGACTCAAAGTAACAAATCCATATTCGTATGTCTGATTGATTCACTTGTTTATATGGTCTGGTTCTTTGTATGATCCATACCTTAGTATGAGTCTGGATACATGCAATTTGGGATTTGAATAGTGCCTATTTCAATATTCTTTCTTTGTTTCAACATTTATTTTAATTCACTAGTATTTTCAATCATATCTGAATAGGATGGGTCTCTTCATCTATTTTTTTTAAACGATTTTCTATGAGTGAAAAGAAAGTTTAAAAAAATAATTTATACTTATGATAGTGACCAAGTTTTATTCTTATAGCATTGGAGGTTTCAATAAAAGAATGGAAAAGGGAAAATACTCTCCAGAGGTATAGAAAAATATTGAAATTAGGATGATGGGAAACATAATATACTTATCAGAATTTTTACCACCAAAAAGTTAATAAACAGTAGAATTCATTTATAGGAAGTAGAAAAAAATACAGAAATCCACTGATCTGCAAAATAAACAAAACCTCAGACATCCTTGTGCTTACACAGGTTCAATGTTTGCAGAAACGTATACTTTAGAGGTTTCACTAAAAATTTGTACGATTACCTCTATCATTAGAACAAATATAAATTCATACACTTGGGGGGGAGGGGGAAAGAGACCCATCACACAAGTTGGCTGTTTGTCTCAAACAAGTAACTTTAAATTACATTTCTAAAACATTAAATAGATAGGGGGAGAAAAAGTTTATTTTATTATGCAAGAGAGGAGGGGTGTGTGTATAAAATTATGCATATATCAGAATTGATAAAATCTGAAAATGTTTCATTGAATGGCTTTATTTAGATACAACTACAGAGTGCTTTCAGGAGAAAAACAAATTATTAAACATTACTGCAACAAGTACGCTATACATTATTGGACACATTTTAAGGATCGCAACGCAACATTTTCAAAACGAAGTCAACTTCAGATTATAATCCAAGATGCAATTTTTAACAAGTGTTTAGTAAGAAGGGGAAAAAATCTGTACACAGCTGATTCTTACTTCAGTTAAGGAATCTGCCTCAGCTTTTCCTTCCACATTATTCACATAGTATTTTGAACCAGACACCTGGAGAGCAAAGCCAAAATCGCACAGCATGCATGTTCCATCTGCTTTCATGAGTATGTTGCGAGAAGTCAGATCTCTATGTGCAATGCAATGCTTGAATTTATCTGAAATAGTAGCAAAAAAGGAATAAGCTTTTGCAACTTGCAATCTATGCTGATTTCAATATTTTGTGAAATCATGTTGGTTAAATTATAATCTTAAAAATATCAAAAATGATGAGTCAAACATTTTCCAGTGGTTTGTGTTGGCTACAAACATAATTCAGTCCCACTGTTACTCTGTAACTGCATTTCAAATATTCTGATTTTCATATTGCCCTTTAAGACAACATTTTAGGAGAGTTTGCGGTTGCTTTAAGCTCACATTCAGAGCTTACATACAGCTTTTGCAGCAACACATTGCATTAGAATGTGTGAAAAGAAGTCTTGTTTACAAATTAAATTATTAACCCTCTGAGTGTCCCGGAAATGGGCAATCAATGTAAAGCTGTTTTCACGGTTAAATTTTCATGCAGCAGTAAAAAATTTTAAAATTGAAGAAATTTTGGTAGAAAGATCTATATTAAAAAAAAACTTAATATTACTACAAGCTTTAAAATTAACATTTATGTAGTGATACCTGTGTGTTTTAAATAATATAAATTAAAGGTGCATAGCAAACTGAAATTAAGTGAACAGAATTTTGCGTCTCAGCTGCTTGGAGGGTTAAAACCAAAGAAGATTTTTGCTGCATGGGTCCAGTAGAATTCCTCTATAACAATATTTTCTAGATCAAAATAATATAGCGCTGGAGAGAGATATTTATGCTTATCGAGGGAATCAATACTGGAACAAAAAGGATTTTGTTCTTCATTTCCAACAGTCTTTCATCAGTAGGTTCCGCTTAGGGAATGCAATCCCAATCCTGCGGGATAAGGATCCTACACAAATGCTTGCAGGATTAGTACTGCAGGATTAAGATCGTAATCCCACAGGAATGAAACTCAGAAATATTTTTATCACAATTTCATGCAGCTTTCCTAATCATCCATTGGCCAAAATTTTTTGCATAAGATGAACAATAAGAACCAGTGATCATGGGTGCTCATACTTATTGGCAGGGAGGAGCCATAGTTCTACCCTCCCCCAAAAAGTCTTGTTAAGTGCTTTTTTATGTTTTGCTCTTGTTAAGTGCTTTTCTTGATCAAAATTAGATCAAGACAAGATGAGTGCTTGTTATGTTGTCTTTTTAACATTCTTCTTTTTTAGCAACTATGAAATAACTTAGTATATTATTAAGAATATCGGGACTATAATTTTCATATTTATGTATTGTATAAATTATCAAATACGATAAATTATTATTATTAAACATGATAGTGCTTACAATCTTACCTTTTTCCTGCTTTGTTGAAATCCATCCTTAGTTGAATGAATTATTAATCCCACAAGATTGTGGGATCAACAAATCTCAATCCCGAAATCTTGTGAAACGAAAAATAGTGCAAGATTGCACTCCCTAGTTCTACTTTCATTCAGGTGTCATAAGATCTTAGCCAGAAAACAAGAATTCAACTGTTTAAATAGTTTATTTCAAATGGAAAGGTGTGCAAACCTCCATAAATGTTAAATTCAATCTATTTCAAAGATTCAACTTGAATTAAGATCAATTTTTGAAGCTTAAAAATTACACTATTTTTATACCAAAAAACTTTACAAATTTACTTGGTAGTACACATCACATCAGTACACATTCCTAAGGAGAATGAATGATAGGTTTATGAAGATTCTTTAATACAATTAAAGACACCAAGCACAAAAGAGAAAAATGAAAAATGCAATTACCATCTTTCATGATTTCAGTATGTAAATGTGCTAGACCACATGCTATAGACAAAGACATTTTGCACAACTGACTCCAATCGATCGTTCTTTCTTTGAGATAGTTTTGGAGACATCCAAGAGGACAATATGATAAAACAAGTAAAAATTCTGGGCGATCATCATCATTAGTTCGTTCTTGATAACCTAAATAGTGAAAAATCGAGGTTTTAATCTATTCCATGCATGAAGAATAGAATCAAAAAATGAATATGTATAGGAACTTAAAAAACAGTAACCACTTAATTGGTTCGATTCAGTTAAAAAATCATAAAATTAATTTTTAGGCATGATAATGCATGAAATTTTTGTAAAATTTAACAGGATTCATTGTTCAATTATTATTGAACTGTGTCATTGTAATTTATTCTTACAGCTCACTTTGGTTGATTTTTTAAATTTAGATTTTTTATTGAAGTATGTTACACAAGATTGCATGAATTTTTTTTTACAATCTCAAATTTAATAACAATGTTCAACTATTAAAAGAAAAAAAGAAACTTGAGAAGATTTAAAATTTTCACTTCTGAATTATTGAAGATTTGACTTTGAAAACTTGACTAAATTCATGAAAGGAAAAAAAAAGATGCTTCAAATATTTATGTGGTACTATGTCCTCTTAATGAAATTCCTAGAGAAAGACACTATACAACGTATATTTGAGCAATTTTTGGTAAAACTTAACAAAATCTAACAAGTATGCAACAAGAAGGACAAAACACTTACCAATATATTCAGGAATAGACGGATGCTTCATATGCGGCACCAAGTAAATATCTCTCTCATTGAAAAAGTACTGTCTGTGGGCATAAGGGAATATCTTAACAGCAACAGTACGATCATTCAGACTTCCACAGTACACTTTTCCAAAGCCACCTTGTCCGATCGATTCTTTCTGGATCTTCAAGGTATCCAAGTCAAAAGTAGGTGGAGGGGGAGGTGGAGCTTCGATGAGATTAAGTGATTCGTTACTCCTCTTGGTATTAGCTATGCACACACGTGAGACGAAGTACACAATTATCACAATCACTAAAACAGATCCTGTGCCAGCAATGGCAATAACAACTTGCATTGTGTAAGACATGTAGGTGACAGTTTCACGAGCTAAAAATTAGAAACAGAAAATTATATTCCTTTATATTAAACATTAAAAAAAAATATGAGTATGAATGAGCTTTAAGCTGACTATGGGCATAAGTGGGTGATGGAGGGGCTTATTGCAAAATGCTTATTGTTAATCTGATTTCATATTTTACATAGTAATGATAAGAGATGGCTATGTCTAGACTAGAGGGGTTAAGAAATTAAGGAGGAAAAAAAATGCCACTCAGAAAACTAGTACAATCTGCCAGTTTACAGTCACTGCCATGGCATTTACATCAATAAAGAAAGGTACTGAGATTTTTTAATAAAATCAGAATCTTATTTATATTACATGACTTCTGTGAGACAAAACCTGTTATTACATATAGAACATGTAGTCATATCTTATACGTGGATTTCCCCCCCTTCCCCAAATCTGACTGAATTAAAAGACATCGAGTAAAGACACAAAGTTTTATTACTATAAGTTAGGTACCTATCATTTTAATTTTTAACACCCTCTTTGAGAAACACTGGTGCCATCTTCTTGAGATGGGCTTGAACCTTGCTATACAATTTTTTTTTTTATTAGGCTGGAGGCTAGCCTCTGAGACAGCTCTTTATTTCAGCATTGAAGGATTTTCATCTCTACCCTAAGTCAATGATAACTGAGAACCTCACATCACAGTTTTGTTTTGTTTTTAACTCCTTGTTGGTTTCTATTGATCACTGACTTAGAGCTGAGTGATTTTCATCACTTACATGAAGACCTGGATAGGAGACCAAAGAAGATTTAAAAAAATGCTCTGGACCATAATTCATTACTGATGAGAACTAATCTACATGGCAACAATGCCAAAGAAGAAACCCCACATGTATCCCCCAGCCAACCTTCCGTTTTTTTTTTGGGGGGGGGGCGGGGGCAGGATAGAGCTTTTGCATTTAAAGGCATGGTCCTACAAACTTCCTTACCATTTCAAGTAACATGAATAAGCGAACGAGAAGAAATTACAGTTTGAAGGTACACAAAAACATCCTAATATCAAGGTATTGATCTTAGTTTGAAAAATATCTTAAAATGTTTGTTGAGTACTGATCTTCCTTTCTGACAGCTTTATTTGTTATTTTTAAATGACTCAATTTAGAACAAATAAAGAATTTATACGTGAAATCAACATCAAAACTTGTCAAAGTGATTGGCTACAAGTTTAAATTCATACAAGTAGTAAATTTTATACTAATTATTTGAAAAAAATTATCGAGACTGCAAATGTTTATTTAACGAAAAGAATTTAGATATAAAACTGTGTTGTATGTGTTTATTTTTGTAGCATATCAATTTTTGAACTATAGCAAGAACTAGTATTAGATTTTGACCAGTGTTCTCCAGTTACTATACCATCATTAGATACATTATTTCTGAAGGTTAAGATAAAAAATTACATGCAGCAACACTTCAATGCAGTGCATATTAACCAAAGGTAAATAGTTAAATCAGTATTATTACCAATATTGTTCAATATCAGAGGAGAGAGAGAGAGAGAGAGAGAGAGAGAGAGATTTAAAAATAAATAAATAAGAACTGGTTCTTAAACTTATGCAGGCTAATGTGCTTGTGTGACCAATGGCCTGAAACAATTTCCTCTGATCTTTTAAACAAAAATAATAACCATTCATTGCACGTATAAATAGTAAAGTAATAGCAAGAAGGAATAAAAACCTACACTTACAGGGATCTTCAGGTGTTGTATCAGTCATATCCATTAAGTAGCCTTCTGTAATGTTGCTGTTGCAGAAATTTCCCATACAACAGCAAAATGAGGTGTTCCGAGCTTTAGAAGGTCTTTTGACAGCAATGCATTCATTTCTCTGGCAGTTTTTATCTCCTCCATCCCAGCAGCCTGTGATAAAGACACATGTAACTTTACAGAGGACAGAAAAATACACTCAACCTGAGAATATAACCTTTTTTAGAAAGTTAAAACAAATGGTTTCTATTTAGCTTTAAGTTACATTCTTAATACAACTCAAATTGATTTTCGTAACCGATTATGAAAATGAATTATGCATTAAAAAATGAATAAATCAATAAAAATAATAACCATTCATAGTTTGCTTTCAGATAAATTGATTATTAGTAATAATTTTAACAAAGAAATTAACGTACCGGGGGGGATAATCAGGATATATCTCCCCCGAAATTTTTGGATTAGTGATGAAATTCCGTCTATACACATATAAGTTCATATCCCCCCCCCCTAAAAAGTTTCCAGGCGCATATCCCCCCCCCCAAAAAAACATTCTCGGCTACGCACCTGTAACGTACTATACTAGAACTGAATTAGAACTTTTTAACTTATGTTTTGTTATGGTTAAAAAATCCATTTTTAATTCAAATGATAAGCATACTAATTTTCTCTATAAAAAAAAATTCTGATACCCCCCCCCCTCCCCTTAACACCACTACTTAAGGAGGGGGGGGGGGGCTGTTTATGAACCTTAGATGTGATGTAATGTTGTTAAGGGCAGGGGTGTAGCCAGGGGAAGGGGATATTGGGATATATCCCCTCCCCGAAATTTTAGGATTACTGATGAAATTCCGGCTATTTATAATAATATAAATTCATAACCCCCCTGAAAAATTTTCCTGGCTACGCGCCTGGTTAAGGGACATATTAGCTATGCAATTAAAGTTGATATTTTAAAGTTAAAACTTTGAAAAAACTCAGCTGGTTGTTAAAAAAAAACCACCCATAGATTTTTGAGGTGGGGCAAAATCATAAGCTTGGGTCATAGGTGGTTTTAGAGAATCCCATGCTTACAATGAATTTTGTAAGAAAAAGTCACAATACCACAAAGTTTCTCATTTCATAAACATATCTTTTTTACACCTATATTAGGATTTACATGTAAGTTGTAAAACAAAACAAAAAAAACTAAAACTGACTCAGAACTATACATATTTTTAAAATTCTCTGATGTCAGTATCTTCCAAAAGTAAACCCTGATAAATTTATAAAAATAAAATATTTTTTCAAAATTCAAGATCGTATACATTTCACCAGATTTCTATTTCCTGATTAAAAAATAAAAAGTAAATTTATTTTTCTGATGAAGAATAAAATTTCAAAAATACATTTTTCTGAAAAATTTATGTGGCCTTAGCATTAAATGGTAGCTACTTCTCAAAGCAACTAACACCCGGTTAACAACGTCTCTGCTAGGCAAGCTTACTTTGCAGGTCAGCATGTAGTAGAAATGAGTTTGTTGAGTGCTTTAAAACCTGAATCAGATGCTAGGTCTTTCATCTGGAATGGGTTCAAATAAGTCGATCTTCCTCATAATGGGGTCCATTAGAATGAAAGGTGCGTCCTTTTGCCCACTGCCATCCTATATGGAAGATGTGGCACCACTCTGCAGTTGCCAGAGGGCATTAGAAAAAACAACAACAAAACCTAAATTATCCAACTCCCTCAGACAGTCTAAATAGCAATTTGCCTCTCCCCCCCACCCCTCCAAAAAAATTTTAACATAACATAATCTAGACAATTTTATCACTAATAAATGTTTCAACCAAGCAAAATGTTTAAATGTTTGATCTGTTGATAAGAGAAAACCTCAAACAGATAATAAATATTTCAATTCTTATGTTCAGATCCCCCCATCCCACCCCCAATTCTTTTGATTTTCAAAGACCCAATACAAGACAGAGTACAATACCTTGAGTAAAAATTGTTATGCTTTTGTTCTTGGGATCTTCTTGCCACAAGATGAAACAAGCATCTGTGGATCTGGAGCAGTGCTGGGTATTGTTAGCATCTACAAAGTTTCCTGAAGTGTGGTTATGCTGCTTGACATGCAATGGGGATATGGAGTAAGTACAGAGAGTTTGTGCATCATCATGAGATTCTGAAAAAGAAGAAAATGTGTATTTTCAAGTGTTCTTTAGTTAAGCATTGCTGTAAGTTTCTTTGCTTTTTGTGAATAAAACATTCATAAAACTTTCAAAATGAAATTCGTTTTCTAAGGGATCAGATTTTTTAATTCTTAATTAAAAGCTGCACAAAATACCCCCTCCCACGTTTTTTTTTTTTTTTTTTTTTCAGGCTGTAAACCTAACTATTTACATAGATTTTTGTACAATTTATTTAAAAATATTATTACTTATAAGAATAATTATTTTATATGCACAGGCTTTTATCAAATAACGTTTTTTCTTGGTAAAAAGGCAGATTAACAAACGAAGTTTTGGGGGGTTTAAAAAAATCTGTTTTTATCACTTCTGGTAAAACAAAAGGTAAAATATTTCAAATTTTTATACTTCATCGTTGCTATCTTTATTTCCCCCAAAGGATGTTATTGTTGCATCCTTAACGAGTGTAGATCATCTGTAGGAAAGTATGACCACATATTTTCTTTATGCAGCTGTTTTTTTTTTTTTTGGGGGGGGGTACGGAAACGATCACGAAAAACAAAATAAATTACAGGAATTCAACAATAAAAATACACACCCAAGAAAAATGTGCTACATTTGAAATATTTCTGTGAAAGATTATGATATAAATATTTCATGATTATCTTTTGTCACAGTCATCACATTTTGATAGCACTGACGATGAAACACATGTTTCTAAATAAGATTTCAAATTACTTAAAATGGCCTGCCTTCACACAATGAAACATCACAGTGACTAGTAGATGAATAAGCTATTTCATCAGAAACAGATTCATTTATTGATTTTCACGAATGCGTTACGCTTTTTACGCATAATTTGTGTCATATTTAATGCGTAATTTAATACTCCATTTTGAGTGGTCGGGGGAAAATGTGGAAAATTTTGCTATTTAGTAAAAGTGATGTTTTATATAATCCTGTATAAGCTATATTGAAGCAAACTATTTCGATCTACATGTAGAAATGCATGTGCACCATGGTGTGTAACTATTTATGGTCTTTATGAATCAACCATCCGCTACCATTAGCCTGTTGTCATGTGAAAGCGATTTCATCATCTAACATTAAGATGGAATGAACTAAAACTATGTTACCCTACCTGAAATAAACATGGATTATAATGATATCAAAACCTTATTAATAATAGATATATAGAATAGAAAAAACAAAACACCTCTACGTTTGATAATGCGTCCTTTTCTAGGGGGGGGGCGAATTTCTAGAGTTTAAATAGACGTTCATCACATTTTTTAAAAAACATTTTAATTATTATTATTATTTTTTTTTTTTTACTGAAATTAAACAAAGACCGTGAGAACTTTAAAAGGCGGATAGTTCCAGCTACAATCGAAACTTCTTAATGCATGGCAATGCTAATTATGTAAATAATTATCATTATTTTTCCCGGCAGGGCTTAATTTCTAGCCCAAAAAAAAAAAAAAGTTCGGGAGCCCTAATATTCTCTAGAGCAGCGGTGCGCAAACCGGGGGTCGCGAGATAATTTTTGGGGGTCGCCAAATTCAAAGAGATTCAAATTTATGAAAAACCTGCAATTATTCATTTCAAAGAACTGAAATAATACAAGAGAAGAAACTGATAATTATTATTTTACGAGCGCGATATTCGCGATCGCTAACACGGGACTTCAAAACCACGTTATCATGTATAGTGATCTGCAAATTGATCATGCATAGTGATCTTCAAAATTATTTTCCATTAAAACAAAACATCGATCTCGATTGGATGATTGGATCCAGAGGATGACTTACGACTTGCGATTTCCAATACAGATCCGAACATAGAAACAATCATGAGCTTTTTTGCAAGCACATATTTCACATTGACTTTTTATGATGTAAAGTTTTTTTAAAGTATTTTTCATTAAAAAATATTTATATCCATATGCATAAATAAAACATTGTTTACGAAAATTATGTGTTGATTCATTAACTGATTTTTATGATGTTACAACTTTTATAACATTTTTATGGTGGTTTATAAGTTTGGTGCGCTATTTTAAAAACGCGTTATTTCAATCGATGACGTCACGACACTCTTTTAAAAACACCCTGTAAGAGCAACTCCCAGAAAGAATTTCAATGTAACTTAGTTTTCAATTAAAGAAAATGTCTACTGTCTATTCAGGGGTCGCGACAAAATTATACTCAAAATAGGGGGTCGCGACAAAATTTTACACAAATTAGGGGGTCGCAGATGAAAATAGTTTGCGCACCACTGCTCTAGAGCACAAATTCATACTGAGTGGAGTACTGTAAACCCCCGCGACCCTGCAATACGGGAGTCGGCAGTACATTCTATTAAAAATAATGATAATTTAAAGATTTTCCCATTTAATAGTATGGAATACATGCGCATATTTTCATTATTGCGCAGAGCAGTAAAAATGAAACCAAATGGTCTGAAATTAGCATTAAGAAACATAAACAATACACAGTAGAAGACCCAAAATCTGTTGGTCTCGGGACTCTCAAATCGGTACGAGATGAAACGATTCCTGATCGATCAAATCGATCGAAAATCGGTTCGTGTGTGAAAAGGGGAAAACTTTTGAAATGATGTACTGGTGGGTTCGAGTGCTCATTATTCATGAGCTCCACTAGGTTTTGCTCATTATGTAAAAATTCACTCTGACAAAAGAAGTACAGGAGCTCAGCTCGCGTGAGTTACTATGCAAATTAAGTCTTGTTCCAGTGCGAATATACCTCAGAAATAAAGTAATGAAAAACTTTGTAAAATAACATCTAAAGGTTACTCGAACGGCTTTACAGCTGTTTCGAGCAAAGATGTTTTTGCTCTTCTTCAGTGATAATCATCTGAAGACCTCAAAAGCACCAGTACACTAGTTATTTTGAGTGATTTTGTTATGCCCCAGAAATGTTAAATTACAAAACCGTACGTATATAGTCGAATAGTAGGATATGCTTTATCTCATCATCACTCTCAGGAACTTTCCGTCATTGTTTGCATCTACATCTTTAAAAAAAAAAAAAAAAAAAAAGAACTCCAGAAAGATTTTATGACATTTCTGAAGGAAAAGCACGTTTCCAACACCAAAAAATATTTTCTGGCTCAATCCGCCATTTAATGGAAAAAGGTATCGGGAAATCAAAGATATTTGTAGCAATTTCACGTGCCCTGCAATAATGTTATAACATTTTTTTTTTTTTTTTTT
Organism: Cheiracanthium punctorium; assembly: GCA_038373885.1. Lineage (NCBI taxonomy): Eukaryota > Metazoa > Arthropoda > Arachnida > Araneae > Cheiracanthiidae > Cheiracanthium > Cheiracanthium punctorium. Next base: position 64,106 of record JAWZYV010012575.1, on the reverse strand, counting down.
GGGAGCAGTGAAAAGGAACTATAACTTTTCAAGCGACATTTTAAGGTCGAAAGTCTAGGATTACTTCCGACATCCCCTTAGCCCTTTATTGTTTTAAGCCCTTTATTTGTGCCCAGATATTTTTGCGATTTTCTTCGATTTTTGCTAATACCAGCAATAATAGATAATTTTCTGATGCCAATTTCTTGAACAAGGGATGATTTCTCTCAAAATCATTATGTATAAAAATTGAAATGTCAGCATATTACTTTTGTCATGCTAAAATATTTAGTGGAGTTGAGGTTCAATACTCGTGAATAAAGGCTAAGAAAAATAAATAACGTTTTCGACTGATAGCGAAAATGCAGACCCAAAAAAGGGGCACTCGGCATAAATGAGTTAAAACTATTATAACAATCTTACAAATAAAGAATTAGCGGGGGGGGGGGGACACCAGAGTCGTCGTAAGAGGAAAAGTAATTATAATTTGATATGTATACACTATGAAGGGAGCAGAGATACAACTCAACTTACTCCACATTTAGAAAGTTAGTTTTAAGAAAAATGCAAAAAATTTCTTAAACATCATATATTGGTACTTTGTGCGTGTGTGTGTGTGTGATACACTTGTTGCCATAACAACTATTTGCACATGCACATACTCCTAAACCTGTAATAATTTTGGTGAAGCTAGAATTTAAATGTAGAGAATGTGAGTTTTGCTAGTGCAGATAATGTGCTTTGTATCTATATCTTTGATATATTTAAAAAAAAATTCATAGAAATGAGTTAATTTACTTTAGTTCACAATTCTCAGAAGACTTTTAAAGAACTATTGAAATAAAAAAGGGAAAGCTATAATAATAAAAAAAGAAGAAAATTATTCAAGGTTGATGGTTTTAATGCAAGAAAGACGAATTACAAAAATGGCTTGAAAAGTGTTTGTGCATTAACATACACTTTTTAGTCAAATTCCATCTAAGAAAACCTATGGATTATTTATTTATTTATTTGCTTTTTTTTGCGTAAGCGCATGGAGAAGCACTAATTAAAATCTGTGCATTACTGATGTCAATAAGCAGACAAACTAATACACAAAGGCGACAAGATTAAAAATTATTCCGACTATGCGACAGCGGTCACATTACACATGTAGCAAAAGCGCACGTTAATCGGTTCCAGAAAAATCTATGCGAATGTTATTAATTTCAAAGGATTTCTATATTCAAGAGTTCACTTTTCCCTGGTACTGAATATTTAAATTGCGAAGTCACCTCCAACAAAAATATAAAAATATTCAAATGTTCCATTCACTAACATAAACTGCCACAATTCTCGCTAAGATTTACTATATTAAAAATTAATGATTCACGCAAAGATGTTAATGGCGAGCAATAAACCGGAAGTTTATTTTTTTTCCTTCGTGGTCTAACACAGTGTAGAGATGAGACGGGCTCAGCCCGAGCCCGGTTCCGACTCGGGCTCTGCAATTCACGATTGCGCTCGGGCTCGTGAAAAATTTCTCCTTTGTTGAAGATACTCCTTGAAACAGATTTTAAAAAGTGATTCATGGGATAAATAGACGTACTTATTTAAAAAAATAGCGGCACGGGTGACTAGAAGGTGTGTGAAGCTCCAAAACTTATTGTATCCTCTTAATGAAGTAGTTAATTTTATTTGTATTTAGCTGAAATTTCGGGCTCGGGCTCCAACTTTAATAATATTGCTCGGGCGGGCTCGGATTAAAAGTCTTCGGGCTAGGGCTTCAAAAAAATGAGCCCGAACTCATCTCTAACACAGTGATGCGCAAACTATTTTCATCTGCGACCCCCTAATTTGTGTAAAATTTTGTCGCGACCCCCTATTTTGAGTAAAATTTTGTTGCGACTCCTGGATAGACAGTAGACATTTTGTTTAATTGAAAACGAATTTACATTGAAATTCTTTCTGGGAGTTGTTCTTACAGGGTGTTTTTAAAAGAGGGTCGTGACGTCATCGATTGAAATAACGTGTTTTAAAATAGCGCACCAAACTTATAAACCACCATAAAAATGTTATAAAAGTTGTAACATCATAAAAATCAGTTAATGAATCAACACACAATTTTATGAAACAATGCTTTATTTATGCATATGGATATAAATATTTTTTAATGAAAAATACTTTTAAAAATCTTTACATCATAAAAACTCAATGTGAAATATGTGCTTGCAAAGAACTCATGATTGCTTCTATGTTCGGATCTGTATTGGAAATCGCAAATCGTAAGTCATCTTCTGGATCCAATCGAGATCGATGTTTTGTTTTAATGGAAAATAATTTTGAAGATAACTATGCATCAGTATGCGTGATCACTATGCATGATCGATTTGCAGATCACTATGCATGATAACGTGGTTTTGAAGCCCCGTGATAGCGATCGCGAATATCGCGCTTGTAAAATAATAATTGTCAGATTCTTCTCTTGTATTATTTCAGTTCTTTGAAATGAATAATTGTATATTTTTCATAAATTTAGATCTCTTTGAATTTGGCGACTCCCAAAAATTTTCTCGCGACTCCCGGTTTGCGCACCACTGGTCTAACATATGTAGGATAATGAGGCAACTGATTTAGGACATCAGAATTAAGCATCAAGCAATCCTCCTCCCCTTTTTTGATTTGTCATACCGTTTAAAAAAGATGGATGATATTTATCTACAAGCGAGGCAAAAATCCAGAACATGTCTGTGGGGCTGACGACCTTATTAGCCAATATAGCCTTTTCCCATTTATTCAGTTCGGTTTGCAACTGCGGGTTCCAGATGACATCTGCAAATGTAATTTAAAGAAGGGGAAAAAATCAGAAGAAAAAAAAAAAATCACGGACGAGACACTTTACTTAAAAATCTGACTTATTTTCTTTTAGTGACAAGGAGGTTACTTTAGAGGTCGATTTGGTAAAACAAAACTGTTTTGGGTGTGCAAGAATTCTTATCATGGTTCCAGTGAGTAATTTTTAAAAATGATTTTCTGTTTCGACAAAAATAAATACACTTGTTGGAAAATAAAAAACGTGCCTCGATGAATCTTAATTTTTATGATAGATTTCAAAATGGTGTTTTAATGCTTATTAGTAATTTAAATGTTGTTACAACTTTCCACTTACAGCAGCAGTAAGTTAAGCCGTAGACTCTCGTTTAGGCTGTTTGTTTTATTACTATAGACGTCACGGGACTTTTGAACAGCTAAAAACAAGGGTAGAAACACACACTAACACAAAACATATCTAAAGCTCCAGGCCTGCAATGCCCAGCTACGCTTCCCTGACCGTGGGCCCTGGGTTGCAGAAGTATAGATCCGGGTCAGATGGTCAGCTGAACTTGTGGTCCCCAGTGTTGGGTTTTAATAGGACATGGAAATAACTTAGGGGAAAAGTTGTAAAAACCTTAATCAGGTGAGATATAGGGATATATCAATACAATAAACTGTATTAATCACTAAAATGTATTTAGATATATATAATGTGAAATAAAGAAGGAGAAATCTTGGCTGAAAGTTTTAGACTTTTTTATAGTCCCAAGCCCTTTGAAGTGCAAATGTTTTAATTCACCAGTTTATATAGATGACAGCTGTGATAAAATTGGCAATTAATTTTTAAGAAAGTAACGAGAACAGCCCCCCACACACACCCACACCCACAGGTAGTAAAAACATGTTTTTCCAAAGGTGGTAAAAAGCATGGCATATAGCGGTAAAAAACCATCGGACGGTAAATACCGTCTCCTGTTTAGCTCCCCAAGCAAACAGCTCCTGTTAGCTCCCTGTTTAGCTTTGTCCTCATTTTATCGACCCACTCAAAGGAGTCAACCTTGCCAGGTCCGATAATGGAACCCGAGACCTGTGGCATTGCAGAGAAACATGCACACCTAGCTTTTTTAAATATAGAAACAACCTAGGGAAAAATACGATAAATGCAATAAATCCTGCCTCTATTTATGAGCAAACATGGGTGCAGTAGTCGTCCCCCCCCCTTCCTTTTCAATCAACTGTTATTTATTTATCCGATATTACGGTCACAGTATTGTGACACAAGTAAGAAGCAACGTAAAATTAAGCTCGATGTAGAATAAAAGCGTTTTCGTATATTCCCCAGCGTAGAAATTCCACCAAATGAGTTGTCATAAGCTGGAATTAAGACCAGCTTAAATTGTCTAGAACTGTTAATAATGTACAGATGACTCCATGATGGCGGCGACAATCCGTTCAGGCGTCATTTCGCTAAGCCTGGACTGTGACACCTCTTTGCGGGGATTTGAGCAATAGAAGTATACCAGTACTTCTACGGATTTGAGGGAATGGGTGGTTAAAGAAAATAAACACTCAAACCGAAATCATAAAGATTGGAAAAGGCAAAAAAAGAAGCTTGTGTACGCTAGTAATAGACACATACATTCAATTGGAGAAGGTGGTATGCTAATGAATTTACAAAAGAGGCAAATTCAGCACCGTAGTACTAGCAAATTTTATTCATTCAACCAAAATATACGTGTGTGAATGTGAGCTTTGGACTGTCTTCTTAATCTATTTGCAAAATTAAACGTTAAAACAATTTTCAGGGATAATTAACTAACTCGTTATTATTTCCATCTGTACTTGCATAAAAGCCCTGTCGGATGAGTTTTACTTTTAACAATATAATACTTGTAACATAAACGCATTCAACGTATTGTTAGTAAAAAAAACACATGACTTCCTTGCACGTCCATTAGATCAAAAATATTTTCGATGCACTTCCTCTAAATTTATTTTGTTTGAAAGAGATAAAATATCAATAATAGTAAGGTTTAGCGATTTCTAGCCAAATATTTCGATATCGCCAAGCTGAGTTCAATTTGAAAGATTTCCTTCTGACACTTTATTTGGCGATATTTCACCAAAAGCCGACAAACTTGAGATAGTCAGCGAGATTTTGGGGATAGCCAAAGTAGTCATTGACCACAGACTTTCAATGAATTGAATGCATCCATACACCTCAATGTATTTAAAGTCATTTGGCTCACCCTGTAAATAAATTCTCAGTCGATTGCTGTCAAAAAAGATATTGAAAACAGTTAGATATTACAATAGTTCTAAATACAAAGTTAAAAAATCTACGGGTTAAAGTTTTAGAGTTATACAAAATAGGAAATAATTTTTGGCGCCAAATTTGGCGATATTTCGGCGAAACTCATCAATGTCGAAGACATTTGGCGAGATTTTAAGCATGAACCAAACAATGACAGATTATCGCCAAATTTGGCGATATTCCGCCAAAACTCGCCAAGAACGATAACAAATGGCGATACTTTGGGCATGGACCAAATGACTGACTATCGCCAAATTTGGCGATATTTCGCCAAAACTCGCCAAGGTCGAGGACAGACGGCGAGATTTTGGGCATGTACCAAACAATGACTGTATTATATTGAAGATGTCCATAGACATTAAGGTACTGAAATTCTTTTCGGTGGTCCTGTAAATAAACTCTCCAGTAGATTGGAACCAAAAATCGAGATGCACAACCAGATGTTACAACATTCTTATATATGAAATTTCATAATAGTTTTTGAGATTTGAGAGTTAAATATGCACACACATACACCAAAAGTCGCCAAGCTTGGCGACTTTTGGCATAGTTCTTGAGGGAGGCACGTGACCGTGGTCGGACCATTACCTAACTTATGTGGTAGGACGGTATTGTGCTTGAAATGGATGAATGCCCCTAAAATTGCTATTGACCGTAATGTATTGGAAATCTTTTGAGTGTTCCTGTAGCAGAACTATAAATGAAAAAGACACTTTTTTTAATGGAGAAATTCATTTTCTAACTCTTTACAGCATATATCACTTCTGAGTCGTTTGAAATAGCCCAATACCTCTAAAAAACGCTTTGATGAATTTCGGCCTATAGAGCGTAATGTATTTCGAATCTTTTGGGCGGTCCTGTAGATAAACTATTCAGTCGAATGGAACCGAAAGGGAAGGTGCACAACTAGATGTTACAACAATCCTAAATATAAAGTTTCAACATTCAACGCCTAACAGTTTTTGAGATATGCGAGTTTAATGAATTTCGGCCCATTGAGTGTAATGTATTTCGAATGTTTTGGGCAGTCCTGTAGATAAACTATCCAGTCGAATGGAACCAAAAGGGGAGGTGCACAACTAGATGTTACAACTATCCAAAATATGAAGTTTCGACATTCTACGCCATGAATACGTAGAGAGCAAGAGTTTAAGAGAAAGCAACATTCGTCAGCCGTAATAATAGAGTCCCCTCACTTCAGCACACGACTTTTTTTTCAACTATAACATTTACTGGAACCAAATTCATTACAGTTAAAATTAATCAAACTCAAAAGCCAACTACGGTGTGGTTATGAGCACTCTGAATAATGCATGAACATAACTAAACTTGAAACACAGCGGTACCAGATTTTTACATCAGGTGGCCGACGAGCTTCTACAAGCAGGACATGTATTTTGCAAGGGAAATAAGATACAATGTATTGGGTTTTGTGCTCGACTTATTCGTTTGTTTATTTATTTATTTCTTTTTTAACAGCAGAACATTCTTCATGCATGGTCGATTTCGCTTAAAGGTTTGCATCAAATAAGTATTTTAGGTGAGGGGAGGGGGGAAACATTGTTGGAAAAAACGTCAACAGAATACTTATTTAAATGACAGCTACATTTACTCCCCCCCCCCAAAAAAGAAAGAATACAAGTTATTACACGTGGCACATAACATTCGATAATAAAATGTAATGAGAAGCGGTAACATTGTTTTTGTAAACATTTTTAAAAATTAATTTTAACTATATTTATTGAAATAATTTTCTCAGAGGTGGTGACAAACGGGAAAAAAAAAATGCTAACTAGATATGACGAGATGCTTTTTGGGGTTTTTGCGAGTTCTCTTACAAAACAACTCGTATGTAAAATTGAGTATACTAAAAGCTTAACAAATCAGGTTTTTTTCGATAGAAGATGGAGTGCATAATGAAAGGATGGGAACAACTGACAGTTGATAAGCGATCTAAGAACAGAAGCTCAAAGGGAAGAATTTAAAACGATATTTTCGTTGTAAACGCTAAGAAGGGTAAGAGCTTTAAATTTAAACCTCATGAAAATTTTAAGGCTACAAAAAATATAAAAAGAGTCTCCCCCCCCCCTCCTCTCTCACACACACAGACGGACGGACGAAAAAATCTTTTTAACTCACTTGGAACACTTATTTTATTTGTTTACTTTTCGTGGTGATCCGGACGGCTCATGAAAAATAGTTATGTTTGTTAAGACTTTAAAAACTCAATATTTTTTTCATGCTATAATTCGATTGAAAAATTCAAAAGCTTACACTGAAGTTACTTCCTTAAAGAAAATAACGACTCATTACCAATAATCAAGATTGCAAAATCAAAATTTATTTTATCGGTAGTATGGCGTTTTGCTGTGTAAAACAAAAATTGTGAAAAGCAATAGCTTTAACCTAGGGAACTGTTCGAAAAACAGCCTTGTGTTTTACAACACATATGTATTTCGAACTTCTTATATTTATCGACCGAATATAAAAACTAGGGTATCTTTTCACAAAAATAAGAGGATTTTTTTCTCTCCACCGAATTGTGCATAACACTATAACACAGCGTTGATGTTACTAATTATACAGGAAACCCCTGCATTGAAATAAGACAGACAAAACACATTCACGGCATGGAAGAAAAAAAAAATAAGTAAAGAGAATAATATTTCAGATGATCTAAAAATGGACTGCTCTGATTGAAAGACAGGGATTGTGCGAAAACATCCATGACTGCATCACACGAGCTGTTGATTTGTGCATGCTACAAGCGGCTGGTACAAATGACTAAGCCGGCGATTGCGAAGGTACAAACAAGTATGTATTGGGTACAAATTAGAAACTAAAAAATGTGACAAACTAACAGTTATCTGGCGGAATTGCCAAACATGCATAGCTCAACACTTAAAATGGTTGAGGTTTAATGGCACAAGATTAAGATAGAATTTGCTATGCCAGACGATAGGTTTGCGTTTTATTATCTGTATACGAGGATGATGCGCTATTTCACTCACTTCTTAATTTTCCCTAGGGCTAGCTTTCTTTCAAATCACTGAAGCTCCCAAGACAAGCTTTTGTAAGACCCTAAGGTATATTTGATATATCCCCCCAACCCCCTGAATAAGTGTTTCATCATAATTTTATTGAAAAATGACCAAGAAAATTCAGCAAGGTAACCCAAATAGCTCGAGTCCCTGCCCTGCTTGTAGTTGGAAATGAAAACCTTCCAAAAACTATGCACTATTTCTTCCAAGAAGACAGCCAGATCAACCTACGAATAAGCAAAGCAACGCAGCGCTCTTGCAAAGAGAGGGCACAAAAAATCCATTTTATAAATCTTTTTTAATAGAGATTACAGCATCCAGTAACTCTTCCTGAGCCGAACCCGCCCCTCTCGAAGTAATAAAAAGTGAAAGGAGTCCTTTGGAATGACTAGAACGGAAGATAAATTTCAGATCTCTGAATAAATAAGAGATATACCCCCTATATATTCGTAATTTCAGTTCCAAGAATACTTGCACAAAACAGACAAGCGGAAGTTTCTACATGCTACTTATTCTTTTTTTTCGTCTTATGTCTTTCTTTTGAAACATATTTTTGTAAGTTCTCTCTCAGCGCTTTGAAGATGTACAAGCTATAAATTGTTTCAAGGGAGGAGTTACACTGTATAAGTTTTCTTGGAGTTTCCATTTAACCGACCGTAATTCACTAAGGGAACGTAGCCATATTAGGTTGGAGATGTTGAAGTTCATGCATTTATTGAAAAATGGCGAACCACGGAATGATTTAGGAAACAAAACTACAGTCACAGTTAAGACGAAAAGACGAAATTTCTTTTTAAGACAAAAGAAAATAAATCTCCAATAGTTCTTGCCTTTTGCTGTTTTATCAGTGAACACAAATTTCGGTTAGTAAGAAAAGATTTTTGCAACCCTTTAACTTGTACACGATTACAAGAAATGACATAAGAAAAATTCGACTATTATAATACGGTGCCGTCTTAACAGTCAATAATAGAAAGAATATTGACATCACTCCTTGAAGGCCGGGGGGGGGGATTGCTTAAATTAAAGACTAATTTAAATAATGAGCTATTAATTTCAACCGACTATTTTCCTGGGGTAGGGTAGGAAGGCTCAGTATGTTGCCACATACTGCAGACTGAAAAAAAACAGACAATCTTGCGCTGTCTGTACCTTGGTGGAAAGGGAACTATAATTGACAGCCAAAATTCTTAACGTACTAGCCCGAACATAACGTTATTTTTAAACTATTATTTCCCGTAAAAAACCTGACGCGCTAAACTCAAGGCCTAAATACAGGACTTTTCAAATTATCTTGATGAAAAATTTCGGCGTTGCGCTATATTCGGGCTAATATGGTATTACTTTAAAATACCCTTAGTCTCCAACTTGGTTCCATGCCATTGATACTGGACACCATGATTTCACAATTTCTCCCAATATCTTTTCTCAGTTACTTGCTAGCAAATCTTCGATTCCGAGACCTGCAGTGATCATAACTGTATTTCCTATTGCATTCAATGTAATCCTTTATAGAGTGTCGATTACCACCACAAAATTTAATAAATTTTATAATAAATAGATACATAATAGTTTGACTGAAGTAGTAAAAGCCGAGAATTCTTATACTTTACCAGGGGCCCCATAGATAATTTTCAGTATTCATTAACGTAGTTATGCTCTAAGACTCAGAGGAAAAAAATTGCATTGATATTTCACGGTGGACTGAAGAACTGACCGTTCTACGCAATAGAATTAAAGCCTTGTATAAAGTTAAACATCCAGAAATAGAAATCATAAAATACTAGAAGTTAATTAAAAATACAAAAGAAATGAACAATAAAAAATTCTGTACCATTACAGCAGATACATATGAAAAAAGTTTGAACATGATAAAAAATAACAAAAGTGACTTGAAACATAAGATTTTCTATGGACTTCCTGTTAACACCCATCATAATAATTTGTAAAATATGTTAATATAGATACACATTTCCAAAATGAGAACCACAGCAATAACGATTTTTTTTTCTTATTACTATGTTAAACAGAATATTACCCAGAAGAGTCTTGCGAAAAACGGAAAGACACAAACTGCAAGAAAATAGCAGATGCAACATTCACGAACATAAACTTTTTCAAAACCGCCACCTTCTGAATATTTTTAGGTGCGATAGCTAAAAATACAGTTGGAAAAACCATCTGGAAATATTTTAGACATTAGACACACTGTGTGGGGGAGGAACAGAAGAAAAATGGCACAGGATGAGAAATGGCTTCAAAACTCTTGCAAGACGGGTTATAAAGATCATGTCCTGAAGAGACCGAAATGGTATAGACTGACACATTTAACATATGCGCACACACATTTTGACGCTAGAAAACACATTTAACACGCTAGCACTCAAGGTAAGAGATAGATGACTATGATGCAGCCTATGGATGACTACCTGGGAACCAAGTCTTTCGTATGTCTTCCACTTGAAAAGTAACATCTGGGAACGTAATCCAGCTGTTTACCAAACTATTTGTTCAATAATTTTCTGCCAGTAAACGTAAAATATATAAAAAATAAACAATTTTTATTTTTCGTTGCAAGAAATTAAACTGAAAAAAAAAAAAAAAAAAAAAAAAAAAAAAAAAAAAAAAAAATTATTAGTCATGGAACATACGTCGATTGTTACCACTACCCCAATTTATTGCGTTAGTGGTAGGCAAGATAACTCAATGTTAAAAAAACACCTGTATATTCACTAAAGCGGATAGGTGTACAGCTTTGGTTTTAATATACTGCAACGGTCTACTAATCACTAAAGCCAGGTACAGTCAGGGGTACAGTACATTATATTCTGGTACGTCCAATTATATATATCAGTAAAACGAGGGAAAACCGTACAGTCTGCACTTTATTGATTTTCGAATCAAGTTGTTACATGAAAAATTCAACAATATACTAAGGAAAAGGAGAGGGGAAGGGAAACGAATTTTAATATGTGAAACGAAGATAAATTTAATTGTGACAGTGTCACCTTTACAATAAGTAATTTTCATGGAGAATACTCTCGATTGTAATTTTAAAGATACTTTGGTTAGTATAGATTAAAACCTACAGATTTTAAACTTGTTATGGGTGACGATCGCGGTTTTTTATTACTTTTTTATTTAGAGAATGTCTTACAAAAAAAGAAAGAAAAATTACCGAGAATTTTATATTTTTACTCCGTTTTAAATCACTATCAAGCAATCGTAAATGTTCTTATTTATGTCAATTATAAATTAAGTAATATACTTCATACACAAGATTTGTTTGTTAAAGATGATATCAGGTACACTATCTCCAGCAAAGATGTAAGCAGGAAGGGTAAAAAAGTTTTGGGACAGTCATAAAAGTATCGTTAGTAACCTTGAACATTTGAATAATAGCTGGATCTACCACAAACATACCAACGTATCAAATCACGGCTGTAGGGCCTCCTGCTAATTACATTATACCTAAAATCACATATTAAGTAATGATAGACGGGAAATAATAAACATAACTTTACAGAACAGATCTTCATTAAGGTGTAATGATTTCGTTGGCACACAGGAAGAAGAGTTGATTCGTGAGGTCAGTGAACGTGCCCCCTGTTAAAACATATTCAAATTTCTAATAGTTGGCCAGCTGAACTTGCACGGTTTGACCGTCTGAAAACACGCGGAGAGATAAGGACTGTAATAAAAGGGAATAAAATTCTAATTCTACATTAAACAGAGTGGGGCAGTACGCAAGTTTCGATTTGCATGAGTGGAAAATTATCGGCATAATGAAAAAGGAAGGAAGACCATTACGAAGGCTATTTGGATACTTTGTATCAAGTTGGCAAGGCAAGAGACTGACGATTATTACGACTGTTAACAACAAGAAAGATAATTGTAGAAAACTGGCGCTGTAATATGTGAAGATTTTCTTTTCTTTTAAATGAAAAGATTATATATATATATTTTCCCCGTTGGTTTTAATAACCCAGGAGCATGTTAGAAACAATTCACGAAGCATAGCATTGCAAATAAAATAGGGTTGGAGCATTCATATGAAATGAGCACGAAATAAATAATCTTAATTTACCGATCAAGATATCCGAAACAGCCCATCGATGGAGAATCATTTCAAATGAACTGATTAAATAAAATGGAGACCCCACTCAGTGGCGAATGCAGAAAAAATTCAAGGAAGGGACGATAAGTAAAGCATATTATCAGGGATGGATCACTTTTTTTTTTTTAACCTGTTCATTTTTAATCTTGAACCAATGTTTAACCAGTCCAGTCCCTCTCTCATCATTAGAAAGAGCAACAGAGAAGACAGTCTTTCTTTGACTAATGTACCTTCCGAGGATGGTTCTTTAAATGCTCTATCGGAACAGGTTGAACATGGGTAATTTAAACATTAAATATTAGAAGATGCAGATGAACATGTACTCGTATTTAGGATACAGGTAAGTGTTCACCTTTACCAGGGGTGGCGCCAGCGGGGGATCGGGGGGCATGCACCCCCGTCGGGGATCACTGGCCCCCCTGTTGGGGATTTTTTTAGAGAATTTGTTAGTTTAGAAAAACGAAGGAAATTTTGCAACCAGATAAAAAATTCCATTCAAAGTGTCTGACCCGATCGTAGAGGTTCCGTTTACTTCCATTCTCATTCTGCTTGGAATTATACGATATTCATATACTGAATATCGATTATCTGCAGCTCGGAGTATGTTTCTCGGGATTCGAACGAACCAGCGAACAAGATCCACATTTCTAGGGTAAGCAGGGTTGCCCGATCTGCTGACAATTGCCTTCGTAAAGACCTTTTTAACTACGACTTTGGTGAAAATCACTGGGCTTTCCTTTTAACCAAGAATAAATCCCAGCAAACACACACATGTTCTCTGAACGTCTATTAACGTTCAGAAACGTCTTCTGAACGTTAATAGACGTTCAGAGAACCTGTGTGTGTTTGCTGGGATAATGACCATCTCATCATAATAATTTTTAATATGCGAAACCAAAGTAGGAAATTTATCTCTTACTCGAATACTTTTTTGAGAGGTTGTGCAAGTACTGAAACGTAAAATTTTGGGGTTTTATCGTTTTGCCCCCCTGTCGGGGAAGATGGCCCTCCCGTCGGGCAAAGTCTGGCGCCATCACCGACACTTTGCGGTCTGGAGGTTCCTAGAATTACTTCTCAAGATTTAAAAAAAAAAAAAAAAAAAAAAAGAGAAAGATATATATTTTACCATATTTACTTGCATTTAAGACGCACTTTTTCTGTCAAAATTTCAGGTGCAAAATTTGGGGGACAGGGGTGGGGGGTTCCTTGGAATCGCATACAAAACCGCTCACTGTGCTGACTTAACTAAAGAACATAAATGCGCCGCCGTTCTTTTTCCACCGCTCCACAACAGACGAAAATGATTATTTTGATCAAATAAACTCGCATGATTTAGTTTGGAGTGCCAAATTCTGAGTTGCCTCATTGAATATCCAGGAAGCGTCTTAGAAATGAATACAAGAAATTGGCAAGACTTTTGAAGTTCAAAAACGGGTGTGCGTCTTAGATTCGAGAATATGCGGCAATATTTTTTTTATAAGGAATAAAGTTGGACGCGAGACTGAAAATAGGTGGTGTGATTGCGGGGTTCTTTTGCATTCGTGATGTGTTGTAGGTGCTCGAGTACAAATCTTTTTAAAATAATATATTTTGTTTACAAGGACAAACTAAGGTAAGTGCTCCAGTAGAGGGCTGAGCACCAATAGTGGGCCATTTGAAATTTTAAGTTGAAAAACAAGAACTTCCAACTATTCATTGAGATAAGAGATGAACCTCTAATTGGCTGAAACCCTTATCAACTAAATATCAAAGGTGAAGCCTTCATTTCTTATTTAGTTAGGCACAAGAAAGTTTGTTTCTCAGAGAAGCATTTTAAGCCTATTCTTAGCGATTTCCTTGAAGGACAAGTCTTCATTCAAATCCTTTTTTAACACATTCTATTCGTCTTTAAAATAGTTATTGATATTATTCGATTATATACTAAATGAATTATAAACTATCATTAAATGAAATTACAATAATTTATGGATAGTGATGGGTGGCAGTGGCGGATCCAGAATTTTTTTTTGGGGGGAGGGGCTAAATTAAAAAAAAAAGATTATTTCGCGCAATTAAAATGTACTATAAATCAAAATTTTAGTCTAAACCAATGTGCATTCTTTTGGGAGGGGCTAAGTTACAAAACATGACCATTTTAGCTATTTAAAATGTATGATAAAGCAGAATGTTACCCTTTAGCAATCTCTTTTGGAGGGTCTAAAGCCCCCTAGCCCCTCCCCTGGATCCGCTACTGATGGGTGGCCCACTTTTAGATCAGTGGTTTACTAAATGCTCCAGAAATGGGAGCCTTGAGGTTCCAGTACTGGAGCAGATGCTTTTTCTAAAAAAGATGGTCTTATGATATTTCACAAAACCATTTTTTGCCCCATGCTTCATAATGCCCCAACCAGAAATTAAAATGAAAGATAGAGAACTAGTATTTACCTTTAATAAAAGATTGGCTGTTAGAGAAAAATTGTAGCATTAGTATTATTTCTATATATAACGACTTCATTCTATTTTCCTTAACCATTTGACAAATCTAGGTGGCCCACCTTTGGTGCATAGAATGAACCAAGTTTTTAAAAAATTATTATATCAGTTATTTTGATATTTTAGACAATTATTACTTTAAATATGTATTTGAACAGCCATATAAAATTTCTCTAAAGTTAAGAGGATAATTGAGGAAATATCCTTAAGTGGCCCACTACCTGATCATTTACCTTATTATTTACAACATTCTTGTTGGATGAAACTTATTAGTAGTTTAACATATCAACATCATCCGTAACGCATCTTCGTAGTAAACATTTTACGTAACATTCGCACCCGTGTGGTCAGACTTCCCCCATTCTCTTCTGGGCAGAAAAAAAGAAAAAAGCCACGGAGACAGGAAAGCTGCGCGACCGTAGGCCCATGCCTGATAGGTGGCCAGTTTCGTCTCGCAAAATTCCGAAATTGGTGCATCTCGTAAAACCCTTTCCGACAGAATATGTTTTTAGGTTTGAATTTAATTTTTCCTACATTTTAATTCAAAAGATTTCATAAATTCCTTTATATCAGATATATCGTCCTTTTGTGGCATCAGCTATATTTGATTAGGTAGGAAGTACGAAATATAATTGTAAATCGGTGCGATCGTTCAAGCTGTGTCAGAAAGGGTCAATAAAAGTAAACTAAGAACGGAAGATCTCAGCGACAACTTCCAGGGTCTTTGAGGATGCAGTGCCTCGCAGTCGTTGGAGACTCAAGGTCTTTCACACACTGCCGTATCCATCCAACCGATACGATCTCAGTTGTTAATCGCACTTGTGGTCCTTTTTACTGGCGCCGATCCGCATACAGATCCATCCTAATGATGTCAGAAGCCTAGTTGTTTTTTGTCGAATGGCACATATCGTTCATTTGCTGCAACAGCGTCATAACTACAAAAAATGGCGATTTTTGAGTTGATACCACAGGGACAATCGCAATGGTGTGAACTTTTTAAAAAAATCTCCTAACGGGCAGAAAATCATTTTTCGAGCTTTTTTAATTTATTTGCGGAACGGCGGTAGTATAGTTTTGACGAGCATACGTTTGTTTAACTTCAAACGAATTCCCTGAAAAATCATGATTTTTGAGAAACGTTGTTGCAGCAAATGGGCGGCATCGTTTTCATTTCAAGGGTGTGAAATAAATACAAGGGAGAAATTTGTAAGGAAATGTGCTGATTAAAACTTTCTATTGGATATTTCTATTTAAAAATTTAGAAACATGGTTCGATAAAAATAAACATGATTTCAAAACACAAAATATTTATTGGAGAGAAACAAGATATGGAGTGAGTTTCATGAGTAGTAGCCCTAATAAAAAAAAACAAACATTTCACCCCCACC
Source organism: Cheiracanthium punctorium (assembly GCA_038373885.1). Taxonomy (NCBI): domain Eukaryota; kingdom Metazoa; phylum Arthropoda; class Arachnida; order Araneae; family Cheiracanthiidae; genus Cheiracanthium; species Cheiracanthium punctorium. The sequence continues at coordinate 48,002 of JAWZYV010012575.1, read as the reverse complement.
CTCCAAGTATCTGAAAAGAGAAATAGACATTGTTAAACGTAGCATTTCTGCCCCTCCCCCTTCTCACATACACAAATAAGGATAACCTGAATACATTATTGTAAAAGCATGGCTGATCTGCAATATTTTTCTTTAAGAACTTTTTTCGCCAAAGCAACTAGTAGAACCTCGATGTCTAAGAAACACCAGAAAAATTGGATATATCAAGAATTCGAGTTAACGAGATGAAAAGAGGGATGGGGGGGGTTGCTTTTAAGGGAAAACATATTTACCCGATTTATTAAGGTTACACGTAATAATTTTTCTCCTTTAAATCTGAATACCTGACTTTTTAAAAATTAAGACACATTGTAACATAGATTTTTCTACTTGGGTAGAAACGTGAACGACTTCCGTTTCCATCAACGAGGCTCTCAAAAGGCAGTTAATGAAGAAATGCTTGAAAAGAATGCGCTACTAAAGATTCTTCAACGATAAGCTCACCGAAGGGGTTAGCGAACGGCGACGCAAATAGAAAGGTTTGAAACAAAGTCGGCAGCAAAAATGCTGAAGTTATTTTTGCCTTTACAACCTGTGGAAAGGCTCAAACCCACTACGAAGGAAGCCACTTATTGTTGGGAGGATGAGAAATCACCGCAAGGAGCTGACAAGAAAGCAAAGCAAAAGATAAACTGCATCATGAGGAATTTCATCCGACTCCAACTAGTTCAGATGTTGGCAATCCAGCTTTTACTTTGTACAGGCAGTCTTACTGTTACAAGAGAAAACTTCATAGTAGCATTTAAATGAATCACCAATTTATAGTGGTACTTTTATTTCCGTCAGTTTAAAATTTGGGGTGATAAGTCTAGCGTGTGCTGTCATCTACACTCATGGATTACACAACTTTCGTATTTTAGATGAAGTAAATTAATATCAAGAGCGCGTTAATAGGTGTTTCAGACACAAATGCACTCGCTCGCCTGAATTGGAGTAAGTAGAACCTCGATAATCCTGGCGAGAAATTAGTGAACATTGGCTGACAATATTTTTTGGCAAGTTATGCCTTCAAACCCTGCAAAGCCGGGTTACGCACTAAAGAATCCATATATGCAAAAGAGGAGGTGTGTGTGTGTGTGTTTATTTGCTAAGTGGTTGCAAAAAGACGCCTCATACAGTGGCGGCCCGGGGTCAAAACTGTTAGTGCAGCCGGAAGAGCTCCCCCCCCCCTTCCTCCCTACAGGAATGGAAAATCTTTGTTACTGAATTCGAAAACGGATTAAGCCCTCACCGAGAAAAAAGAAATTTCATAAAAAATGCAAGAGATCCTATTTTACTTCCATAAAATTTACATAAATTTCAACCAGCCGCTCTTATCCTCAAAATTGCATTCATCCGTGTCTGATTCGAAGTTTCCTTAGAATTTTCTTTTGTAACGGTAACTTCAGAAGGAAAAAAAAAAAAAAAAAAAAGAAAACTGACTTATTTTTTATAAGTCAAATCAATCCTCCCTTCTTTTAAACTTGCGAATCGGTCAGTGATGTCCTCATAAAAAGGCGTTGTTTTAATTCAGATATCAATAATTTTAAAAGCTCTTTAAAATTTCCCACGTTTAAAGAATTTTCTCGCTCGCCATGTCCTCTAAATGCCAGTTCTTGCTTAAAAAACAATACTGCTTTGATGGGTAATTGTCCATTCATAAGCGTCTATCCAGGCTTACCTTCTTGATAAATTCAGCAATATAAAGTCGAGAGTTTTCCGAACATATATTCTCCGTACCCCTCCCTCACTTCTCGAGCCAATCAGTCAGTCGAATTCACTACAGCCGTCGTTTGAAAATCTTTCATCAGCTGTACTTAGCTACTAACTCCCTATATGCCGGAGAGACTGCTTACAAACTCGTTGCCATGGCAATGGTGCTGCCAATTTCTTGATCGGCTATGAGGGCTGTACCGAGGCCTCCGAGAGAGGAGAAAGATTCTTTCTCCTCTGTCGGAGGCCTCGGCTGTACCAAGACTCACAGTTGAATTGCAGGAAGATTAAAGGGCTTTTTTCTGAATGAGCGACCTGGCAGTTACTACAACACGTTGTTTTTTGTTTTTGTTTTAGATTTTTTAAAAATTTATCATAGAAATTCCATAATTCTAATCTGAATTTAAGAAAGTTAGTAGAATAAATTATTTTAAAGTATTTGTTGATAATTTTAAGTGCAGCCCGGCTGTACTTGCTGTATCCCACGAGCCGCCACTGGCCTCATGAGCAATTGAAGAACGGGACTACTTTCTGACTACACCAGCCAAGTGGACATGAGCTGACATTTTCCCACCCTAGCGGCAAGTTATTTCTTAAATTTGTAACACAATCGTGCTAAGAGCTAGCATATATAAATCCATTTGTGATCAAAATACTAATGGAATTCCTTGACAATTCGTCCGGATTTTCTCTGACGAGTGGAAATTTTGTTAATGGAGCTTGCTGCAGCTAGTGCTCATTAAAGCGCCCCAAAACTGACTACAGGCACAATGATACGCACGGTTAGACAAAGGCAAACACTGGATTTTACTAAAATTCGTTATCAAAACGGATACATTTAAAATAGAAATTAATTAGGAAGGAAAAGCAAATCATAAATCATGTATAGGATAAAATGCATTTACCTCACAACGAAAGCTTTTCCATTGTACTTTCAGGCAAAATGCGTCCGATTGCTTGGAGGACGATTTATTTTCCCCAGAATGAGCAAGCTATAGTGGATATAACATTCTAGAGCAAACATTCATTTTGAAAGTATAATTAAAGTTGATGGCAACGGAATTCAAACGTGCGAAATAGTTGGAGTAGGAGAGCAAAGCGAAATTTCCAAACTCTTGTAAATGAACGTAGATCAGATTTCCCAAAGATTAGATGATCTTTCACAAGATATTTCCCATCTTATGTTCAATATCGCATGCATAAGGCCCAAACATTTTAACAAAGCAGCGTTAGCCGAATCTTTGTGGATAGCAGTGCCTCGTTTAGCACGAATAAAGGATTATAGCGATTTGACAAACCGTGACTTGTTTAAGGGACAAGGCATTTGTGAAATTTTGATGAAATGAGTTTTAAGTAACACTTAAAAGAATGCAAAACTGTATGCGTTTTATCGTCCTTAAATTAAAACATTCAATTATGAATGATCATCAAAGAATATCTTATTCGTCTAGCAAAAATAATCTTCATTAATTCAAGGTGTGTGTGTGCACAGGGTTTATTTTTTTAGTAAAAGGATTAACTTTAAACAATTTATTTTCTATGTTCTTCGATAATTAGCTACCATCCTTTTAAGCTATTTCATGATTCTGCGTTCACAGAGCATTTAGCTTTTATCAGCAGAAAACTGAGTAAAGTGTGATTTGTGGTCAAAATTTTAAGATTCAAACAATTTTACAAATTTTTTGAATGATTTGAATGAGATTTTTTTTGAATGAATAAGAGTTATAAATGCAATGCTCACTGCTTATAAAAGAGGATATGTCAAAGAAAAGGTTTATAACAAGCTTACATGTCATTGCAATCCCAGCGCATTTACGGCAGTTAGAACTCTGACAGTCAAGAATTTTTCATTTATAGAGTAAAAACACTAATAAAAATTTAAAAGGTCAAAGAACAACTGATAAAATCTACAGGTTCAACAAATTATGTAGAATTTAAGCCTCAGGAACAAGATGTTATGCAGCGGGTGGGAAGAAAGAGCAACTTAGCAAGCACGCAATCAAGTGATCCGGCAAAAATGCTACTTAATAAAAATACACATGTAAAACATGGAAAGGCAAGGCATAATCTTGGCTTGCCGAAGTAACTCCTACCCCTGAAGCAGATCTCTATCCGTTTCGATGCCCTGGCAGCATTTGCAGGCAGTTCACCAGATGACCTCAAAGCCACCATTTCATACAGCAACTTAATTACAATATTTAGCTTTAAAAATATTTCTCCTTCACCACGAACATGCTGAATTCGCAATTAGATTTGCTTTGAGCCACATCCCAGTTCGCACGCACAAAAGCCTTGGATATTTAGCAACTGGACCGTCAACTCCATTTTGCCCAAGTTATGATTAAAAAGAAATTTGCCGAATTCGCCAGTACCAAGAAATGGACCTCATTCGAAAGGCTAATGGCACATACTATGATCGTGCACCGACGTTCACAGAGAACTACACGATACAGATGTCACTGATGGATGATTGATGTATTTGTCAAGGTGTCCATTACGGAAACTTTTGAAACGAGGCAAGCAAGTTCGCCCTCCCAGGGTAATTAGATTCCTGGAAATGCAGCGATGGAGCGGCAAGTGAGACGGTGCCAAAGAAAATTACCTTAGAGGAAAATAATAATAAGAAAAAAAAAAAAGGCGATTCTCACGAAAAGATTGGACAACCAAAGCTAAATTACGTAACTTCGTCGAGTGGCAATCAAAAAGCAGTTTGTTCAACAGTCAAGTTACCAACTCGCGGCAACGTGCCTGTAATTGAATAGTCCGAATTGAACACTAAATTCCTTTTTCACAGGTCGTTAACATAATACTGCCGATTTTACATCTACCAACCCTCTCAACTAAATAAAAAAAGTATGTAGCCAACTGATGTTCTTTAATTTCTTGATTACTTATTAACAAATAGGATTAAGAATACACAAATAGATGTAATCCTACTCTCCTCCCAAGAAGGGTAAGCCGTGGCAGCTTGGGAACCCTATATTAGATAAAGAATAATTAAGCAATAATATAATCTCTAGAGAAATTGAATCTGAATATATAGATAAGGACCCAAAAGCCAAAATAAAACTACGTCGCTACAGAGCATTTCCGCTTTTGCTAGAATGAATGGAAGTATCTGAAAATGCCGCCTTGGGTGGGCAAAGGTAATACAATACAAATAAAAATTTATTCTGATAGTACTGAAATACATGTATATAGAATTTCCATCTCGTCCATTAACTTGAACTCAAATGCTTGCATGAATAATTTCCAAAAAAATTGTAAATGAGGTAGATCAAACTTTAACAAGTAAAGCATTTCATTCAAGATTGCAAAGAAATGATAATCATTTATGAGGTAAAGGGTGAGAATTACTATAAGAACAGTCTATACAAATCTTCCAAGATTGAAATGAAAAGCAACTGAATGGTTCATTTCTTCAATTTTAACCGATTACACTTAATTCCGGGATTATTACCTTTTGTGAAGAATTTTACTAACAACAACACACAATACAATTTTTTTTAACGATTTAGAATGAAAAATTTAGGGAGTGGGAACGTTACTTAAATAGAAAGCAGGCAGGGACCAGGACATCAACTACAATTATGTAGTAACTATGCTTAGCTTGAGTAACTAAAATCAGATATAAAAATGCTTTGATTAAAAGAAAAAAAGTGTGAGCTAAATGTTTTAATTTTAGAAGTGCTACTGCTAAATAAAACTTTTTTCGAATGAAATCTACAATAAAAATTAAACTGTCATGCACATACAATAAATTATCTAACACGCACTACAATATCTTGTAAGAAGGCACAGTTATTTAAAATAAGTAAAATACTTCGCTACCAACTTTGTCAAAGAACAGCAGTAAAGTTTAACTGGTGTCCACACTTTACGATCTTGACAGGAAAAAATGAAAAATAACTGGCTTAACTTATTTGATTCTGTGATAGTTTTAATTGAGAAATCTGGACAAGAAATACAACTGATATATATCTATATAAATAAAATTGGACTTTTGTCTGTACATTTCTTGGAATTTAAAAATTCTGCGATTTCTATCCGTTTCAAGCACCCGGGAATCCGATGCGACCCTCAAAAAAAAGTTTGTCTGTCTGTCATTCTGTCCGTGACGCTTTTTTTTGTTTAAGCATCACATAAAAACGACTGAAGCGAATGATATGAAATTGGGTGTCATGATAGGTGGTCACTCAACTTAAAACATAGGCGTGGAATTTAAAAAAAAATCTTGATTGGATTTTGAGATTTTGCGAAAATCCTTTCAAACTGCGTAAATTTGTGTTCAAGCATCACGTAAAAACGACTGAAGCGAATGATATGAAATTGGGTGTCATGATAGGTGCTCACTCAACTTAAAACATAGGCGTCGAATTAAAAAAAAAAATCTTTATTAGATTTTGAGATTTTGCGAAAATCATTTCAAACTGCGTAAATTTGTGTTCACACATCACGTAATAACTGAAAAGGTGAAAAAACGATATTTGGTCACTCACCTTAAACTAGAAGCATCTAATTAAAAAAAAAAAATCGATCAGATTTCGAGATTTTGGGAAAATCGTTTAAAACTTTAAAACTGAGTGAATCTTAGTTCCCGCATTACGTAATAACGACTAAAGCGAATGATATGAAATTTGGTAACATGATAGATGGTTGCTCAACATAAACTATAGGTGTCCAATTTTTTAAACATTTTTATTAGATTTTGTGAACATTCTCTCAAAATACGTTTATATTTCTTCAAACATCACGTAATAACGACTAATACGAATGATACGAAATTTAGTGATATGATAGGTAGTTGCTAATCTTAATTTATAGGCGTTGACATTTTAAAATATTTTGATTACATTTTGAGATTTTGCGAAAATCGTTTTAAAATGCTGAAATTTTGTCCCAGCATCACGAAATAAAGACTGCAGGGAATGAAACGAAATTGGGTGACATTGGTTGTCACTCAACTTGAATTCTAGGCTTCCAATTTTTCAAAAATGTTGATTAGATTTTGAGATTTTGCGAAAATTATTTCAATATGCGTAAATGTTCGTTTGCGCATCATATAATTACGACTAAAGTGAATGAAATGATATTACTTAGTTACTCTCTAACCTGTAATATTTTAACAACACATAAAAATTATAACTTCGCTTTCTTTACTTTGGCAACATACTACATCCATTCTGTGTACTCCTACAATGCTGACGAAAGTTCTTGCTTTTTGGAAATTTGCATTCACTAACCCGTCAAGGACGGGTACTTCAGCCAGTATATATATATATATATATATATATATATATATATACACACATAAATGAACAAATAAAAAGAAATGGGGGTAGAATTTCTACTAACAAGCTGTGCCTAAGCATATGAGCATGGCCCCCACATTCGATTACGGGCCCTGGACCCAGGACCCCCCCCCCCACCTTTTTCCCCTCCCAGCCGTGTGCTGCATTAAAATTGCACAGTTATTTCTTACTCACATTCTTTTCTGAATATAGTTTAACCTGCAAACACGGGGAATAATTATGGTAACTGTTTTATAAGTCCACACTAAACTATTTATAAAATTATGCTACTTCAAAATCACAAGAGTTCAGCGTATGAATGCACTCAGTTACATACTAAAAGAGCTAAACTTAAGGATGAGTAGTAATGGCTACACTTGACTATCTTATTTTTAAAAAAAACCTTACAATACAGATAAAATTTCCATCCAGTTAACTCTCCCCCCCCCCCGAATCTCAGGCCTTGGGGATATTGTCCCTCCTTCCCGCAGGGCCGGCCTGGTAGGAAGCAGATGAAGACAATGCAAACACAAGTTCACACAATAACAATTTTACTAAACTTTTATGATACACAGTTTATCATAAATATGTTATTTTAAATTTTAAGCTACAATTAGCTGTAGTCTTCTAATGGATAAAAAAAAAATATATACTCACCCTTTTTTTTAGTTTGTATTAGTTATAGTAATTAAAAATTTAAACTGCGTAGAACTGGACTCTGGACCTCCCCTAGGGCCGGGCACTGGACCCAGCCCCCACCATTGTGGGGTCCATGCATAGGATTCAGATTTTTAAAATTTTAAAGCAAGAGTTTTACTGATAATTTTCTTTCAAGAAAGAGGTGTGGAAAAAAAAAAAGGAGAGGGTGGCCGTCTACCTTCCTTGGGAGGATGGATTTCAAAATACCTTGAAGTTGATTATAAGGTATTTGCGAGTGTTGCATTTGCTCCGCCATTTAGTTAGGCACAACTTAATTGTGACTGAATATTTGTTAAACTAAATTCAAAGTTTAAAAAAAAGGGAGCGCGAGGAAACATTACTTTCCGAAGCACCTAATATTTGCCTCCCCCTCCATGGCCCCCTAAAAAGTCACTAATAAAGCAACTATTTGAAATTAAAGTTGCGAAGCACCATAATGATCATCAAAGGACGTAAGGTCGTCAATCTCAACATGAACTCTGCTAAGGTCTTATAAGGACCGTCCGAATCTTTGAAGACATGGGGGGGGGGGGGGACAAGCAATTACTTGGTACTATTCCTAATAACATAGTAGAAGAAAAAGGCCGATAGACGAGCTTTATTCATGAACTGTTTTTTTTTTTTTTTCTATGTTGCGACCGTTTAATAATGACCGCAGCTGTAAGGGCGGAATAGCAAAGCTTGAGGCATAGGATTGAGTTAGAGGCACTATGATTTTGAGTAAATCAGAATTCAAATTGGTGTGGTTGACACTGATCGATCGATCGATCTCATTCACATAGATAAAATTATGACATTCCGACTTTCGTTCCCACGTAGGTCCCGACGGCATTCCATGTAATCCTTCATTAGTAAAAGAAACAACAGCTGTTGCAGGTTTAGTTAGCGCAAGCCAATTCACACTAGGTGTATTTTGCTCAAAGGAACGGAAAGTCCGAAGCGGTATTTTAATAATTATGGCCCTTGCATTCAGAAAAAAGTCAAGAAAACATCCCTTCCTTCCACATGAAAAGAGAATCTGGAAGATGCATTTTCACACTGGCTTTATTACTATATTATATATAATTAAAAAACAAGTAAAATTACAGAATCCAATGAGCTGAGGTCGGGACGGCAAACAGGGGGTGCGATTGCACCCCCGAACTTAACAAGCAATTTACTTATCCCATATTGCGGATACTAATACATCAAATCTCGCACTCCCAAATGAAATGCTGAAATGCCGCCCTTGAGCTGAGGAGTGTTTGTACGCTAGCCATTTCTTTTAAGTTCGATAAGATATTCACTTCAACACACGAGTTGTTGGATTTTTTTGAGAGACTTCAAATTTGAGCGAACAAGAATGAGGTGTGAACTGATCAGAACTGCTCATTGCACAAGATGCATATATGAATTTCTGAATAAGTTCGAAAGGCAATTTGAATTACACATCCTGTGTCCATCCGAACTGCCGTCGTAATACACGCCAATAGTACAATTTATCGACAGTGACGATCTCCTTTGAAAGTAACAATACGTCGACTCTTAACCCAAACCATGGTCGAAAGCTTAACCCAAACCATGTTAAAATATTGTCCCTCATCACTGAAGATTCAGCGGATTTCACAGTGGCAAGTGTTGCTTTATAGGTTGGGGTCTTAGACGAACGCTCCGACCAAATCCAGCGGCCGCAAAAGCTCAATGTTGAGCCCCAGCGTAGATTACAAAGATTCATGTAGGGAAGTAACATTGGTCACAGAAAATGAGTCCCCCCCCCCCCCCCCCAATAAGGGTGGAATCAAGATCAAAAAATGAACAGGGTACAAAAAAAGATCCACCTCTCTCTCAGGACACGAAATTCTTCTCCATAATTAACGCACTCCCCCCTCTTCTTGAAACTTTACGAAATTCTCTACCACAGGCACTCGCGCGGGAGGGGCAACTGACCCCTCAGTTCCAAAAAGAAAAGTGGGGAATCAAGGACCTTTTACAAGTTCAAGAGTAACGATTCATCGAAAAATGATGGAGGGATACCCAATACACAAACCAAGAGAAGAAAAGGAGTACGAACTAGTAAACTCTTGCTAACTCAAGCGTATAACTTTATTAAGTTTTATGTACTTAAAAGCTTAGGATGTTAAGTTTTGAGTACTGGCTCATTTTGCAACTTGCTTCATTTAATGAATAATTGGAGGTAATTCAATAAATAACGAAGGTCAAGTCCAATTATAGCCCAATTTTAAAGGTAAAAGAAAGAAAAAAAATCCCCCCCCCCCAAGCTACAAACTTTTATCTTTTTTGCCTCCCCCTTTTTCGGTGCACCAGCTGCCTGTGTCCGCTATTGTTTATTTATCACCATTTTGGATTCAAATAGCCTAATTATAGAGATCACACAATCCGATCAATTTACCTCATAAGACATTTAAACAGAACGCACGAATCAAATGATTTCAGAAATAGAACATTTTATCTTAAACCAGAAGCTTACACCCTTCAGTAATTACACGACAATGAAATCGTAACCAGTGACAGCTTTTCATTAGTCATCCGAAAGTAAATCAACACATCCAGTTTAATCTCCATAAATTACAGATTTCGAACCATCTATTGTTTCATTTTGCAACTCGTCAGCTACGATATGTAAAGCCTTTGGAGAATTCCCAGAAAATTGATTATCGATTTGACGATTTCTCATTAGAACGACAGCTGTAATTAACGTTCATTAATTAAGATGCTAAGCTTTAAGGTGGCTTTTTTAAATACCACATAGCCATAGATAAATATTCTGACAAAAGGGTAATTAAAAGAAGACACATTGAAATAATTAAACATTACAAGAATTAGCGGGTGGGAAAAAGTTTTCTAATCCTTTTTTTTAAAATTGAATTTCAGGCATAAGAGGGTGGGGAAGTAATTAAGATCAAAACTTTACGTCATTATACCCCCCCCCCCCTCCAGCAATATACAGTTCTTTTCAGAAAGGGATAAAAATGTATTTTAAAAATCTCACAGAAATGTTGTTTTAAATAGCGCCAGTAATTGTTGAAAACAACAGAAAACTACAAGCGACTGTTTTCTAAGAATTTCGATTCCCACTAGCGGTGAAAGCAGTTTAGGAAGTAATTTATTATCCATCAGAACATTTATTACCAATTCAAACTAACAGTTTTGATAATAAATAAAATTAATATTTCATATTTCCTATGAAAAATAAAATAAAAAAGACAAGTTGATTATAACAACTAAAAATAAAATTATTTATAGCAACAACTAAACCCTATCAAAGCTTTCAAGGCCAGGTAGATCACTGATACTATTATCTTATGAGAAAAGCCTACGACAATTTCGAAGTATACCACTCCGCAACAGAACTTTTACCACCATTAATCAAAAAAAGATTAGAAAGTTATGCTCAAAAGACGTAATGAAATCTACGCCGTAAGTACGATCATATTAAAAATTTTCATTATGTAAAAATTGAAGAAAGCAATCTGGCTACTTTAAAAATCTAAAAATGTACCATTTACCTGATTTTCAGTCCCCTCCTCCGCATTTTTAACCACAGGACATTGTTTTGTTTGGGTAGAAATGCTAAAAGGTGTAGCATACGTCATGATTTTATTTCCAAACGTACCGATTCACAATTTTTGCGATTCATGAAAAAGTTCTATTTAAAATTATAAAATAAAATTCACATCATTGGACCAACCGACATGCAAATTTGATTAAATAATACGGGGGGGGGGGGGGTGCGCTGCTTTAAAAATCTGAAAATCCACCCAACCGACATGACACACGCACCAAGTAATTCAACCTAAATACAAAGTGATACAGACATCTTTTTGAAGTGACAAGTTTAAAAATGCATTAGAAACCTAAATCGATTTGAAGGCTTTGACGTACAAATAACTTCATGGGCGAAATGATTCCAAGACTTTTTTCAGATTCCGATAAACTGGAAATAGTCCTTAATGATTTTCAACGTGAATTATAATATCAAAATTGAAACAAGTAAAATTAGCATTTAAATTGCTTTTCAGAAGTTATAATTCAATCTGAAGTAATTTCGAAGAAACATGGTACATAGATGTAAAACCGTATAACGTAGTATTAGATAGAATGTAGCTACTCACGACCTCATATAATCATGAGGCATATACGTAAAATATATCTAGATACAGTTTTAATTGATTCAACAGCCGGCTTTATCTAACAGATTAGTCTAAAACTATAAGGCAACTGGTACGAAGTATGGATATTAGCAAAGCTAACGAGAATTTTTTTGTGCAAGTACTACAGGAAATATGCGTAGTATAAAAAATATCATGCGAAGAACAACAATGTACTTTTCCATATATTTTACACTATAGGCACCCATTACAGATCTCAAGTGAACATAGATCTCTTTCCACAGCAACAGCGTTCCGACATCAGCATAAAAGGCCATTTGTAAAAACTGATTTCTGTTGTTCACTGTCTTCCACGAGACAGAAGTAAATAAAAATTTTCGCATAGCCAGCTGTGTCAAAAATGGGTCTCAAGATCTGTGGCACGCGATGAACGTTTCGATCGTCCGCCCTCTTGCTGGTAGTTAAGTCGAGCGATGGCAACGGCTGCCCTTTTTTCAGCATTGGGAAAGGGTTGCGCCTCAAAGGGTTAAACCGAGGTCACGGTTTGAAGCATACCGTTGCAATTTTCACAGTTCGTGGACTATTGAATAAGATATAATATTTGGAAGTTAGAAAGTATAAACGAGGATGCCACATTCAACTGCGATATAAATCGCAAAAAATAGCAGCAGACAACCACTTTTAACCAACTCCAACATCATGCTTAGTCACTGTCACGCAAAAACCTATAACAGCCACCACAGCGGCAATAAATGCTCCATCTACACACATGCTACCACTTAAAGTATATCACAAACTTTTCAACTAAGTACTCAACATATTGAGAGCGCAATCGAGTTTTAAAAGAACTGTCACGGAACGAAAAGAGCTCCCGGAAAATGTCGTTATGAAGCACTTAATCGACCACGCTCATCAACTTAATACTGTCATCAAGTTCTCGAAAAAGATTGTGGCAGCATAGAGGGACAGAAAATCTCGGTGGCCTTCACTTGAAGATTCTGTGCCAATTTGCAAATAAGGCATTCTGGAATTTGATAGGACCACTGAGAAAATCCAACGCATATGCTTGATTAAGGTACGGAGATCGATGCCTCAAAATGAGCCGATTTAAATTCTAGATTGTATCGAATGCATTCGAAAAGTACCAATTAAGAGGATAAAATAAAAAGTTTTTTGGAATTCTTATTTCCTTTTCAGGTTAGATCAAGACCACTTGATTTTTATTATTATTATTAACACCTTAAGCTTTCGCCATCAGTACACAATATAAGTTTCTCCCCCCCGTAATTCAAAATATAGTACTACTAATAGTGTAAAGTAACTAGCTTTAAATTGACGATTTTTCATAAGTGGTTTCTGAATCAGGATGTCTACTCAAAAATCTTTTCAAATTTCGGGAAGTTTGAAACATTGGATTGGGGAAGTAGAAAAAAAAACCCCGGAAAAGTCAGGATTCCCTACCAAAATCAAAAATTTTCCCAGGTATCTATCTCTTAACGTTTGACTGTGCCGTTCTACTGAAATTTATGCAAACAAGGGCTAATTTGGGACTGCAGCTAATTAATCCAAGCCACTACATGTATCCATGCCCTAGCCCATTCCAGTTAACAAATTTTCAATCAAACAATAACGTTTTACAGATACAGGTATATTAAATTAAAATTAATTATTATATGCTATAAGATAATGAAGTTTCGAGCTAAAGCAAAATCTGGAAGATAAAACTATGAATATGAATGGGAGAGGGGGGGGTGTCAAAATTGTTAAACTTAATGAGAAATGCACAAAATTTATATATACATTCAAAAATGATTTTTTGATTAAAAATAAACGACCAAAATATTACTTTCACGATTCCTTACCCAGTCAGTACTATATGTTGTTCTATTCCTGCCTTTCTGAGGTTAATGTGTTTTAATAACGTATGTTTCTAGAGCAATTGATTTTCGCAATTATGACCTATCTCGCATACTACTTAGAACTTGTTCTGGGACCACCAGTTGGGAATCTCTGGCTTAGAGAAAATATTGCGACTATGGAGGGGGGGGGGGCTTTAGAAAAATTCTAGGTTATTTCCCAAACAAATGCACAGTTCCCTGACTTTTCCAGGTGGGTAGATATCTTGCTGAATAGAGCTTCTCTAAAGCTATTCTTTTTATTACTTTCCCAGGGTGTCCACCAATGTCACGAGGCAAAAACAGTATCACTTGTAGCCCGACCGACATTTAAAAATGTCGCCAGTTTAGTAATTTTAGATGCCAAAAAAGTAGCATTTTTACATGATTTTGCAGTTAAAAAAAATGAGCATACGTCACTTAAAGTAAATAAGACTTTGTAAAAAAACACAGACGGGCTACGAAAAAGACTTTTTATATTATGGCTCATGGAAGGAAATTCTTGAAAGTGCGCTAGTGACTAAACGGCGTATTCTATTAAGCGCAAACCGGGTATGTGTGTAATGCGTCACGGTCAAAGTTCTGAAATTTTGTATAGGGCCTAATGAAGGTATGGGAATTTGAGCGGAAAAAAAATCAAATATTCGCCACCAGAGGACCTTTTTTTCAATGAATTACACATTTACCATACATTTATGACAGTTTACAAAGGTTATTACAACAAAACATGTTCAACATGACGGCCATTATTGTCAGCTACCATCTGGAATCGTAAGGAAGCATGTTACACAGCTGACCGCAGTGTGTTCGGGGAAATGTGTTAGAGTGAGCCATGGATAAAAAGGTGGTAAAAATCTAAAAGCACCAGTAGTAAGTGTGTAATTCATTAAAAAACACCCCCTGGTGGCGGATATTTGAATTTTTTTTATTATTTTTGAATTATCACATATGGACGGAAATTCTTGAAAGTGTGCTAGTGCCGGTATTGTGCTTTCCATTGAGCTTAAATTGGGTATGTATGTTACAGATCACGGTCTCGTGACCTGCATAGATTTTGGTGTGTCCAGCGCCAGAAATATACTTTATTTTAGTGTTGAGCCCCCATCCAAGTTATAGTAGTAAGCACATTATTACGGTAATGTATTTTTTTCGACATGGGTATGGGCGCCCATGAGACCAAATGCTTAACTGGACATAAATAAATATCACTAATATCAAATTTCTTTGACTGAACTCCATAATTTTTACAGAACACCTTTAAGCGTCGAGCAAATCCGTCCGTTAGCTAGCTCTTGGTCATCAGAGATTCATATGTACCACTGTGCAATCAAAAATATGCTATTACGGTGACGTTTCACAGGTGGCCATTTATTACCCGCTAGTTCTATAACAGAAAAATGTCCTTTAATGAAGCCTTTATTGAGGGATAGACGTGTCTAAAACAAAAATATCTGCTGGAAGCCCGAATTCACAGATCTGAAAATTATTATCCATTCTTTTTCATAACGATTTTAAGAAGTTTGTTACCTTTACCAAAACGAGTTTCAGGTTTTTTCCAAGAAAAATGAGGAGTAATAATATAAAACAACAACGAATGCGATTCAATTTAGTACATTTATAATAACAGCAGAATAAACTAGCAATTAAACCGTTAAATAACATCAGGCGAAACAGATAAATATCAAAAACGGTTATCACCAACTTCAAGAAGTTTAATGATATGAATAATTAAAACAAACGAAGGAAAAGAAATAAGGAATGTAAACAATTTTCCAAATAGCAGAGAGAATAAGCGATAGGGAGCTGTCAACTTTAATCCATTATTTTTCAACATTGTAACGATAAAGTGTTGTGTGGGCAAATGACTTCTTGCCCGGAAGGATACTAAGTTTTTACTTCGCAAATTAAACGGAGGCACAAATGGAAGAATTTTTGAATTGAAACGGAGTTTGAATATTTAATGAAGTGAGTGTCATCTTATGTTTTTTATTTAAGATTTTAAAGTTATTCTTATATCATGGATGCAGATGAGTGAAGATATCCCTCATCACCCGATTGAAATTATTAATTAGTTCCGTGATAATTATCATTAAATAAACAAATTTAACACGAGAAACACCCCGATGACGAAAATACACGGTTTTTAGGCATAATTAAGCCCGCAATGCTATTATATAGAGCATAATGATTGCTAAGCACTTCATTTGTGTACACAAATTTTGACACAAAAATATTTTTTATCGTCTATGCTCGGAAGGAAATGTTTGAAAAGAAATGGAAAGGGGGGGGGGCGCAATTTGTAAACAATTCTTATATTTTTTTGTTTTATGGTGAACCATAGAAAAGAAATTTTAAAGCTAATTTAAAGCTAATATACTAATTTATGGTAATTTGAGTGAAACTTAGAAAACGGCTACCAACGATTGCATGGTAACCTTGAAATATTAGTGAAAGTTGTAAATAATAATCTTCGAATCCTGTAAGAGCTAAGCGATTTTATACTGCAAAAAAAAAGTGACAGTATAAAATAGATATTTCTTTGCATTATTTATTAACTTTTTGCTTGTTTCCCGTAAAGTATCTGCAATAGAAATTTACATACGCATCTTTTACACGAATAATTTGATTATTTTGTGGCATAACTCATTCAGAACTTAATGTTCCTCCATGAAAGCAATTCGATTTGATTACGCAACTCAAAGCATAATATAGTTTATAACACGCTCTCCCCCTCAATTAAAACAGATAATAAAGTAAAGACTGTTTTATAAAGCAAAAATAGTTTGAACTGAGAAAATTAAGCCAACTTCGTCGATAATTAGTTTTCGATTTGGGCAAGCTGCGTGCTTTTGCAGGGCAGGGGCGATCAAACTTGCTTGGTCTGGACCACAAATGATAGATTTTTTTTGGATTTTAGAGACACATGGACTGACTCTCCCCTTTTTAAGGGGTGGGGCGTATTTAAGGGGGGGGGTTCAGACCCCCCGAAATTTTGATTTTTGTTACTAAAATGACAGTCTTTCTGTGAAACATTCTGCCTTTTTTACCGTTTGGAACCCCCCCCCGAAATGTTTTTCTAGATACGTGCCTGGTGGTGGTGGTGGTGTGTGTGTGGGGGGGGGGAAGATAAAAAACCATGACAGACATGTGTGTGCGGGGAACCATACTTTACTTTTTTTAAAAATAAAAATTAGCGTGGAAGAAAGTGTATAGTCAGTATACAACAGAAGCAAAATATCCTTAAATTACAGCGGGAGCACAGGTGCCTGATTTTAGTTTTTAGTGTCAGGAATTGTTGCAAGTCTTTCTATTCGATAGTTAAATGTATCAAAAATAATCTTAGAACATCGGTCTAGTTTAACCGATCAGAATTTCACTGAGCCAGTGAGAACTTCTTTAACGAGTCATTAACCAAACTTTAACGAAACGGTGATTTTTACAAAAATTAGTATTTGAATTAACAAATATAGATGTTGAAATTAACAAAAATAGATACTGAAATTCACCAAAATAAACAGTTTTCACAAAAACGGAACCTTTGGGGGGGGGGGGGGGGGGAGAATCGTGGCTCGATCCCTGTAATGAAAAGACTGCTTGTTTCACCTGACCTCTCACTGTAACTGCAAATATACAGGGTGTCCGAAAAGTCCTTGCCGCATTTCAAAAATTCACAGAAAATCAACAAATTATTGTATGAATATGCGGTTTGCACAATAATGCTTCACAGAATCAAGAATTTGTTTTAAAATCTTAAAACAAATTACTTTAAAAATGCGTTAATAGATGGCGCTGCATCTCCAGTTTTCAACAATGAGAGCCAATAGGGGTTTTTCGACGAGTTTCGAGCAGCATTGACGGTGCCGGAATATTCATTCTAGCTAAGGCGACTGAAATTGAGAAAGCGCATTGCGTAGGTTGGTATTTAGAATCAAAATCCATAACTACATTTCAGATAAAGTTTTGTAACACGTTTAAGAAAAACCCTCCGATTCGAAACAGTATTTTTGGCCTGACATGAAAAGTTTTTAAGAAAATGGAAGCGTTTCAGACAGGGAAAGTGGTTGGCCTCGAAGATCGGATACGACTGTACAAGACATTCCGGCAGCTTACTGTAACGGTACAGCGCCACCTCTTAACACAATTTGGAAGTAATTTTTGTACTATGTCAAAAAGAAAAGAAAAAAAAATAATTCGTGAACCTGTGAAGCATTATTGGGCAAACCGCATATTCATACGATAATTTGTTGATCTTCTATGACTTTTCTAAAAGTAAGCACTTTTCGGACACCCTGTATGTCTCGTCTCGCAACCATCCCCAAGTGAATACAGACACATACAAGAAGTAAAATAAAAAAGAACAATTTGTCCTTACTTTGAGAGTCTAGTACAACTTAAACATTTAAGAAGTATTTGCTTTATTTTATGATACAGTAAAACCTCACTATAACGATATCAGATACAACAATAAATCTCTCTTATAACGATAAAATTTTGAGGTCCTTCGGAATTCCAATACAATATAAAGTTTTCTGGATATAACTATACATCCCTCTAGAACGATAATTTTATTGGGTCCCTTAAGTATCGTTGTATCGAGGTTTTACTGCATTTATGATATTAAATTTATGGCTTATTGTTTTTTAAATGTATGAAATAAATTTATTTATATTTAAATGTTCAAGACAAGTTTTACAAGTAATTAAAACAAGAAAAAATACTTTCACCAGCAAATCACAATTTTTAGAAGTTGTTCCAAACACTTCAAAGACGTTCATGGATGAATTAAAAATAAATAAGATAAACGAAAATCAATTACATTACATAACAAACCTTCTAAAGACATTTAAGCAGGTAGATAAATCCCTTTATTACACAGGCGCAATTCAAATGCATCAGATTTGTGCATTTTTTCCCCCCTTCTCATAAACGAATTTTGCAAAAGGTTTCAGCATTTTAAGCCTGCGGCATGTAAACATCTTCGCCATTTTGTTCTAAATGAAATCTGGCGCATCGATGCCCAAGCACATGAAACGAAATTCTATCTGCAAGGGACGCACACACATTTTAAATGCGAAAAACAAAGCACGGTGAAAGCTTACGTGACGAACGACAGAGCTCAAAGATCAGTACACAGAAATCTCGCTTATTCATTTTATTCATTCTTTATGAAGTTTCGTATCTGTGTGGATATCGGATTTCGGGCTTTAGGTTTGCATTATTGCAAACAAGGGAGGCGATGGAATGCTCTTCTTTGGAGCTTTTATTTCGAGAAGAGGCCAGGTATCATTTAAACACAATACTACATTTTCCACGATCTTCTTTCTTAATAACTTAACATATAAATACGGAAAGGAAATGGGGATTGAAAATAGCTTACAATGGGAAAGCGGACACAAATGGAAAAAGAAAATGCTCCATAAATATATGTACATGGCTTCGACTGCTTAAAACTATAGTTTTTTATTTTATTTATTTATTTATTTTTTAAATCAGAGCTCATGAAGCCTCGAAGCTGGAAATTCGCAGAATCTTCAATTTCGATAGATTTTCAAAAGGTTATTCTCAGCACTTTCTGTAAAAGAGCAATAGGATACGCTGAGTTCAATCAAGAAGAAATAAATTAAGTATGAACTTTGTTCCCCAGGTCTACTTTTTAATATGTTGTGGATTCCTTAAAATAAAATTAGGTACATATAACCCAAGTAACATAACACATTTGTCTTGTCAACAATTTAAAACTGAAAATGTTGCCATCGTTCGGATCACTCCTCCAACTCAGCTGACAGATGCGACTCGTGTAGGCTTGTCGTAACACACATTAAACAAATAAATCATAAATACATAGATTTCTAAATATAGATGGCAGAATCAATGATTTTATTTTAAATCTACTGGCCCCTTAAATGGAACGTGGTTTCCAACATCCACAAGTTTAAGAAGCCATTGAAACTCCTGCTTTTCAGCGACTAATTCAAAATACAGTCAACTCCGGTTATAGTGAACCTATGGGGACCGGCAAATTTCGTTCACTATATACGAAGTTCACTAAAGCCAATGTTTCTCAATGTTGAACCTTGCATAAAACTAGAAAATACTAGAATTTTATACAAATATTAAATGTTCATTAGGTAAATAAAGCACAATGGATCGCATTTATGGTTCAAGAACTACTCGTAAAGTAAAATGAGCACAGTTAATCACATTTATGGAAATAATGTACATTCCATTTAGATGGCAAAAGGGGCTGTGCCACCTTTAACCTGTGATATTGCATTGAGAAAGGAAAATGAAACCTCCCAAGGTAGAGCGAAATTTCGGCTTTTGGTTCACTTTCAAAGTACCCTGCTTTTGTCAATGAATGCTTTAGGTTAGGTAGTAGCACCTAAAGCATAATTATAAAGCGTAAGATTAGAATGCCTTACAGAGATGAAAAAAATTATGACACCCCACCTCCCCTTGCTCAGTATAAGTATGCTAGCCTAGACACTCGCAATTCGCCTGCATTTCCGAACAGGTGGTTAATAATCTCTCTTTACTCGAACACAAAAGAGCCACTCTTAGTAAGAATAGAACATCACCTCTGCCGTCCAGAAATTTTTAAGTTCACTATAACGAAAGTCATTGTTCACTAAAACCGAAAAATGCTACAACATTTCTAACACGTATGTGAATCCGGACTAATAAGCTCACTATATCCGGAGTTGACAGTATAAATCTATAAAACAAGTACTTACATCTGAAAAATGCATATTTTTTCAGGAAAAGGGGTAACTGAGTAGATAGTTGAGAACATTTTTGACAGGCACGTAGCCAGCAAAAATTTTTATGCGAGCCCGGCAGGTGATAAGCTAGAATTTCTCACAAGAAGGCTTGGTTATTGACATTAAGTAACAGAAGTCCATATTTCGGTTAGGGGCCAAGAAACCATTGGCTACGTCCATGACTTTTATGATTTAGATTGGCGAAATAATAAATGAAACACCAAATTTTGGTGTTTCATTATTAATATTATTGTCAGTTATTTATTCCGATATTATTATTATTGTCAATTTTATTTATTCCGATAACAAATGGCATCAAGCTGAAATGATTTCTTTTTTTTTTTTTTTTGGGGGGGGGGGATATTCCCAGCTTCAGTCATATGAACTAATCTGTTAGTTTTTAAACGATGCAAGCTTCAAATTTCTATTTGTTTATATAACACTAGACTATAAATCTTTTTTTTTTTTTTTGCCAATCTGATTATTCTTATTATTGCCAATTATATTTATACCGTAGGACCAGCTCGAGGGCCGTGCGGGTCCCCAGGGGAAGCGCAAGAGCGGAGCCTCTTTTCTATCATGTCTTATGGAAGTCATTACTAGCACTGCTAGTACATATTAGCTTTATTTCTCTGCTTTTTTCGAGATATATCGCAACCATCTACCAAGCTCTGTCTAATGTGATAGCAAAAAAATGGCCCAAGAGCGCAGCCTTTTTAAGCGCGGGGCCTTAGGCGATCGCCTACATTCGCCCCCCACCACCATCACCCCCCGGCCGGCTCTGTATTTCGGTAACAAATGATATTAAGCAGAAATTATTCAACACTCCGTTTTAGATATTTTCAGCTTCAGTCGTTAGAACTATTCTGTTAGTTTTAAAATAACGAAAGCTTCAAGTTTCTATTTGTTTATATAACATTAGGCCAGGGAATGGTGCTCATAAAAAAAAAAGTGGAAGTAGTTCCAGAAAATTTCAGTTCTCGGAAAAGATTTGATCCCTTTAGCAGAAACTAAACATGCCAACCGCCTACGTTTGATGTATTAGAATCTAGAATAGAAAGTGAAATACAGATTGAAATAAGACTCAAATGCGGCAGTTAAAATATTTTTGAAACTGGATTTTCGATTCCTAGAAAAGGATAGCAGATAATTTTAGCAGCAAAATGTATTTGCTACGAGCAATAGCAAATATTGTATTCTTGAAAATGTTTAAGAGAGTTATTATCTAGTCCAAAATGAAAAACTTATACTTATGACACTCATATCGAAATTTAATCATTTTACCCAGAAATTTAAGCAGCTTAAACTAGGGTGATTTAACAGTAACATGCATTCAAGAATATCAATCAAGAAACGGGGGAAAAAAAACAAAAACAACATACTGGTGCTAAATTATAAAATAAATAAAAACTTTGTGAAAAAAGCATACATAAAGAGATACTTAGTATCTCTTTATGTGTTTCAAGAAAGTTTGAAGGCACAAATATAAATACTTCCTGCGATGTTTCTCTAGCATTAAAATTATAATACAAATGATCCAATGAAATTCATGACACTTCTCATGTATTATACCAACTCGAGTAATAAATATGATTGTAACAGTACTATCCAGGAAATCTCTGCTATATATGTAAATATTTCTTTTTGTTTAATTTATATGTATTTGAATTTTAAATAAATTTTGGTACGAACTACAGTTTATTTAAATTTTAATGATCGTCAACGGACTGAGTTTTTTTTTTTTTTAATGTTGGGAGAAGCGACCCCAGTCACATCGAGTTGCTGCAGCAGGAAACAGAGATTAATCATCTTAAAATTAAACTTAACAGTTATATTCGTAGTACATTTATCAAAAATGAAGCAATGTATATTTTAAGAATTAAGATTTCTTACATTTTAATGTCACGGGCGGAATCCCTGTTCATTCATTTATCATTTTCTTTGCTAGTTTATTGGTAATGCACAAGAAACTTTCTCATTTCAATAGCAGATGCAACTTTTTTTATGTGGTTTTTATCAAAATTGTGGATGTAATCGAAACACGCGTACAGTCTCCCCTATCAAATTTTGGTATCGATATCACAACCCAAGCCGGATTAGATGTCCTAGCGCCAATTAAAAAAAAAAAAAAATCCAGTTTTAAACAAAAATTTAAATCCAATCCAAAAACCATACACCTACCCCTATAAAATTTTTATATTATATATATATATATATATATATATATATATATATATATATGAATGAACCCTTTTTTGAATCTAGACAGAGATACAATAAACGTTTATAAAGCTGAAGTAAAATTAAAGCCTACCTCTCGACATCTGCCTTTTGAATTCGCTACAGATCGCATATTTAGGGCCCGATTCAAACGAAACGCGATCGGCCGTCTCCAAAACGATCGTTTTCTCTCTGGAAGTTCGATCGTTTAAGTGTATTCAAAGTGAAACAAAATAGACGATCGAACTTACAGGTTTGCTAGATCGAAACTTTATCGCAACAGAGTGAAAACGCAACTTCCGGTGACGTATAAAATCGCTGTTAACCAATAAAAAAATCGCATCTTTCTCTGGAAAAAACTTTTAACTTAATGGCGACGACTAACTGTTCTGCGAGAAAATTCAGCTTTCCGCAGGCCTAAATCTTTTGCAGAATTCCCTGTCTGATAATTCCAACGGATTGCTTCGTAATTTTAAATAACGAGTCCTCGTTGTTGTTGTAATCTTCTTATCAACCATCCGCCGATCGAACCGCCATGTTCTCGAAAACGATCGCTTTTGAAAAAGCGATAGCAAAACACCGATCGCAGTGTCACGTGATCCAAAAGCGATAGACAGGTTTCACTTGAATAGGAAACATAGGAATCAGTCGAAAATTTCCGCGATCGCAACGGAAAACGATAGAACTCTGTTTCGTTTCAATCGGGCCCTTAATGTAAGGCTCCAAATCGAAATATTTTAACAGAATAGACGACTGCCCTGTTTCACGGCCATCTACATAACGTTTACTCATCCATACTTTCTTCCACACTTAATGGTGGTAAATCCATATTTAGTGATGGTTAGAAAAAAAAAAAAAAAAAAAAAAAAAAAAACAATTCGAAAACAGGCGTGCAAATATGCCAATGAAACGACGCGACGCTTCTAATCTCATCGACAGTATAGATTCTTGAGTGGTATTGCACCTACGTGGTTTTTCTTCTGAAAAGCTAAGTATCGGTAAAAATGGATGAATGTATCTGGAACCGATACCTTAAAAAAATAGGAGGTATCGGCGCCGATACTATCGGTCGATCCCTAGAAATGACAGATTCAATTCAAGTTTATCGTGCCCAGACCAGATTTGGGGAAATCTGAAAATTTCGTCTGTCAGGCACGTTGCTCAAAAAATAAATAAAATAAATACACGCCCCAATAAAGCAAATTTGCCACCTGACACCACAGAGGTTAAAGAACAAACAAACAGATTGTCATTTTCTTAGACTCGCAGAAAATAGTTTAGTACAGAGTACAACTCTTATCTATTCTCTTCATTTGATAAATATGAAATTAAAAAAAATATATATATGGCCGGTCGGGTATATAAATGCAAAATATACATGCCCAATCGCAATTTTTACATACCTCGGGCACCAGATTTTTCTAACCCTGGCCTAGACACTGCGAAGGTGGTATATACAAGTGTTGCTACTAGCAGGGATTTTAACAGTACTCAGAAGAGGTGCTTGTGCAAACAAATATATCTCTCTATTCTAAAAAAAAGTAAAGGCCGCTGTCAAAGCTTGTCAGCGTATCTCCTCCTAAACCGTGGGAATTTGTGTTTCTTCTAAGGTGCCCACAGATTCGAAAAATTCCGAGGAACCTGCTAAGCTGATTTAAATTTCGAAAATCGGATTATTTTAGAAGATATTAATAAAAAACTGAAAAAATAAACCGAATGGTTGCCAGATTTGGCATAAAATCATTCATTCCTTTGCAACAAAGCGTTTCCAAGTATCTAGAATCGCGTGAAATTTACAAACATGAGTTAGAATTACGCCCATTTTACGCCAAAATAAAAACTATATGAAATAAGTAACTCAAAATGTGTTACACAAAGTTGACAATTTTCAAATAGTAAGTTCGCTTAGACAACAGGAGTTTAAAATTAGCGATTATTCATTTTTTCAAAACAGAATAACTAATATCTTGAAAATGAAAAATAATTAAAATGCAGATTATTTTAAAGCCGGTTCTCGTCCAGCTGGATTATTTGCTACCAGTAGAAATATTTGGCGACGTTAACTATGTCATTATAGCAGTTATAGTACACTTTGGATATTTGCTAGCGCGACGAGATGGTATAATTCGTGGTGTTAAGTACGCCAATCTGCAAACGATTATGTAAATGAAAATACGGATAACGGTTTTCCGGTAACCTTAAATGAACAGTAAATATAGGTTGTGAGCATATGTAAATCGCCAAATAATGAAAAGTCGCCATGGGTGGCAGGCTATTCTATCTGTTCCGTAGCTTTTATTAACTTTACATGTACGCAAGTCGCCAAATAATGAAAAATCGCCATGGGTGGCAAATTCGCAAGGTGTCCAATAGGTTTTACATTATTAAAAATACAGCTGAAACATATGTTCTGATTTTATTACGCTTTAGCTCCTAATTAATATAACTTTTGAATGGCAACATTAAATATCATTGTGTTTCTGAGGAGTGCAAATAATTTTTCCCGCGATTATAAGCGGAGTCCGCAATCCAGGTGGAGTATAGCTCAGGACCGTACAACACGGATTCCCATAACAAAATATCTTCCGTGTTATGAGGGGGAGGGGGTAGTGTGAAGTTTAAATTTTATGTAGCAATGAAGATGCAAGAACCAAGCAATGTGTAGCTTAGCTCAGTAACATTCTATCTGATCCAATCTTCGGGTTTTGTTTAAATTATGTCTTTTTTACGAATAAGCCTGATTAGGGGCCGAATCTCTCATACGAAAAGCGAGCGTAGCGAGTCTGGGGGCCTTGGCCCCTAGTATACATATAAAGACATTTTTGCAGCAGCTTACATTACATATTCGATTCTGTAATTTCCTAAAATACTCCAGAGACTAGAAAATCCAACCATTACCAAACTATTTACCATTATAAACTACTAACCATTATAAACTATTTTTTATTAACTATTTACCAAAATGAGAAAGAGGCTTTCCTCGACTGCATACTCATGAAAGTTTACACTGGCCACGACAAGAACGATAAATAAATAAAACAAAAACCAACAATCCAGCAAATGAATTGATATGACATCACGCCAACAAAGCTGTAACTGCTTATTTTCACACGAAAGGGGACATTAAAAAAACAGCCCACGAAACGTCAAGTGGAAACAAAATCCTTTTATTTATTTTCGGCCCAGACAAGTGCAAGGGGGTTAGAGGGCGACAGGAAGATGGAGTTATTGAGGCGAATCCCGTTTACAAGCCCAAAACCATCTTCTTTTTGCAAAAGCTGCCCGAATCAATAAATGCCACGTAAATTTCAACAACAAAAGGCTGGCTGGCTGGATGGAAGAGTTTGCTTCGTTTCGCACAGCCGGGTTTTTATTATCCAGAAATTACGGCGGAAGCTGCGGGGTGCAAAAGGCAAAGCGGACGGACATGAATGAATGTACATCAACAAAGCACTCGTGGTACTTTTGTTATTTTAATTATTCCTTACATTTAATTTACAGCAAAAGGGTGACAGCTAGATCTTCAGGTACTGTATGAGTGGATTCCATGTAGGCGGTTTCAAGAAGGAGATCCATCCCCATCATCCTTCCCGAGCCTTCGATACAAAACCTCTGTTTCCGCCCAGCTGCAAAATTTCAAATGAATACCAAAAGGATCCACAAAAGCTTGAGGGAGATAAGCACGGTAAAAAAAAAAAAAAAAAAAAAAGGATTTTACGTATTTATTTATTTATTTAAATTTTTAATCGTGTATCCAGGATTAACCTGATCGCTCTCATCGTTAAAAAGTCGTAGTGAGAAAGAACTTTCCTTCTGCGATCAGTGTTGCTTTCTATCAGGGGCGTAGCCACCTAACACCCCCCCCCCCATGACGAATTTTTTGCCATACAAAATGTTTATTCTTCACTGCAACTGCTTGAGATGATTGTTTAATTACAATTCAATTAATTCAAGCTGCAAATCGGACCTCACTGCTTCACAATTTACGTTGAAAGGCATGGTAAAAATATCCAATTCTGTTTGAATGGCACTGAAATCTTGAAATCTGCGTTCGAACTCAAAATGAACTTTTTTCAAGCCATCTTCATGATCCTTAATAATATATAAATATATATACTCTTTCAGTTTCCGTCGGATCGGCTAATTAAAATTCTACCCGCGGGCCGGATAAAACCTTCCGGCGAGCCGGATTTGGCCCGCGGGCCGTAGTTTGCTCATCCCTGCCTTAGACAGTCCCCGAACTTTTTTTTTTTCTGACTTTCTTCCTAGTAACTATAAAAAATTGAAACAAACAACAAAGATAAATGATAAAAAAGAATTAGGACATACAATTTTATCTTATTAATTTGATTGAAATTTTACTTACGAACGAGCATAATGCAAAAATTCAACGTAAAGGCAAATCTTACCTGAAATGAAAAAGAAAAATTTAATAAAATACAACGACATAGCTACATATAATGATAGCTCAATACTGAACAAATATTAAAATAAAATTAAACGAGATAAGTAACACAGTACTTAAAGTTAAAAACTTTCCAACACAATTGCCTACATTGTGAATATAACTGCATCACGAAATTTCAAATATTAACCCAACTAACCCTTTAAGCGCGGTGTCCTCGCTTGAGGACACAACTCTGACATTTTCGCTGTTTTGATTCACGAAGAATAAATTTGATTTCAGTTAAATTCTCAAGGAGTGCATCAAAAATAGACTGACCAATGTCGATAAAGTGCAACCGTTGCCATCGCACGATTTAACTACCAACAAGATGGCGGTCGATCGAATCGCCCAGTGCGTGCCACAGAGCTAAAGAGCATTTTTGACGCAGCCGGCTGGTAGTTAAATTGTGCGGTGGCAACGACTGCACTTTTTCGACATTGGGAAATGGTTGCGCTTCAAAGGGTTAAAGCTGCTGATAGAACATAATCTGTTGTTATGTATTTGCATGTTGATTTTAATTTCGAGTTTCAATTTAGACTACGAGAGAAATAGCCGAAATTGGTATTTTGTTGTATGAATCTGTCTATTGGTTCGGCAGATTACAATACTTAAATTTTTTAACGGTTAACATGAGGACTGGGTGGTACCATGCTGAATTTACCAGAACAATGTTGCATGTTACTAACGTCTGAGCCAAACTTTGCAGTGCATAGTTCATAGTCAACAAACTCGCGATTTTACAGGCATAACCTCTAAAAGCTGTACTACTATTCATGTAATTTAGAGACCCTGTAAAAGAGCTACAGATGTTATAAATAATAATTAAATTATAATATGCCATCTAAAGTTAAATAAGATATATAGTATTTATATAAGATATAATTTTTAGGTTCCATAAATATAAACCTAAGTACATAAACAACGTAACAATTACAATACCTAAAAAATGTATTGTCTATCATTTCATTTTTTATTTTATTTTATGTATTTATTTATTTTTTTGAGAGCGGGAGACTGACACCGGCGAAAGAAATATTTTTCCTTTTTTCGGTAGTCCTCAGGTGTATACGGCGGGAACAACGATCTATATGCTTATTTTACAGTGTTTGAAATGAATGAATGTTTTGTGTGTGTGTGTGCTCTTGTAACAATATGTGTGAAGAACGTTATTTTATAAAACCTCAATGAGATTTTTAAAAATTTATTTTTTAATAGACCCCCAAAACGCTATACTACATACTAAGCAATGACTGGCCATAGTGCATGATGCATTTAAAATTCTTTTGAGCACTCCAGTAAAAGAAGTAATCCGTGCTTTATTCACCGTTTTCGACAGAGTACATGGTTCAGTACATAGCAACAGGGGCGTAGCCACGGGGGGGGGTTAGGGGGGTCATAACCCCCCCCACATGAGGGATTTTTTGCCATGCAAAATGTATACTTTTCACTACATTATCACACACACCTATACATATATGAGTTGTAGTAGTCGTAACCCCCCCCCATGAAAAATTTCTGGCTACGCCCCTGCATAGCAACAATATATATTAATTCAGTAGCGATCTATACATATTTAAGGCAGTGAAAGCACGGAAACCGAAATCAAAAACACTTCTCAACTTTGTTGATAAGAGTTAAAGCATTAGAAGTGTAGCAGCAGTTTTAATTACTGTTTTTTCGAATAAGGCAATCGGACGTTAGTCCCTTTTCCGATAATCCAGGCTCAATTCAAATCTTAGTTCATAATAAAACAATGAATGTCAAAAAATGTGGGAGGGGTTCTTCAGGGAGCCACAACAGGGGGGGGGGCTCAAAATGTAAAGGGGCGACAAATAGTGGTGGCACTGACTTTGGTAGAGTTACATATTATCCCAAAAATTAATTAAAAACTGCACAAAAAAGTACGTAGATGTACTGGAGAAACACGCTTTGTGATATTGTGCGACAGCTTTCTGTAGAAAACTCAATAGATTTGGTTGACCATGAGGCTGATTAATTTCTTAACTAAAAATTCGTGTTTGAGAGTACTTTTTCATAAGTGAGTCATCAGCTTTTTTTTTTTTTTTTCCCCTCCCCAAATTGTGGAAAATGTCAGCTAACTGTTTTTGAAAAACGTTTGAATTACAGATGCAATTCTTAATAGACTGGAAAGTCTGATAAAAGAAAATTATGACTCTTTTCTGGCCGTCAGTGGTTTCTTTTCTCCCACTAGCATTAACTTTGATTGAGATTAAATGTCACAGGCGCCACCGAAATCTCGGCAAATCTAAAAAGGGGACGGGTGAAAGAGAAAAAGACCTCCACGATAAAATAAAAAGAAAATGGGCTCGTCAAAAGCCATTTACTCAATTTGCTCCTCGTTTGGCCCCCTCCTACAACCAAGAATCCAAGACCACAATCTCGGGAAAATAGTGGTGAAAGCCGGTTGGCTGATGGATAGGCGAAACACATTAAAACATTATCCTTATTAGCTGCAACTGATAGTGCAGATGGATGTTAAGTTCATCTGCGATTCCAGCGAGATGCATGACTGATAAAAAGGATGAGAGAATTGAATTATTTTACGAGTTGATAACACTTGATGAATAAGCGCCTGCAAGTCATTATGGCACTGGTAGCCCAAGTAAGTGAATTAAACCTTTAGTTATGGCAAATACTACACTTAACATCAATGATGAAAACGCTTTGACATTCTAAATTATTCACAGAATGTTCCTGAAACTTTACAGTATTGGATCTGCATTCATCAGGCATCTCCAAAGAATCATGTATAGATGAAAAGCAATTATTTTAAATCACAATATTATATTTCCGCACGACAAGCCTTTTAAATACAGAAATCACAGCGCTAGACAAGACATTTTATGCAATTGAATTTGGGTACATAATAAAAAATAACTAATGCGCTTATTTTTAGTACACTGTTCCAGTAAAATTAAAAAAAAATCGCAAAAGTTTAGAGAAAGTACAGAAATTGATTAAAATATTAGAGTTTACGCTAGGAAAGAACCAGGTTTAAAATTATTACTTTGTTTGGAATAAAAACGAAATTCAGAATTTTACTTCTTAAGAAATACATATTAAAATCCGGCGTTGAATACCGAAAGTTTAACTCCATAAGCGAACACAGCAAATCAGACTTTTTATTAGCATTTTCACGTATTCCCGGGAGTAAGTTTGCTTAGCAACTTGTAAATGTGGAAACAGCAGCATAGTGGAGTAACTACTTGGGATAAAATGGGACAACTGATGACAATACGCAGCGGTGAGCAACATGAGAAGAAGCGATCTGTAAGTTGCTAATCTAAACAAATTGGATTTTTACTACTGCGGAACGTTTTGTCCCCGATTCTAAAATCAGATAACTGCAAGAATAAAAGTAAGGTGAGATTGGACCAGAGGTTTAGGCAAGATCCAGTATAAACAGATAACCATCCATTAAAACATATCAACGACAGTTTACGCTACAAATCTGGGCACCGCACAAAATTATCGGGAAATGTCATCTTCCCCAGAGGAGAGAGGCATAAAATTGAAGCCAGCTACTAAAACTAAACTGTCCCCAAGAAGGCCCCTTCCGAAACTAGGGGCAGGAAAAACTCCATATCTCGAAATAAAAAGGTCATCATCTGGGTGCCGCTGAAGTGCCAAGGAAATGGAAGCGTCGTTTTCAGGGCCGTTAAAAGGTCCTGTGAATCTGATATCTGGAAGGGCATGTATACAAACTGAAATGGTAGTGTCAGGCAGAGAAATAAAACATGTGACCACATTAGAGCATTTTTTGGCGAAGAGCGAAATACATAAGCCGAATACGCAGACTTACACACTCAACGTCAAAATTTAAAAGCATTTTATACAACGATTTTACACTTGTTTTGTAAATTACCTGTTTATTTATAAAAACGCTTCAATGGATTAATTAAAGAGAACCTCTTCTAATCGACCAAAGATCAAGCAAGCTAGAGAAAATAAAGTTAAAATGCATTAACCCAAACTGTATTCTATTATTTCTAAAACCACGTCATTTCTAAAGTCGTATACTTACGACAAACACATTTCCTAAATATATTTCTTGTATCAATGTTCATAAAATAAAGTACTACATACTTTAAAGTCCTAACATTTAAAAATAAAACAAAAAAGTCCTTGCAAATTTATGTTCTTGTCTTGTACAGTTTTAATTTATTTCTGAAAAATTGTGACTGAAGTATTTTTTGAAATAAAAAATCCGTTTATAAACGAAAAAATGCCTTTAATAGTAATTTGTATAAGTATAAAAAAAAAAAAACAGAAAAAATATTAATTAATACGATATAAAAATGCTCTACTGCAAAGTGTATCCAAGATGCATACAACTTCTAATGCTCAACCACAAGGGAAATTTTTGCCACTTAAAGTTGTGTGTGGTGTATATTAACAGTACAGGAGACTGAAACCTCAATCGTAAATAATTTACTCTTATTTCTCTGAAGAAATTAGTCAATATATCTAGAACATTGAAAATGAATTTTTTTTTTTTCCATTTCTGAAATTAACTCTAGTCCAGTATAAGAGGAACCGTTTAAATTTGGGTAAGTAGTTTGGGTAAGTTCTAGTACAGTAACCCCTCGTTATATCGCGCTCTTTCTATGCCTCCCAATTTTTTTCTGTACTCTTTTGCTTTGGTTACCTCACTTGAGAAGCGCACAGTACATTTGAAAAATACATCTATCACATAAGTTAGGTGCAATTAATTTTCTCTCCTTTGTTGGAAAGCAAGATATGACAGAAAAATCAAATCAAATGACTGGATCATTTTTTCAGCAGGAAATGAAATGTGTATTTGTACATAAAATAAAAATAAAAAATTAAGTTTCTTTTTTTTTATAGTTTAAGAGCATATCTTTTATTACAGTACATATTCTATTTATTAATTTTATAATATTTTAAAAGCATATGTTCATACAAGTAAAGTTTTATCATATCAACCATGCCCCCCCACCCCCCGTCCGTTGTATCGCGTCCTCGGATATATCGCCCAATTTTCGTCTCCCGACAAGCGGATATAACGAGGGGTTGCTGTACTTGAAGATGATATTGCACAATATCAGATGACAAATAATAAGCGATAAGTAACAAATATAATAAAAATTCTTCCTCCCCTCTCCCTCCAGAAAACAACAAGCAGCAGCACAAATATTTTTTAAAAATACCGCAAGGGTCAGAGATGTGCACTTTTATCATTAAAACTGGGCACTTCGGGGGGGGGGAATAATTTGTATTTATTCGTAATCAATAATAACAGGAATTTAAACCATTATTTTTCGAACTTTACACCAATTTATATAAGCCGCAACAACAGAAAAAGAAAACCATTGTTGCGATTTACATAGTATATTCGTTTAGTATGACTCACAGTTTACCAATGGTCTAATTTTCAAAAATTAGCCTACTTAATTTAGCATGACTCATGAAAGCAACATACTTAAGCCTGTAAACAAAAATTAGCGACGCAACACAGCACGGAAAATAAGGATTATCTAGTTTAAAGCAGTGATACATTTTTAAGTCAATATGCAGCCAGCTCCAAAGTGATCATGAATTTAAGTATAGTGATTTTTTTTTCTTTCTCTCTAACATTTGCAAGCAATTACAAATCAATATAATAAGTACTTAATACAGCCATGTCTACCAACTGGTCAGAAATACAATTTAATAAGCATATCCAAACGCACCGTTTTATGCTTTGGTGTTTCTATAATCATTACAGGAGAGGACTATACGTAATCGTAAAATGTTAGACAATCATTATTGTCATTATTTTATGAATGCAACATGTATATATTAAATTCATATCTGAAAACCCCTAATTTAAAGTGAAGAGGCTTTCAGCTGGAGACAAGCACGAGAATCGATTTCTAATGATTTCTGAATAATTACATATTGTTAAAAGATTTTTGGTCAGAATTTTTTTGGAAAAACTTCAAATACTTAAAAAGTGCTACAATAAGGAAAAAGTGTCGGAGCATGTGTGAAAAAAATTGAATCAGTAACTGATCATTCAAAACATGCTAAGCTCAGTAATAAATATTACAGAGAAAACAATTTAACAGAGAGAAAGGGACTATTTTTCGCGAAATCTCAAGTTCAGTTTTAAAATAATAGAAACAAAACTTTATTTTCAGGCTTTCATTTTCTGCAGTCGACAATATAGATGGGACAGGGTGTAAGTTATGGCACTGTGGATTTCGGATCACAGAAGCATGCTAACATT
Source organism: Cheiracanthium punctorium (assembly GCA_038373885.1). NCBI lineage: Eukaryota > Metazoa > Arthropoda > Arachnida > Araneae > Cheiracanthiidae > Cheiracanthium > Cheiracanthium punctorium. The sequence goes on along the minus strand of JAWZYV010012575.1, from coordinate 14,596 downwards.
TCAATAATCTTGGTTCGACTATACACCATTGTTAATACATCGCATCGGCAGTGAAATCAATTTCATGATAGTTCCATCTTTGGGATAAGATGGAACTAACTCAGAACGTGCGTTCTCACAATTTGCTAAGTGAGAATTTTTTAGACATATCACTATTCATTTTACCAACATTGTAAGGGGTTATTTTTACAAATGGTAGGAATCGCGTTTCTGCAGCGAGGAGATTGTCCGATATATACAAAAAGCATTCAAGAATTATTTTCTTTCAAATGAAAATCAGTTATTTCATTTTGAAATTACAATTTATTTTAATAAGTCGGACTCACTGACTTAAATTGTAACATTTTTAAATAAGAAGACCGTCTCTCGAATGTGGTCTAAAGAGGTTTTCGTTAGATGATCGAAAGTTTCATGATAAAGATTTTTTAAAAAATCATAAAAACTGTAGAAATAAATAATACTTGGCTTAAAAATGCTTTTAGTTCTGAGAATGCGGATTTGTTATTAAATTGCTTCAAAAAGTACGCCCCACACAGAAAAAAGTATATACCTGATACTCTTTGCTAAAGACACCAACTATTAAACTATAATCCTAAACGTTATACCCTTTATTCAAATAGAATGAGAAGGAAGGGGGAGAATTTGTTGTTGTTGTTGATGATGAGACGCTTACCTGTATATGGAACCTTTAGACCACATGGGCAACCACCGGCCTGCCACGGCTTTTGATCCGGCTAGCGGAATATATTAAAACCCCGCATTAAAAACCCATATAAACCACTCAAAATCCCATATAAATCTTAACTATACGGCCCGCGACTTCGCTAACATCTTGAAGTTTGGCCCGCGACTTGTCAAAAGTTGCCCATACCTGCTACACTGAGTGATCTAATATCACAATTTGAGAATATTTTAATTTCTACCGATCGAAAATTGTACATTGTATAAATAAACGCAACATTTAAAATTTAAATATTCGTTATTCATACTTAAGGAGTATTCAACATAAACCAAGCATGAAACGCGTATAAATTGAAGTTCTGGAGTCAAATGTCATCCCATGATAAATTAGTCTTTGATAATCCAAACTCCTCATTTAAAATGCTTATACGGGGAAGAGAAGGCGCAGCTCAGAAGAGCTTCATAATTCAGAGCCGTATATACTCTTACAATCAATATAGCTAGTTCATACGAGTTTCGCATGGCATCCTTTAAAATAAAAAATTGAATTAAAAAATACATGCAATATACAGCTCATCCACGTATAAGTTGACCGACCTTTATTTTAGCAAAGGATGGTCCTAGATGAATACTTCCAGTTACAAAAATTATCAAAATTAGATACAGTTTGAATAGGGAAAAAAAGTGAAAAATTAAATAATCTAAGCTTGTATACACTCCCATCAGTTCTTTCGTTTGTATTTAGGGGGAATCTTGCCCATACAAAAGCATAGCAAACACAAAACGTTCCACATAGATGCGACCAATATTTACCGAGATATCAAACAGGGCGTTTAGTGTCTTAAACCACTCTACACATGCAATCATTTCCGTATTTTCTGCGGACGTAACACAAAAGGAAGTGAAGAGAGAGAAAAAAAAAAAAGGGCAATTTCGTCCGGAAAATTATTCGGAAATCGAATCACAGTGAATTGATAGAGTAGATTTGCAGAAGTGGATTTTACCCGCAGTCAGATTCATCATGAATTCTCAGAAAAGTTAAAAAAGAAATTCAATCACGTGTCCATTTATGTATTGCAGTCCAATGAAGGCAGTTGGAGCACGTGTGATGCGAAAATAAGAAACAGGATAGTTAACTGTACAGTTTGTTTATTTCTATTACGTTTTGTTTGAGTTTATCTGCGAGAAAGAACTACTTAGTACGATATTATTTCAAATTACTCTATTACAATTGCATGAGCTTGTGTACCATGTTTGTACGTGTTACATAAAATATACATCCCCTCCCTCAATAGCAGTGATTAGGCAAATAGTTTTTTTTTTTTTTTTTTTTTTCCCCAACAACAATTTTCAACATGACCGTACCCAACGCACCGTACGTACTTTAGAAACTAGTTCTTCCTCTGATAGAGCGATATGTCCCATCTATCTCCATTTCTGCTCGGTCCCCAGTATGCTCAAAACTTGGAGATCGAATTTCTCAGAGAATAATGTTCGTAGCAAAGTCGATTTTTTTTGTGTTTGCAATGTTTTTGTATGGGCAATATTTTCCTAAACATGAAAGTAAGGACTTGGGGACTTATTACAAATTTAGGCAGCGTATTTTTATACTAAATTTGTTTTTCGCTTCAAGCTTTTAATATCTTCATTCTGCATCTAATTTAGTACTGAAAGTATCAGGGATCTATCTGTCCAGACTTTTCAGACAGGGTCCTGTTTTTGTAAAAAATTACTTATAATTTTGCGATTCTGAAATTAGTAATAAATTAGGTTTTTCTATAGCCAGGGTTCTGTTTATGTGAAAATAGGTCCTCTTTTTAAGAATTTGTGAAAAATAGATAGTGTTACAAATTTGAATTTGGTATTAAAGCTCTATTTAGGACATTTTAGAGGCAGCCCAATTTTTAAAAAATTATACATGTAGGCATATATCTATACTATTAAAATCTGTGCGCGTCTGTCTGTCTGCGTGTAGCATCATCTCCTCCTAAACGGCTGGGAGTTGGGTTTCGAACGAGGTATCCACGAATTCGGAAAATTTCGAGAAAGAACCTCCGCTAATTTAAATTTCAAAATTCGAATTAGTTTAGGAGATATTGATAAAAAACCCGTCAAAAACGCTAATTTTTGATCTCCGCAATTCCTCAATTGTAACCCCTGTAGTCAAAAAAGGGAGAAATAAGCATCGAGGTTGCCATGTTTGGCTATTTAATAAAATTATTTAGGCTCCAGCAGTAAAAATAAAAGAACAATGATTTTTTTTCTGTTTAGATTATTTACAAAGTTATTTTTTAATTAAAATATTGCGTTCGTGTTAAATCAGAACTGGATTTCAATGTGTTTTATGTGTAAAAGAATAAGGGATTGAGAGATTTCCGAGACTAATATGTATATTTTTTAGTTTGGCCGAAACAAAGAATGGCTCATTTGGCGATTCTGAGAAAGTAGTAGGTTCTACCGATTTGTACAGTTTTGGACTTGGCGCAAATTACTGAGAGCGTAACGAAATAGTATTTTTAATAACAAGTATAAGTTTTACGGCGCTATACTTCGATTTTTCATATAGAAATAATGCAGTTATTAAGGCGATTTTAAACGATCTATAGAATTTTCACGAAACTAAGTAAACTGATTTAAGTTACAGGAATTCCGCCAAATTTCAGAACATTGAAATTCTCGCATTTTGTACATGGTAGTTAACGGTGATTAAAACCCGTTATAATAATAATTTAAATAACTGCTACTTATCAATAATATGCCTGCATTAAATTTTGGCGATGGAACCATATAAATGATAGATAACTATTGGGTTGGCAACAAAGTGATTGCGTTTTTCCGTATGTCAATATTTCGCCTGGCCAAAACTACTGAAGTTAATTATGCGAAATTTGGCACATACGTGAGTTCTTCAACATAGGTGCTAGATCGGAGAGCCTTTTCCAAAATTCGTAATCTTAGGGAGGGTAAGGAGCCAAAAAGTTCTTTTCACATATCCCGCGTGATCTCAAATAAAAATAGAGATATCCGTGAAATTCTTTCTGTAAAATACAGCAGTCACGAATACCTAAAAATTAATTTCAGGACATTTTTAATATTGTCCTCTAAGGAGGATAGAAGCGAAAAAAGGGGGAGGGTGGCCATCTTTAATGGACGAAAAAAAATATTGCCAGTGAAATTCTTTTAAAATGTAACAAATGTAACAAATTGTTAAATAAATTGTTAACAAATCTTTTAAAATGTAACAAATATGAATCGTATGTTCAGGCACAGCTTACCTGTAATTAAAAACTTGTTGAAAACTTATTTGCTTGAATTTTATACCAGAAAACGCAATTACTTTGTTGCCAACCCAATATTTCCCATTTTGATTGCTGATAAATCAATGCTTCGAATGATTCCCTGAAAACAAAAAAATCTTGCAAAATGGTGTATGTTGGCATTTGGCGATCGAAGTACTGTGTAATAAATAATTGATTCTTATTTGTTAAAGCAGCGCTACGGAAGTTTCTTTTACTAAAAGCTGTTAGAAAGGCGTAATTAATACTGTGTAATATATTTTTTGTTTTACGAATTGAAATGCATGTTGATTCCTACTTTAGTACATTTCTTAGCAAAGTTGGCGAAAAATATTCTAATGTAGTGCAGCTCTGTACGTATTATTAATTCCATTCCATAACTGAGATGAGCCGATGTCACTAGCGTATACATATATATATATATATTCTTTAATTCCGCCAAACAAAGTATTGCGTATTGACTTTAGTGTCAAGTTTAATTTGTGGTTTGAGCTATTGGCCATCGACTGGCGGCGTTAATTTCGCCAATATGGCAGTTCTAGCAAAGTAAACATGAATAACTCATTTCATGTTCTATTTTTAACATTGCTATAATTTCCGTAGCAACGGAATCCATTGTTGCCACTTTAGTTGTTATAATTGTTTAACAATTAAGTGAAACCACTCATTTCTACAGCTTTTAAGACTCGAAAAAGTGAAAGCGCATCAAAAGTGAAATAAATAGAATTGTAACAGACTTGCACTTTAAAAATAATCGAAGTTTTCATGCAATTCTACATATCTTTAATTTTATTTCCTTCGCGTGTGGATGTCATTTTTTACGTCATTTTTGCGGTTTTGCTGCCAGATTATCCGGAGCAGCACATAACCTCTAATGCAATTGCTCCTCCGGACATTAGCAAGAGCGCATATTTCTATAACCCCACTGTGTTTATCAGATTTTTATGGTGTCAAATTTTTTAGACCATTTTTTACCGCGGAGATTCCGATCCTGAAGTATATTGATCACTGATAAATGAAAAAAAAAAAAAAAAGATCAATTATATGCAAGCAGGAGTAGCCAAAAATTTTTCATGGGAATGTTACGGGAGTTAAGAATATACATTTTGTATGGCAAAAAACTCCACATGGGGGGTTGTGAACCCCTATCTCCTCCTTGGCTACGCCACTGTACGCAAGCATCAGTTGTCATGTCATGAAAAACCGTCGTAGATGGCAAACTCCGAAGTTGTTCTGAGGGTTATACAAAATTAAAAATTTTGCTTTTAGTAAATTTTACTTTTGATACAGTTCGAATATTTGGTTTTAATACATTTCGGCCACCAAGGTAAGATGAAATATTACTAAATACGGCAACCCAGAATTTTCTTAACTATTGAATTTGAAAATATGCAACTACAGTAGATTCCCTATAACACGGTAGATACGTTCTGTGTTATAGGAATCCGTGTTGTACGGGTCCTGCGCTGTACTCCACCTGGAGTGCGGACTCCGCGGTATAATCGCGGCAAAACTTCTTTGCGCTCCGTAAAAATGCTTCAATGTTTGGTGTTGCCATTCAAAAGGAATGTTAATTACAGGAGCTAAGGCGTCATAATATCAGAACATATGTCTCATTTCATCGTGCTGTACGAGTCTCTTTTAACGTGTTACACGAAAACGATAGTAATGTTTTCGTCGTGTTCTAAGAATTCGTGTTGTAGACCCATGTTATAAAGGGGTCAACTGTAATCTGTAAAAAATGAAAAATGAAATTAGTTATTTATTTAGTACGAATTGACAGTGAGATAAACGTCACTTGTCACTTATGTAACAAGTGTGATACTGCATTAAGAGTTCAATAAGGGTAATAAGCTTTTTCTCAGAAGTTACATCACGAACGTTTTCATTTACAAAAGCGACATGCTTTTCACCGGAGCAGGGTACATTTTTGGCTTTTAAATGTAAATGATGCATCCATTGTTTCATGTAGGTTTTTTAATTTAGGTAAAATTTAATAAAGTTGTGTGTAACATAACTGCGCTAATGCATTGTCCACGCTTTGAAAAATGCAAGATAAAATTGTTGTCAACATCATGTAATGTTATTTATGTGGTATATACTATATATACTAAACCTCACAAAACGAATTATTTGATGTAGAAATCAGGCATTTTTCGAAAGAGGAAAGTTTTGTCTGCATACCATAAAGTTATTTCTTTTTTGATCGCCAGTCACATTGACGTAGTTTTTGTGTCATGTTGCAATCGTCTAAAATTTGCACTCATGACGTCAACTTTTAGTCACGATTCAAGAATTTTTCACGTTTTGAGATTCCTCATTACTGGGTTTAATTCGAATTATATATGTGTTAGGAAAATATGCGTTTCCCACCGTGCGGAGAACGGGCAAGCAGCTAGTATATATATAAACATTAACAGATTTTTACAATAAACATTGTTTTTTCATATGTATGGTTTTTATAACTATGATCTGCGAGACATTAATTTTTGAAATAAACACAGATATTTGAAGGGTTCGTTTTTACGATAAAACATTTTGTGAAGTGTCCGTTAAAGGACCCAAATTTCTCGTAAACAGACCCCTGAGTATGCATCTAGGACCAAGAGTTGCGAAAATAAAGGTCGGCCAACTTATATACGGATACTCTGTATGATAACAACAATTAAGACAAATAAATGAGAGACAAGACTATAATTTTAAGAAATGCAAGTTTATGGGAAATATTCTGATGGGCTCGTGAAGAGAACTGCGCTGCAAAACTTGGGTCATGTTTTTAATGCGAAATATATATACTCGAGTGAAAAAATTATCTTCAAATTCGAAATCAATTCTCGTTTGATTTTGTTCTCTGACAACCCCTGTTCGGGCACTCTCAAAAAAGATCTTTCTTGTTAATTCGACGATGTTAATAGGAACACTTTTCCTCGACGTTAACGAGGGGCATTCTCATCCCCCCTCCTCCCCTCCGCACATTATGTGAGGAAACTGACTGCGGCTGGGATAATTTGTCAAGGAATCAAATCATAAAACAGAACAAGCAACGGGGAGAAACCTCAGAAATGCGAGCGTGGCGGATGACAGAAGCCATATGACAACCGCGAGCGAGTTTCTGAATCAATCTTTCAAACTCGCGCGGGTGCAAGGAATTCTGGCTTCAACACACGAGGCAGCTATTTACAGAAAACACGGTCTTTTCTTTTTAAAGAATAAAAAACGCAGAAACCTTATAGAAACAGCAACGATCCGAACCTTTCAGTGAACGTTTAAAAATTAAAAAGAAAAAGGCATATATAAAAGGACTTCAGTGATACAAAGTTTAATATAAAAATGGAGATTCTTTCATGCTAAAGCTGGCGCAAATAGAATTTGATATTCCACAAATTTAAAGGCTGCATTATAAGCAAAGCGGTATACCTTGTGGGATTGATTTTTGGGTTTGTGCGTTAGTGATTTATTAAAAATCTTCATGAACATGATAATTGGGGTTGGGATCGTGAGAAGTCTTTCGATTTCATAGCATTTGTTGCTAAAAAAAGGTTCTAAGACAATCATGATGAGATGGAATGGAATTTTTTCTTAGACTCAATACTAATTTCAGGGATGTTAACTCCAACACTCGATTTGGGAGAACCCCGGGAGCAGAAAAAATTTCATTTGGGAGCACCTCGGGAGCAGAAAAATTCCATTTGGGAGCACCTCGGGAGAAAAAGAAAAAAAAAAAAATAGTTTCCGAGAAGCAAACTAAGATTCGAGATCAGAATTAACATGATTTTGGAGCATAAAATTGTAGATTTAGGAACACAATAAATGCATAAAAGAAAAGCAAAGTTTGCAAAAGCAAACACCATTTGCTAAAAGCAAAACACTATTTGAAAGCACTTTAGGAAAGCTCTGGAAAAAAAGGGTGTATACAGGCTATGCTATCAGCAACTTGGTAAAAACAATACATGGATTTACATGGACGGAAGGAATTTTTTGTGTGCGTGTGTGTGTGAAACTGCTCTTTTTAATGGTTTTCATATAAATGCTAAATGGAAAGAGAGTGGGAGGGAAGTATTTCTTATATGCAATGGTACTTTTAATGCATGTTCGAAGGTTGTAAAAATACTAATATTTAAATGGTAGAATTAACATTTCCGCCGTTTATATCATTCTAGAATTATGTATTCAAAATTTAGTCTATTTTAAAATAAAGATTTTAATTACGGATCTATAAATGAAATTCGTAACACATTCTGAAAAATTTGCGGACGCACTTTGGCTGAACACGGGACCAGGGGCGTCGCCCTGTCTGCCCCCCACCCCCGTCTGCCCCCTCTCGTAGAGCCTGCACACACACAAAAAGAAAAACAGTGGTGTAGTTTTAAGAAAAAAGGTTTAGGAACACTCGCAACGGAAGACTCAAAAATCATGCGTCCATGATGAAAAGTGAAGAACGCTTACTTTTGCTGACATAAGCTCGAATGAAAAAGTAGTGAGGCAGCACCTCCCCACTCATGATCTTCACGGGCCGAAAACGTCTAGCCCGGACCGGCATTTAATCAAAATAAAAAATTCAGACCCGGTCCAGCTCGTATATTAATCATGATTTAAGGAAGGGGGGGGGGATCACAAGCCAATCGTTTGGTCTTATCCAAATTTTAGGAGAGCAAAAATTTCCGGAAAGGCTCGATTTTGCAAGCGCAGAGGACCGTCTTTAAGAGTATACGCTTGTTCCGGTCCATTCTAGAAAATGCTGAGGTCAGCCCGTGCCTTGAATGAATCGTGCTGCAAAAGCCTGGGCCCGCACAGATCTCTACCCCCCGCGACTACACCACTTAATTCAGACAGCCTAGATTCTGATTTCTAAACCGGTCATGCTTCCAATTTTCATTCTTGCTACGGGCCGGGTCATAAACCGTGATTTTTTAGGGGCTGGGACGTCACCGTAATATACTGTTTTCTTTACGGACCGGTCTGGTTTAGATCAGGGGCGGCCCTGCGGTACATGACACCCACTGCACCCTGCAAACGTAGAAAAAGACGTCCCTTTTACTTTTTTCAAAATTGCTTTTTATGATTTTAATTTCGAAATCGTGCCCCCTCATAAACAAAAAACGGTGCCCGTTGCGATGATTACTTGTTTGCCTATCTGGCCGGCCCTGATTGAGGTGACTAACAAAGCCCGACTGGTCCGATCCGGGGCGGGTAGAATGGCTTCGGAATGCAGCTTTCGTACGCAGTTTGAATCTTGCTTTACTGCTAACTAGCTTTCCATACATGCTTTAATAAATGAGCTAGATAAATGAGCGTGGCAAAAATTTAAAAAAGAGTCAAAATGACGTATTCGGCGCAGACCGGCGTAAAAATCGGCTACAAGCGCAGTTCGGCGCAATATTTCTGTTTCGGCGCACCCTGAAAGAGTCAAAATGACGTATTCGGCGCAGACCGGCGCAAAAATCGGCTAAAAGCGCAGTTCGGAGCAAGAATTTGTGTTTCGGCGTAGCTCGGCGCAAAATTAACATCCCTGTAATTTGTTTTCCATTGTGGGGGGGGGGGGGGATTCCGATTTAACGCCAGCTTGCACGTGGAAACAAACCAATTTTCCTGCAACACAAGTTATAATTTTCCTTTTCTGCCTGAATATAAGTTCCTTATTTCAACTATAGCAGTCATAAGAGTGGCGCGATTGCGATATTATTTAGGATTTTGCAGGTTTGATGCGGGGAGCGTTAATTCGCTTAAATTTAAGGTCAAGTTAAATCAAGTTGACAGTCATACTAAAAAGGTACGCCTCAAGCGAAGTACTGTAAAATGTGACTGATTAGCTTTAACAGCCAGGTGCAAGTAATATATAAAGTAAAATGAAAAATGTTAATGTCAGTTGTTCCAGTATTTATAGACACAGCTTCGTCACAATAAATCTCGTGTTTTCTTCTACAGGTGAGTGTTCCTAAATTGGAATCATTAAATCGAAAATTCATTTAAAATTAAAAATTTTTTAAAAGGAAAAATGAGCAGAAATTAATAAAAAATATTTATTGTGTATTTTCCCAAGATGTTCTAAAATGCAGTTACTGGACGATTTCCCTGTAACACAATTGGAAAACACCAGAAAAACTTTAAAATGTACGGAATCAAGATTGGCCAAATTCGATAAACGGTGATGTTGCTACGATACAGCACCAAATGCTGACATCGCCATTAACAGAAAGGGATTGCACCAATTGGTCTGGCTGACTGTCTATTCGCATGTTATCAGAATGATTTAGAAAAAGAAAAAAAAAAAATCAAGTTTCCATTTCTTTTCATTTTATAAATACACGTAAAATTTGTATACATACACAGATATTTACGTGGCTAAAGCATATCCGCACGTGCACGCATATCACTATCTGGAAAACAGCTCGTAAAAAAATGGAATGACTGAAATTACAGCGATAACAGCTGTTGCACATGGATTAGCACATTCTATTAAAAATTGTTGGTTTTTAACGTTTCATGCTACAATACATAATTAATATTAGTATTTTTGCACATAGTTGATCCACTTATTTTTAGCTGATACATTAAACTTTAATTAGGTAGTTTTTGAGCCCCTCCACCCCCAACTTTTTGCTACACGCAGATTTACACGAATTCATTACTTTCGTAAGAATAGAAAATCATGTAAAGAATTCAATGTGTGTAGTAAACAATATTTAATTAATGAGGTATTCCTTAAAAAATGTTCTTAGTCATCAAGACAAAGTCCTTACATACAGTAACAAGAATAATTAAAGGTGTGAGTGATTGACCAAACGCAGAAAACAACGGAAGATGTAAAGCGAATCACAATGCGTACTTCGGGATGAATTCACTAGTCTCTCTATTCTAAAAAAAAGTAAAGGCCGCTGTCGCTGTCAAAGCTTGTTGGCCTATCTCCTCCTAAACCGTGAGGATTTAAGTTTCGACTAAGGTGCCCACAGATTCGAAAAATTCCGAGGAACCTGCTAAGCTGACTTAAATTTCGAAAATCGAATTATTTTAGAAGATATTAATAAAAAACTGAAAAAATAAACAGAATGGTTGCCAGATTTGGCATAAAATCATTCATTCCTTTGCAACAAAGCGTTTCTAAGTATGTAGTATCACGTGAAATTGTCAAACATGAAGTAGAAATACCCCATTTTACGCCAAAATAAAAACTGCATGAAATAAGTAACTCAAAATGTGTTACACAAAGTTGACAATTTTCAAAAAGTAAGTTCGCTTAGACAACAGGAGTTTAGAATTAGCGATTATCCGTTTTTCTAAAACAGAATAACTAATATCTTGAAAATGAAAAATAATTAAAATGCAGATTATTTTAAAGCCCGTTCGGTCCAGCTGGATTATTTGCTACCAGTAGAAATATTTGGCGGCGTTAACTATGCCATTATAGCAGTTACAGTACACTTTGGATATTTGCTAGCGCGACGAAATGGTATAATTCGTGGTGTCAAGTACGCCAATCTGCAAACGATTAGGTAAATGAAAATATGAATAACGGTTTTCCGGTAACCTTAAATGAACAGTAATTATAGGTTGTAAGCATGTGTAAATCGCCAAATAATGAAAAGTCGCCATTGGTGGCAAGCTATCCTATCTGTTCCGTAGCTTTTATTAACTTTACATGTACGCAAGTCGCCAAATAATGAAAAATCGCCATGGGTGGCAAATTCGCAAGGTGTCCAATAGGTTTTACATTATTAAAAATACAGCTGAAACAGATTTTATGATTTTATTATGCTATAGCTCCTAATTAATATAACTTTTGAATGGCAATACTAAATATCATTGTGTTTCTGAGGAGTGCAAATAATTTTTCCAGCGATTATAAGCGGAGTCCGCACTCCAGGTGGAGTATAGCTCAGGACCCGTACAACACGGATTCCCATAACAAAATATCTTCCGTGTTATGAGGGGGAGGGGATTACTGCAGTGTTAAGTTTAAATTTTTATGTACCAATGAACCTGCAAGAACCAAGCAATGTGTAGCTCAGTAACATTCTATCTGATCCAATCTTCGCTTTTTGTCTGTTGAAATTATGTCTTTTTTACGAATAAGCCTTATTAGGGGCCGAACCCCTCATACGAAAAGCGAGCGTAGCGAGTCTGGGGGCCTTGGCCCCTAGTTTTTTTTAAAAAAGCTTCGCCTACAAAGCTTTACTAAATGCTTCATGATATTAAATTTAGTTCACGAAAAAGCTCAATGCAGCTGTGCGTCAGTTTTTGACGCTAATTACCAACTTTTAATCACATGATCGGGAATGGTCAATGCTACTGATACGTAAATTAGTATGCCGATGCTTATAATACGTGTGAATGACGAAAATTCCAATATGGTACAAAGGATGCTGATCATTACACTGATAAGTTGAGCCTCTCCGTTATTCAGATTTTTTTACAAGTTTAATTAAATCAGAAAATGTTATAAATCAATGATTCGGATCTCTAAGAGAACGAATAAGATAAGCACTGTCTAGTTAGAACAATTTTATTTAAGTCGTATTAATCCAATCTCATTGGAATGATTGTATAAGAATTTAATAAAACTGCACAATTTAAACTAAAAATACTCAACGATAGAGAGCCTGTTATTTTTTTAAACTTTTAAAAGGTAAAACGCATGTTTGTTGCCCCAACAAATTTAATCACGGGAGTAGCTATAGCTTTCTCATGGGAGGGGTCCATGTAAAGGGAAAAAGGGTTGGCGGGGGGATCACTTCTTACTATAAAATTTGATTGACAGTAAATTTTTTACTATAATATCTGGTTTAAAAATATATATAGCTCTAATTTTTTTTTTAATTCTCATAGTGAATTATGTTAGTAAAGCACCCAATTTTAAAATTTACAAAAAAATAATATTTTAAATTTCAATAAAACTTTTCATCAAAATTTATATAAAATTTAAATCTTTTTTACCGTATACTATTTTGAGTGATGTATTCAAAAGGTAAATATCTGGCTATAATTAGCGTTTGCGCGTAGACTGGGGGGGGGGTGTCTCCAAACCTCCATTACCCCCCCCCCCCCCTCCAAAAATAAGTCCCCGAAGTTGATGAAACAAATTTCCTGAAACTTGAGTGTGTAGGAAAAAGCGTTTCATGAAACACTTTTATGCAACTTTTTTATCTATTGCTTTCCCCATAAATCTAGATGGCAAGATCTATTCGATTCAAAACGCTATCCATTCCCAAAGCAGGAAATCTTTGCAATTCTGCACTGTTTCAAAGATCAGCGCATACCCACATGTAATCCTTTTTGCCTGAACGGATACAACTCAACACAAAACACATGAAACTATGATTAGACATAGTTAAAAATAACGAGGGAGGAAGACTGGTGCTGTGCTGTCACAAATGAAAACTTCAAATTAAATAACGCATTCAAAAAGTTCAACGCTATTTTCAATGGCTTCAATTATGTGTAAAATTCCAACGCTAACTAACGAGTGTCGAGGCATCGCAACATCACAAAAATAAAGAAAGAACAAAAGATGTCTCAGCAAGACGTTAATTGGCAGTAAGAAAAGTGGTAAACGCACATGTTGGAGAGTAGACTGATGGGTAATTGTCCCCAAGAAAATGTACTGCTCCTCTTTCTTCATCTAGCACGAGAAATAGCGAATGCCTCTGTGCAATTCATTACTGCTCGTGTCGAACAAAAAAAGCATTTACAAGAGTTTTTTTTTTCTCCCCCCAAATGTAAATAAAGGTAACAATATCTAAGCGCAGATGGCGAGCTTCCATATAATAAAGCGAGGGAAACCAACATAAACAGAGCCCTCATACACCACAGAATCTTCTCTGCTGAACTGGTAACAAATGATAACCAGTTCAGCAGAGACTATCAGCAGAACTATCAAGACAAATTAGCATTAATTATGCAAATAAAACTAACCCTTTAAAAATACTCATAGCCTACCAGCAAGTTTGAGAGCTTCGATCAAATAAAATAGTATATATCAAAATAGATTAAAATATATATATATATATATATATATATATATATATTTATATATATATAGGGTTTTATTTTTACTTGCGAGTGTAAAGTAGTAGTGAAAAACAAAAGGACGGGAGAAATAGAAACACTCTTGGTAGATTACCATTTCTATTTTCCAATGCTTAGAACAACATGCTTGACTTCACTTTTAAAGTAGTGCAGTGAAACGATGAAAATTCCAATACCACATGCGTATAAAAATACTGAGATTAATAACACAGATTAGACATGTGTAATACAAGATTTATGAAATTCGGCATTTTAAATCTCGAAATTTTCAACTTTGTCGATGAAATTTGCTAACAAATTTAATAAGCCATTCCCTTTGATAACTGAATTTCTTTCAAGCAGGTGTGCACACAACCAGCAACCAGATCCATGGTCTAAGGCAGTGGTGCGCAAACTATTTTCATTTGCGACCCCTTATTTTGTGTAAAATTTTGTCGCGACCCCTGGATAGACAGACATTTTTGTTTAATTGACAACGAGGTTACATTGAAATCCTTTCTGGGATTTGCTCTTACAGGGTGTTTTTAAAAGAGTGTCGTGACGTCATCGATTGAAATAACGCCTATTTAAAATAGCGCACCAAACTTATAAACCAT